>LNAC01000324.1:2722385-2808928 GCA_002007465.1 Ailurus styani | reverse complement strand
TTTTCCCAAAAAAAAAAAAAAAAAAAAAAAAGTAAAGCTCTTATACCTCTCATTCCGGTCCAACTTCACAGGATTCTTTGTGGCCCTCCCTGTTCTCTATCTTGACACATGTTTCCAACAGTGAGAAACCTGCTCTTGTTAGATATGTTATACTTAATTTGATTAATCCTAATATTCACATAAAGTAATTCCAGAATTGCTAACCCAAAATTACTGTGAAAAAGAAGTTTGTCTAAAGGCAAAAGCATGCAACCAAAATATTATATTCTGAAGTTACTTAGGTTAGTTCTGAATTTCTTCCCCTCCCTCTTCATCGTGATAATGTTACTCATTTGCAGTCAGGTTCCTTGGTTATTCTTTGTGGTGCATTTTGGGTTCCCCCAGGTCCTTGTCAGTTTCACCTGTGGCTTTTCATTGCTTATTTTACCGTTTGGTAAAAATAACAAAATGCTGGCTATTGGACCGGTCTGGTGAAACATCTTTAAACTGCTCTACTGACCTGCTTTTCTCTTTTTGCTTTTTGAGGAGGTCTCTTTCCCTCTGCGGCTGTAATTCACGGCGGGGAGTGCGGGAGGGTACGCTTGTGAGCGGAGAGAACATGTAGCAGATGTGCGAGGTCACCACTGCCAGAGAAACAGGCCCTGGCCTGCTCCCTGAGGAAACACAAGGATATCCCAGGGGTTTCTCTTTTTGGCCTGGCTTCTCTCATGCAGTGAAGTTATTTTTAGCATATTGTCAAATACTCTTCTCTTGTCTGGGTATCTTACAGTGGATTTACCTGTTCGTGTCTTTTGGACATTTGAGTTGTGGCCAGTCTGGGGCTGTTTATTTATGTTGCTGTGATTTTTCATGTGCAGTTCTTCCTGTGAACCCATGCATTCATTTCTCTTGGGCGAGTACCTAAGAGTCAAATTTCTGGTTGGGAATAAAAACGTTGATTCTGTGGAGAAATCAAGATTGAGTATAAAGTCGGCATCCTTCTCCAGTAAATTCAATCCAGCACTTACTCTTTGGCCAATGTTCTTGCAAGGAAAAGATCCTCAAGGAATGGAAAGTGAGTGGATTCTCACCAATTTGTGTTTCTTTTAAACTGTCTTATTTATATGAATCTTACCGTACTGATGTAAGTTGTATAGACTTTTCCCCATATGGAAGCAAGGACTTGGACTATTAAAATTTAATATTTTAATTTTAATCCTAGTGAGTTTGTGGCAGGTTTTGAAGTCCTGAGCTGCTATAATTTGTTTTGGTTGTTTTTTTGAGACCAGGAAAAAACTGTTCTCAGTAAGGGATTGCCAGATGGTTTTCCAAAACAGTTAACTATTGTACAATCCCATCAGCAATGGATGAGAGCCCCAGTTCCTTCGTGTGCTCTTCAGTGCTTGGATGGTCACTTTGATGGGTGTGTAGTGGTATCTCATTGTGGCTGAACTTTGCATTTCCCTCATGACTTATGACGAGTATTTCTTCATGTGTTATTTGCAATCCATGTATCTTCTTTGATGAAGTATGCATTCAGATCTTTAGCCCATTTTTGGGGTAACTTTTTATTTTTATTTTTATTATTTGCTCCAGGGATATAGGTCTGTGAATCATCAGGCTTACACCTTTCACAGCATTCACCATAGCACAAACCCTCCCCAATGTCCATAACCCATCCACCCTATCCCTACCTTCCCACCCCTCAGGTACTGGATAACTTTTTAAATTGAAGTATACTTGATGTTTCAGGTGTACAACAGAGTGATTGGACGAGTCTGTACCTTATGCTGTGTTCCCCACACAACACCGTTACAATACCATTGGCTCCGTTCCCAGCGAACCTTTTATTCCCTGTGACTTTTTCATTCCACACTGGAGGCCTGTATCTCCCTTTCCCCTTCACCCTTTTGCACATCCCCTCCCCCCCCCTCCTTCCCTCTGGCCTCCATCAGTTCTTTGTATTTATGGGTCTGTTTGTGCTATTTGTTGTTTGTTTTTTTACATTCTACATATAAGTAAAATCCTTGGTGTTTGTCTTTCTCTGTCTTATTTCATTTAGCACACTACCCTCTAGGTCCATTCATGTTACAAATTAAGAGTCTCATCTTTTAATGGCTGAGTAATATTCCATTGTATTTTGCCCATTTTTTATATTGGGTTGTTTGTCATCTTTTCATTGCATTTTGAGAGTTCTTTGTATATTCTGGATACATGTCCATCCAGATTTAAATAATTTCTCCCTGTCTGTGGATCACCCTTCATCTCTTAATAGTGTCTTTGAAGAGTGGGAATTTTTGAATTTTGATAGGGTCTAAAATTTAAATTTTAAATTTTTATCAGGTTTTCCTTTTATGATTTGTGCTTTGTCTTTGTCATCCCCCCAGATCTTTGCTCGGCAAAGTCATGTTAGCCCCCTGATGCTTTGTTCAAGAAGATATTTCTTAATTTTGTACAGATTCTTATCGTTTTTCTTACCAGGAGTGTTGGCCAGAAGTAGCTAGTCCACCATTACCAGAGCTGAAGTCCAGAGATTAGCTTCTTTCAAATTATATTCTATAAAATAATTTCTCCTTAAGATTGAAATTTGGGGTTAAGTTTGGGATATTTTCTGAACAGTCACTTGAGTTTGTCTTAATTTATGAACTGTTGAAAATTGTACAGGTCTGTATTAATGATGATCTGGTTGCGAAGAACTTTGCTCGTTACATATCACCCAAAGAGAATAAAAACGTTGATTCTGTGGAGAAATCAAGATTGAGTATAAAGTCGGCATCCTTCTCCAGTAAACTCAATCCAGCACTTACTCTTTGGCCAATGTTCTTGCAAGGAAAAGATCCTCAAGGAATGGAAAGTGAGTGGATTCTCACCAATTTGTGTTTCTTTTAAACTGTCTTATTTATATGAATCTTACCGTACTGATGTAAGTTGTATAGACTTTTCCCCGTATGGAAGCAAGGACTTGGACTATTAAAATTTAATATTTTAATCCTAGTGAGTTTGTGGCAGGTTTTGAAGTCCTGAGCTGCTATAATTTGTTTTGGTTGTTTTTTTGAGACCAGGAAAAAATTGTTCTCAATTTCTTATTAACATGGAATTAAATTTTCAGAAGTCCATAAGTTTGTAATTTAAAGATGCTATCAAAACAAAGTCAAATGTTTACCATTTTAGACCCTTTTCAGAAGATCTGTTTATTAGTAGGGAAATACAAGAAGAGACCAGTGGAAACAGTTTGAAGTGTTTCTAAGTTCAGTTTTCCTTAATTCATTCATACTGCTTTCCTGCCGAGTTAGGTCTCCCATGACCTTCCAGCAAAAACAGAAGCTGAAGTAGTATGCCCCTGAGTTTTGCATTTGTCATTTGGGTTTTATTTCGTGCTTTAATCCCGAATTGTGTTCTTTCTGTCAGATTCACATAGTTTGACTTTTCTGGCTCAGTCCCTCCAGCATCCATGGCCCAAGGGTGTGGTTGGTGACCTTGGGCCGAATGCTGTGATCCTGGGTAAGTTTACTTGCTTGCCTGACTTCATAGGAAGCATAAAAGAACACTCTCAACTCTATAAAGATTGTAAGGGTTGTTTAGAAGGACTATGCTAATTCTCTCTCTCTTAACCTTATGGAACCAATTTATGATGCAGATGCTAACAAATAATCTGGCCTTGCAGTCCTTACTTAGAGGATTTTTTTAAAAAGACTTATTTACGTATTAGTGTGCGCACACNTGTGATCCTGGGTAAGTTTACTTGCTTGCCTGACTTCATAGGAAGCATAAAAGAACACTCTCTATAAAGATTGTAAGGGTTGTTTAGAAGGACTATGCTAATTCTCTCTCTCTTAATCTTATGGAACCAATTTATGATGCAGATGCTAACAAATAATCTGGCCTTACAGTCCTTACTTAGAGGATTTTTTTAAAAAGACTTATTTACGTATTAGTGTGCGCACATGTGTGAGCATGAGCCGGCCAGGGAGGGGGCAGAGGGAGAGAATCCCAAGCAGACTCCCCACTGAGCGTGGAGGCCTACACACGACCTATGAGATCATGACCTGAGCTGAAGTCATGAGTTGGATTCTCAATCAACTATGCCACCCTAGTGGCCCCTTACTTAGAGGGTTTTACTGTAAAGAATATACATAACAGGCATATGTTTACGTGTAGAGCTGATTTATTTCAGTCTAGCTAAACACTAGTGATTATTATTTGTTCTCAGAGTGTATGTATGGATTTGTGAGTGATTTTTATTTTAAGCAGGGGGGCACATAAAAGGAAGAGGCATTTTAGGAGGGTAGAAACACCCAGTCTTTAACTCCGTATCTCCAAGGTACATAACGAATTGGAGTTGGACCAAAGTGGAATCTGCTAGCCTCTTTGATTCTTGGTCACCCTTTGTGGTAATTCCTGCACCACTGCCCTCTTCTGTCGGCCGTGTGTACACCGAGTCTTTCATACGTGTCCATTGTAAACCCCAACTAAGTTAAAGCTTTTTTTTTTTTAAAGATTTTATTTATTTATATGATAGTTAGAAAGAGATTACAAGTAGCCAGAGAGGCATACAGAGAGAGGGGAGGAAGCAGGCCCTCCCACTGAGCAGGGAGCCGGATGTGGGCCTCTATCCCGGGACCCTGAGATCATGACCTGAGCCAAAGGCAGAGACTTTAACCCACTGAGCCACCCAGGCGCCCTAAGTTAAAGCTTTTGCCTACGAAATTACTCCCTACAGTTAGCATTATGTTTAATTACTTTGATAATGTTGTTTGTCATAGGAAAATACAGATAATCAAAGTTTTCAAAACCTGTCATCTTTAGTAGCCGCTTACTAAAATGTTAGGGTCTTGCTTTCCAGAGTTCTCCACTGGTGAGGGTTGTGTGTAATATTTTTATCTCACAGAAGTTGGATTCTATACATACCTCTATTCTATACATACCTCTCTGGAGTGTTTTTCAGTTAACATATGGATGAACTTCTTTCTAGGTCAGATGTGTCCAGGATCACGTGAGTTTAAGGACATGAGCTCTGACGGGAGATGGATGGGATGTTGGTGTCCCTCCTCCTGTGTGATGGGGGGAGGCGCTGTTCCCGTTGCAGTGACTTGATTAAACGGGCCATCCACAGTCACAACTGACATGGCCCCACACCTGGCCTGTGGCCGACTTGGCACAGGTGGGCCCCCCCTGGGTTTTGACATGCCTCCTGCAGGGGTCCCAGCTGCGAGTTCCTCCTGAAATGTGCCCCTGTTACTGATGTAAGAAATACAAACGGAAATAAAAATACATGGCTGCTTCTACTGGAGCAGGAAAAATACCAGGCATTTTATGTTGTGTTCAGTCACTGCCCAGCCTTCCATCACGTGAATATGTTGGGTTTTTTGTTTTGTTTTTTTAAGTAGCCCCAGGTTGCTGGACAGTAACCGTTTCCCACTTTTCCTTACCATGGTCAGTGTCAAGATGCATTGTATGTGTCTTTGAAAAGATTGATGGGAAAGGAAAGGAAAGCTGATGTGAGATATAACTGATTGTCTTGTGAAAACAAGATGACTAGGTGTCACTTACCTAAGCAAAGATGTCCTTTCTCTTATAATCATTGTGAGAAGGTATTTCAACTGTATTTTAATTATTTTTTGGTACTTCTTCTTGAAATTGTCTTATGTTTTAAAATCAAAGTATAATACTTGGTTAATACTTGGTTAAACAATCAGATAGCACAGAAGTAATGAAGAGTGATGAGAAGTAATTTTCTTTTTCCAGCCTCTCCTCAACTCAGGCTGTTCCCGAGAGGTAAACCTTTATTGTGCCCCTTAACCTTTTTATTTGGGCGGTTGTCTCCAGATTTTGAAACCTTTACAATTAATTACTTTACAGTTATAATTAATTTACCATTTCTAAGCTTATCAAATCTAGACCCTGTCTTGATGACTTTTATTTGGTAAAGATTTTATGTATTCATTTGAGAGAGAGCACCAGAGGGTGGGGAGGGTCAGAGGCAGAGGGAGAAGCAGGCTCCCCACTGAGCAGGAAGCCCCATGTGGGGCTTGATCCCAGGCCCCCAGGATCATGACCTGAGCTGAAGGCAGATGCTTAACCGACTGAGCCACCCAGGTGCCCCCCTGTCTTGACTTCTCTGACAGATGAGCCCACAATCCCTGAGCCACGTGTATGTCGTCATCAGACGTTCCGGAAAGTGCCCGGGTGCCTCAGGACTACTCCAGGGGCTCCACAGGGAAGGAAACTAGTCTTTGCTTTCATGGGGCTTATGTCCATTTTTGCAATGAGATTTTTATTTTGAGATAATTGCAGACTTAACAGAAGAGTTGGAGAGCTTTACCAAGAACTCTTTCTAAAGCATATGAGAGTAAGCTGCTGACTGACTCTCCCTGATACTTGAGTGTGTTTTTCCCAGAAACAAGGATAATCTCAAAAATAGTCACACTATAGCCATACTACTTAGAAAACTGACAGCGACACCTTGCTATCACCTAAACCTCAGCCACCATTCAGGTTCAGCCGCTCATCCCCGTGACTCCTTTACCTCAGGAGGGTATGGCTCAGCTCCCTTGTGTTCAACCGTCAGATCTCTCTTCTTCTCCAGTCTGGATGGCTCCTCAGTCTTCCCTTGACTTTCATGACCCTGACACTTGTGAAGACTGTAGACTGGCTGACTAGGGGGATCTCTCTCAACTGTGTAAAATGGAGTTTCTGCACCTGTGGCAGGGATCCCTCAAGAGAGATGCTGGGTTCATCTCCGTCCATCTTGCCTGTGGACATAAAACTTTGATGTGTCCCATTATTAGTGAAGGTCCCTTTGATCGCTTAATTAATTAGCACCTGCCAGGCTTCTCCACTGAAAGTTACTCTTCACCTTGTAAGTATTTTGTAGGCTGCTACTATGAAACTTAAATATACCATTCCTTTTCATTTGCTCATTAATCCACCTTAGTACAGATTCCTATTTGAAACCCTGAAGTCAACCATTTCTCCCACGTTGTCCTGGCTCCTTTGAATGGGGAATGGCATTTTGGAACCAAGATCTGGGAGCTGGGTGTGTTTGATGCTGTCGTGATGGTTGCTCCCAGGCCCTTCGGTGGACAGAGCTGGAGACTGGGTGTGTATGCATCCATGTTCATACACTTACATCTCTCTAGATTTTATATCCGGCGTGAACTTTGTACTGAAAACCACAAGTTGACACCATTACTTCCAACTGAGATCCTGCTGCTGCTGTGTTTATTCTAGCTTTCCGCCTTCCCAGATTTGTCCTGCTCCTCTGTGCCTGTGGGATTCCTATCTGCCTTTATCCCTGCTATAGTTAGTTACGGGGTCAGTCCTCCTAGATAAGCAACCACTCTTTGCTTGGATAAGTAAGCATGTGTTCACTGCCATTACTACTTTTGCCGAGATGTGCTCCCCACTCCATATGCTGACAGCACCCCAAGCCCTCAAGCCTCATCTGCCTCCATCACTCACCTAGTTCAGGCCGATACTCTCCCCCTGCCATGCACAGCCACCCTGTGGACACTTTCCTCATTTCACTTAGGAGTAGGTCCACGCCCACTTGGGGTCGGTTGCCCCTCACTCCCACCCTCGCAAAGGCACCCTCCTCACCCTATTTGGCTCCAGGGCTCTCCCCTCTTCCACCCCCCTGGGTACTCACCTCACTCTCTTTGGGCTCCCATGTCTTTCTCTCCATCACTAAGGTTCCTTCCTCTGCCCGCACAGATCAGAAGCCCTCTTCTCTGCTCCACCTGCCAGTTTGAGGACTAAATTGTGTGAGTGTTGGAAGACTGTGGCTTTCAAGGAATTGGTCCAGTTCATCTAGGTTAGAAAATTTGTGAACATAGAGTTGTTCATAGTATTTCTTATTTATCCTTTTAATGTCCATAGGACCTGTAGTGATGTTTATTCTTTCGTTTCTGATATTTGTAATTTCTGTCACCTGTATTTTTCTTAGCTTCGCTAGAGGCGTATTGTTTTTACTGATTCTTTTCAAAGAAAATCATGCTATGGACTGAGTTATGTGTCCTGGAAATACATATATTGAAGCCCTAACCACCCCCAGTGTGACTGTATTTAGAGATAGGGTCTTTAAGAGGTAATTAGGTTAAATGAGGTCGTACAGTGGAGCCCCAGTCCAGTGGGGCTAATGCTCCGTAAGAAGAGGAGGAGACACCAGAGGGCTCCCTCACCTCATACACAAGAGGCCAGCCATTTCCAAACTAGGAGGGTAGCTCTCACCAATTATGGACTTGAGATCTATCTTCTTTTCTTATATATACATTTAATGCTGTAAATTGCCTTCCCAGTACTGTTTGCACTACATCCCACGAATTTTGATAAGCCATATCATAATTTTAATTTAAACTGTCTTTAAATTTCTCAAGATTTCTTCTTGACTCAAGTGTTATTTGGAAGTATGTTGTTTAATTTCTATAAGTATTTAAGGATTATTCCAGTTATCCTTCTGTTTTTGAGTTAATTTAATTCCATTATGGTCTGAGAGTATACATTGTGTAGTTTCTGTTCTTTGACATTTGTTGTGTGTTTTTATGGCCCATACTGTTTTATGGTTCAGAGTGTGTTTTGTTTAGGAATATGTTCCCTGTGAGTTTGAGAAGAAGGTGTATTCTGCTGTTGAGTGAAGCCAACTGTAGATCTCAGTTACGTCCGGTAGATTGATGGTAGTGTTGAACTCCTCTCTGTCCTTAGGATTTCCTGCCTGCTTGCTCTGTTCATTTCCGGTAGTGGAGTGTTCAAGTCTCTAGCTAGCATGGTGGACTCCATGGTTTCTCCTTGCACTTCTATCCATTTTTGCCGCCTGCAGTGCGATGCTTTCTTGTTAGCATGTCTGAGGACTGAAGGACTGCTAGGTCCTCTTGGAGGATTGACTCCTTTATTTTTATGTAATGCCTCTGTCCTTCATAATTTTCCTAGTTCTGAAGTCCACTTTATCTGATGTTAGTATAGCTACGTCAGCTTTCTTTGATCAGTGTTAGCGTGATGTATCTTTCTCCATCTGCTCTTAATTTCTGTCTTTTATTTAAAGTGGGTTTCCTGTCGGTAACATATAATTAGTTGGGTCTTGTTTTTGTTCACTGTGACAACCTCTTTGGTGTATTTAGACCATTGCCATTTAAAGAGATTTTTGGTAGAGTTGGATTAATAGTGACCATATTTTTTATATTTTCTATTCATTCCCTTGTTTTTTGTTCCTGTTTTTGTTTTCCACTCTGTCTGCCATCTATAGTTGTAATTAAGCATTTTATATGATTCCGTTTCCTTTCCTTTCTTAGCGTATCAGTTACACTTCTTTTTCACTTTAGTGGTGGCGTTAGGGTTTACAGTATGCGTTTACAACCTATCCAAGTCCACTTTTAGATAACACTGTACCACTTCACAGGTAGTACAAGTATGATAACAAAATATTCCTAATCCCTACTTCTTATCCTTTGCATCATTGTCATTCATCTATCAGCACACGTCTGTGTGTGTGTATGCACACATATACACACATATATATAGTCAACCTTGAAAATAAAACAGGCATTTATTTTACCAACAAATGTGTTTATTTGGGAATAGTAGAGAATTACAGTTCAGGGAAGGCAAGCTACAACAAAATGATGTGCAAATCCAGAGTACGAAGGAGAAGCTGGCTCTTTTATAGAGAAAAGGGGGGATTTGGGAGGGGCTGTTGTAAACTGAAAGTCCACTGGGGTAAACTGGGAGTCCCAAGTGTAGTGGCTCTTCATTGGCTGAGTTGGGGCAGTCTGTCGTTGGCTGGGCTGTTGCTGGGCAAGGAGAAATTCCAGGCTTCTTCCTGTTGCAAAATGCAAGGTACATCTCTTCCTGTTGGGTCGGCAAGGGACTGTGAGGAGTGCTACAGCCTGAGAGCTCCCCCTCCTGGCTTCCCAACTCCATCTTAAATTAGGTTATAAATGTTACTGGGGTTATTATTGCCCAGCTGGTTTATTTTTCTTCTTTCTCAGGCACATAGTTTAGTATTTTCAGAAGGGGGTTGTGGGTAATAGATGTTAACACCTGGTAACAGTTAAACCAGATGTGGGATTCCAGGTTCTTATTTTCCTTCAACAGTGGAGATAGTAGTTAATTTTCTCCTAATCTGTCAATCTGTTGGTTATTCTTTTGTAAGTAATTTGTATGTTCTATTGATTTATTTTTTTTAGATTTTCTCTTTATCCTTGATATTCTGCAATTTCTTTACAATATGTCTAAGAGTGGATGGTTCAACTTTATTCTGTTAATATGTGGAATTTTTCAATTACAGAATTTGTCTAACTTGAATTTCTGAAAAGCATTAGATGTTAATGTTTTTAAAAATTTTATCCTCTTTCCTCTTAGATGTAGATTAGTGTTCCTTCATTTCATCCAGTTTTCATAGCTTTCTTTGCATTTTCTTTTTATTTCTCTGAACTCAGTTTTGAAAGATTTTCTTAATTCTTTAAATTATCACTTTTCTCTTAGTTTCCAGCTTAGTATTACTAACTTTGTTTTGAGTTTTCAATTTGGTGACTATTTCTTGCTGCTTAGAGTTCTGATAGGTTCTTTTTTATGTCTGTGTATCTTTTTATTTTATTTATTTTTTAAGATTTTATTTATTTATTTGACAGAGAGAGAGATCACAAGGAGGCAGAGAGGCAGAGAGAGAGAGAGGAGGAAGCAGGCTCCCCACCGAGCAGGGAGCCCGATGCGGGACTTGATCCCAGGACCCTGAGATCATGACCTGAGCCGAAGGCAGAGGCTTTAACCCACTGAGCCACCCAGGCACCCTGTGTATCTTTTTATATCCACCTGCTTTGTTTCATGAATCTGAGTCCTTTTTATCTTTTGACTATCTTAAGTATATTTACTTTAGAGTCCTTTTCTGATGCTCTTTGATCTCCATTTCCTCAGGTGTGAATCTCTACCCCCTGACAAAACCTTTTTGGGTGTTTTTGTTTTGTTTTGTTTTGTTTTANTTGACACAGAGAGAGAGATTACAAGTAGGCAGAGAGGCAGGCAGAGAGACAGGGAGAGGAGGAAGCAGGCTCCCTGCTGAGCAGAGAGCCCGATGCGGGCCTCGATCCCAGGACGCTGAGATCATGACCTGAGCCGAAGGCAGAGGCTTTAACCCACTGAGCCACCCAGGCGCCCTGTTTTGTTTTGTTGTTTTTTTTTTTTTAGCGTTTATAATGACATTGATTTGTGGATTTTGTGGTTTTGTTTGAAAGTTTGTGTTGCACGGACATTTATTTCCTCTCAGCAAATTTTGTCCATCACCTTCACTCCTGGATCCAGATCAGAGTTTTTATTTTTGGCTATAATGTCACACCCTGAAGAGAGAATGTATTTTCAGACCCCAAGATCCCATGACAAGCAGGCTTGGACACCAAATTACTTTAAAGAAAAATTAGACCAGTTTACAACATCATCTCACATTTCCAGTGTTTACTGTTTGTTTTAGTAACTTATGTTATTTAGTAGGTAAGAGGTGTACCTTGTCATTTCAGTTGTGTTTCTCTTATTGATGCTTAGTGTGAACACTTTTCCAGGATTGCTTGTGTAGTATCCTAAAAAATGATTGCTGGATTTGATTTTCTTTTCTTTTTCTGTCCATCAGACCTCAGTTTTTACCCAAAAGTAATTACCTTGCTTGATTATTCATATTCACTGAACAGTGTTTGTCACTTTGCCAAATCAGATCTAGGCCTAAAGAATAAAGATATTTGAAAGAGTCTGAGTAGCCAGCAGGTAGCAAAATTCTAAAAGCAATCAGCCTGTTTTCTAATGCCTTCTGGACCTACTGTGCTATTAAGAAGTGAGATGCACAGGTGTGATCCTGAATCATTGCTGAAACTGAGTTACAGTTGATGTTCTGGTTCTGATCGCTTTGTAACAAACATTTGATAATGTTTAGTGGTGTAAACCATTTTATAACATGTATGGATTCTGTGGTCAGGAATTCACAATGGGCACAACACAAAAGGTTCCTCTTGGTTCCAGAGTGTCTTGGACCTCAGCTGGGGAGACCTGAGAGCTGGTGGTGATGAAGCAGATGGATTCATTTGAAACTTATGCAGTGACGGGCGCCTGGGTGGCTCAGTGGGTTAAAGCCTCTGCCTTCGGCTCAGGTCATGATCTCAGGGTCCTGGGATCGAGGCCCGCATTGGGCTCCCTGCTCAGTGGGGAGCCTGCCTCCTCCTCTCTCTGCCTGCCTCTCAGCCTACTTGTGATCTCTCTCTCTGTCAAATAAATAAATAAAATCTTAAAAAAAAAAGAAACTTATGCAGTGACCTCTCTGGCAGCTGATTCTAGCCTTTAAGTGGGACCATGTTTGGGGCGCTAATCTGAAATACCTATAGTGATCTTTCCATGGGGCTGCTTCAGCTTCTTCCCAGCAGGCTGGCTTGGGTGGGTTTTGACAGCATTCAAGAGGACAGGTCCTAAGTACCTGGCATTTTGGCTGCCTAGCTTTGAAGTCATATGACGCCACTTCCATGTTGTTTACAACCACACCCCCACCCCTGTGGCTCATGGGACGGGAGTACATAGCCCAACTCTCAGTGGGACACACGTCAGTGACAAATTGTAAGAAGAGCATGTATGTTGGGAGACATGCTGTGGCCCTCTTTGAAAGATGTAGTCTGCCAAAGTGGGAAAATAAATCCTGTTTAATTGCTTGTAAACCAGTAAAGGAATTATTTAAACATCTTTTAATGTGACAAGGGTTGAAACAAGATTTTTAAACTTAATCTCCTCAAGTAAAGTTTAATTCAAAACCCTGTTCCATAATAATTGCATGTATTAAGATTTTTATGATTGTACTTTAAAATTTAGAATCCTTTTCTGTTTTCTATTAATAGTGCTTTCTAAGAGAGGTCTTTTTCACTTTTTATTTTGCAGATAGAACTATAAAATATAATCTGAATGCATTGAGAGGTTCACCTAAAAAAAAGTCTGAAAAGAAACAACACATCTCCTTGAAAGATGTAAATAAGGTTGTATTTTAAAATGTTCATTAGGTATAAAGTTCATACAATGTTAATTTTAGAATATTCTCTTTTGAAATCTAGGAACCAAAGTATGTTTTCTATGAAGAAATCCTTGGCTATAGTAGTGTCTTTCAGGAAGTTTGTGTGCTTGCTCTATTCAAAAGAACAAGAGAACTCCAGATTCCCTCTTGTTCCTAGGAGCTTCTCTGCAAGATTGGGTATTTATGGTCATTTAACAGGGGTGTGAAAACCTGAGATTATGGGACACTCTAATAGTTCAAGTCTAACCTGTCTTTCCAGTCCTTGGACAAGACAAGTGAAATAAATACTGGACATTCGAAATGCTGATTATCTGAAGTGCCGACTGCTTGCTACTTGGACACTTGAAGGTAGTGGTTGGAGCAGTGGCATCACTTTATCCAGGTCTTCATCCATGTCTGTGTTACCTGAAAATGATCTGGTTGGCTGTTCAAAAGAATAATTCCCATGGAGTTTTAGCTCCATAAGAATACGTACCTTGCTAGCATACATACTCTTTCTAAAAAATTTTTTCGTTACAGTGTGTTGAATCCTCCGTGTACTGGCCAACAAAGAGGGGGATAACCATATACGCTGAGCCAGATGTACCAGCAGCAAGGTACAACTTGAAAATGCAGTGTAATCAAATAGATACACGAGGGTAATATTGTCTTACATGGTGTTCTAGATGATTCACTAGGAAAGGATTCCATTTCAATAAAGAGAGTGGCCCCAGAAATTTTGATTAAACCTGTGTTATTTTAGAAGAAAAACGTGTAACAACTGGTTAGTAGCACAACTGATCAAAAATTGGGAGTGGCTGTGGAGTCTGCGTGTTACCTTGTTGGACAAGGTTGTTAGTGTGAGGCAGGCGCAGTGGAATTGTCCCGCCGTCAAGGCTGGTGCGTGCGGGGTGCGGGCCGGGCGGTAGTTCGCGGTGGCGCAGGGCGAAGGCTGGCTGCTGGCGAGGCGCACCCGAGCCTATGACCATAACCCTGTCCACAGCAAGCGGCGGGTTGATGCCGTTTGTGAAACCACGGAGAAGTTGTACTCTGGCACCGTGTCACGAATGCTGTCGGATTTTAACGTCATGTGCTCCGTTGCTACCCTCCTCGGCTTTATGCTCGTGTCGTCCTGCGTTTTGTTTATACGTTCTTTGCACAGCCTGGGCGCTGGTATCGTTTGTGTCTCAACGGTCAGTGGTCTTTTGGAGAGATTTCAATAAGCAGGAAGAAAAATACCTTCGGCGTTCATCTGTGTGGTTACCCTCGGTGCTTTTCTGTCCGCGTGGATCCAGGTCTCCATTGGTATCGTTGCGCTTGTCCCTGAAGAGCTACCTTTACTGTTGATTGTATTGTGGGTCTGCTTTTGATGGATTCTTCCGACGTTTGTATGTCTGGAAAAATTATTTCAGCTTCATGTTTTAAAAAAAAGGGTATTTTTTGCTGGATATAGAGTCCTAGGTTGACAGTTCTTTTTTTCCCTGTACTTTAAAGATACTGGTGTACTGTCTGCTTGCTGCATCATTCCCAATGCAAAAGCTGCTGTCATCTTTTTCTTTGTTCGCAGCATGACTTTGTCCTCTGACTGCTTTTGAGATTTTTCTCTTTGTTTCTGGTTTGAGCAGTTTATATGTTAATGCCTTGGTGTAGTTTCTCTCCTGTTTCTTATGCTTGGTGCTCATTAATGTTCTTTGTGTGTAGATTTCTGTCTTGCATCAGAATTGGAGAGTATTCAGTGCTATTGTACAGGCATTTGTCTGCACGTATCTCTGTCTCCTGTCCTTTTGAGACTCTGATGAGATAAGTAGCACACCTTTTGATATTGTCCAAAACGTCCCTGAGACTTGGCTCATTTTTTTTTTACCTTTCTTCCTTGCTATTCTTCAGAGTAGTAATTCTGCTGATGTATCTTTACCTTAATTAAGCTTTCTGTCATCTTCATCCTGCTATTTAGCACATCTGCTGAATTTTTTAATTTAATGTATTATATTTTTCTGTTCTAAAATTTCCGTTTGGTATTTTTTATACTTTGTATTTCTTTGCTGAGAACTATAGTTGTTCAATTCAAGTGCTCACCCCTCCGTCTCTTCGGGATCAAGGTTAAAACAGCTGCTTTAAAGTACATGAGGAGTCCCACTTGTCTACCATCCTGGGGTTCTCACCTGCTGCTCATGTTCTCCCTTGACAGTTGACTTGGTTTCCCTGGTTCTTTGTGTGTTGTGTTCTGGATATTTTGAACATTATGGTGTGAGACTCTGGTTTCTGTTCAAATCCTCTGGACAGTGTTGGCCTTGGTGTTTTTGTTTATTTTGGCTGTAAGTCAGGGACTCCAGGTGCCAGATTCTGGCTCAGGCTGGGTGGTGACTGCAGCTCTGCTTGGGGTCTGTTCTGAATATGCTCTGACTTGGGCGAGCCTGGGACTTCTGCTGGGTCATAGGGTCATAGACAGGGGCTCCCTCCCTCCGGCACACTCTCTTTTTTCTGGGATTTTCCTCACATTGACCATTTTCTAGATGCTCCCTCTGTCAGGTAGCTTTTCATGGAGAAATGGCCATGCAGTTCTTTGTGATTGGGGCCACTTGTGGAATAAAACAGCAGTGGAAACGAGAGAGGAAAGAGATGGAGGTTCTCCCCGTGTCTTTGGACCCTGGGACCCATTTCCCAGATCCTCTGTAGAGAAGGAGTTTGGGGTGACAGGCCCTGTCACCACTGCAGTGGCATGACTGAGCTGGCCTTGGAGCAGGGCCAGGAGAGGAAAAGGTAAAAGAGAAAATCAGTTGGTGTAGCTGTCTGGCCTGTGGCTCCCCTTCCTGCTTCTCTGGCTTCTCTCAGTGCTTGGTGTCACATCCACTGTGTGGTTCTGTGTCTGGGTCCAGCCTCAGGCCAACACCCGAGACAGAGGAGAGTAAAATCCTAGGCAGTTATCTACAATGCTGGTGGTTTGCAGGTTTTGACTTCTCTCTCTTTGGTTCTGTACTTTACGTGGAGTTTCCAGCTGAGGTCAGAGGAGAGACAGGCTGTGGAGAGCTTATGCCCTCTTGGCAATCACCACTGCCCTCAACGTGGTTTTCATCTGTAGAGGGCAAGAGTGTCCATTCTCACGGAAATAAATCTACATATGCAGAGCGACTGACTCCTCTGTGCTACTTACTGAGTTTTCTCCCAGAAAATAAAGGCATTTTCAGGATTGGGACAAATGGGCTCAGAGATTCTAATGAATGTTTTTTGGTTTCTAGCTCTTTATGTCAGAAGCCAAATGAGAAACCACTTAGGTCAGCCGAGAAGAAAGAACACAATGAGAAGAATGGCTGTGTGAAGTACGAATTTTTTCCTTCATCTAAATGTTTTATTGAAATAATTGTAATAAAATTATAAGCAGGAAGAATTTACATATGATTTTATTTATTTCAAACCTGCATTCCCATGTGGAAAATACACCTACAGTGTCTGCTGTAGGCTTTGAAGTTAATTATTTTTCCTGTTCACTAGGGTAGATTTCCCTTTTAAAATCTCTGTTCCACTGTAAGTAGTAATTTTCTACCTCCCCTTCCTGATTCTCCTGGTGAAGTTTTATGAAACAAATTAGATACATTTGGTCTCTGGGGCTCATGCTCTTCTGTGGGTTTGCGTCTGCTGCCTTCCCAGTTTCTCTGATGCTAAAGGGGTCTTCCGCCTGCTGGAGAAACGACTTAGTTACTTGCAGTGTGGAACTGGGTGGTATTTTTTGGGTTTTTTGGTTATGTTTTATTTTGTTTTGTCTTGTCAGATTCACAAAGTAGTATTCACTGACAAGTTGTTAATGGTAGAGTAGTAACTTTATTTCATACATTTTTTTAAAGATTTTATTTATTTATTTGAAAGAGAGAGAATGAGAAGGGGGAGGGTCAGAGGGAGAAGCAGACTCCCCGCTGAGCAGGGAGCCCGGCATGGGACTCGATCCTGGGACTCCAGGATCATGACCTGAGCTGAAGGCAGTTGCCCAACCAACTGAGCCACTCAGGTGCCCCTATTTCATACTTGTTTAATCCATGAAACATTCTTATACTCATTTTTATGATTTTTTACCATACCAGTCTAAAAACACCCTTATATTCCAAGTAACTGTGGCTGCTCCGAAGTCACCAGAGTGGCAAGGAATTTACCACAGTTCAGAACTGAGTCAGTTGTACCGTATCCACTGATCAGCCTGGGATGATGATGGGAGGGTATCGGCTGCAGTGCCATTTGGGCTACCTGCCTCCCGGAGCCTGGGCCAGGGGCAGCGAAGGTGGTTCTGGAGTCCACAGATCTGGGAGTGCCTGTCAGTGCAGCTGTGTTGACCCCCACTTCCCAGGGAGCCCTTTACCCTGCTCCCTGAAAGCCGTGAGACTGGTGTGGTGGTTTTCCCTGGAAGGAGAGACCTTGCATTACCCACAAAGCTCAGTTCTTATTTTCATTACATTCAATTATAACATGAAAAGTAACCCTGAGATACTCTACTGGCTTTTATTTTTGTATTAAAAAGTGGTATCTTCTCTCCTCTTGGGCTAAATGCCCTTTACTTAGAACCTGTTGATTCAGCTATGGCAGTTACTCTGCCTGTGGTTCAAGATTACAGCACAGAAGGGAGAAAGCAGTGGGTTTCTCAGCAATGTGAGATCACCTGGTGGTCATGCAGTCTTTCTTCATGTTCAGAACATGTGTTCTCGGGATTGGCAGTGCTGGGTCCACAGCCCAGGGGCCAGGGTTCACGGGCAAGTACTATACTGACCTGACCTCTCTGGCCTTTGCAACACAAAAAAAACAGGACAAAACGGGATGAGCAGTAATTTCACAGCTATGCCTTGGGATATACGGTTGACCCTTGAACAGCATGGACGTTTGGAGTGCTGATCTCCCACCAGTTAAAAGTCTGCATAGAGGGCGCCTGGGTGGCTCAGTGGGTTAAAGCCTCTGCTTTCGGCTCAGGTCATGATCTTAGGGTCCTGGGATCAAGGCCCACATCGGGCTCTCTGCTCAGTGGGGAGCCTGCTTCCTCCTCTCTGTCTGCCTCTCTGTCTACTTGTGATCTGATCTCTCTCTCTCTGTGTCAAATAAATAAATAAAATCTTTAAAAAAAAATTTTAAAAAGTCTGCATAGAACTTGTGACTCCCCCAAAACTTAACTACACTAATAGCCTACTGTTGACCAGAAGCCTCGCCAATAATGTAGTTGATTAGCATGTTTGTATGTCTTAGGAATTATGTACCATATTCTTAAGATGAAGTACACTGGAGAAGAGAAAATGTTACTAAGAAAATCATGAGGAAGAGAAAGTATACTTTCAGTACCGTACCATCATCCACACATAAGTGGGTGTGCATAGTTCAAACCTATGTGGCTCAAGGCCCAACTGTATATTTCATGTTATCTCTGTCAAGAAAGAATTAAAATTATAACTCAGTTGAGGAAATACTAACACTCCTTTTTCCTTCAAATTGTCCTCTTCACTATTTTATAGATTGTTGCAGTTTTTAAATCCTGATCCTTTGAGAACTGATGGGATCTCTGATCTGCAGCAGGTATGACAATCCTACAAACAAATTAAAAAACCATGACAACTCTTTACTCTTAAAATCCCTCTCCTTCCTTGTCTGGATTTGAGATTAGAAGAGAAACCCCCTTAGGCGGGCTCTCTCCCTGAAGAAGACACACTTTTCGAAGTTCTCCAGTGTATTATTATTATTATTATTTGGCGGGGAGTAGCACATGCTCTTCCTTTCATTTTGGTAGTTTTGGTGGGTTTCAATGAGCATATATACTTAGGTTGTCCTTCCGTTGCCTAAAGTGGTTGACTTCCTGTGCTGGTGGGCGGGGTGGGGGGCGTCTGCTGACCAGTGTCTAACAGGCAAGCGTGCTGTCTCAGCTGCAGAGGCTGCGGTCCAGCTCCCAGCAGCCCTTGGCCGTGCTCCGGAACAAGATCGAGCCTTGCTTGACCGTGGACAGGGCGCCGCTTTCGGCAGACCTGAGAAAGGTAAAAGTGGTCCTGAAGGCGGGTTCCTGAAGGAATGCTGACCTGTTGTAACATAGGCGGATTTTTAGGAAACCCTTCCAAGGTTGCACTTGTGTCATTTCTTAGCCTTTGAAATCCTGTGTTAAGGTTTTGTTATTAAGTTCTCATGTTTTTTTCAGGTTAATTTCCTGTAAGTGAATAATCCTTTTGTGGCGAAACCACTGTATAACTCTTAATGCTTTTCTGAAATAAGTTTTCAGAGGCGTCTCTGGAAAGGGGCTTGGAAGGAGCAACAGCTTGCCGGGGCAGTAATGCTATATTTCTGGGTGTTCTTCTCAAAACTGCTTTAGAGACCTGCTGTTTCTGTTAGTAAATTGATCACACATGCTTATTTCTTTCCTTCTTGATTCAGAAAAAAAAAGGAAAGAAAGGACAGAAAGTAAGCCAAATCCATAAGGATGAATTGAATGAGAGCAAAGTCTTTAATGGCCTTGAAATTCTGCAGGCTTTTGGAAAATGGAAAACAGGCAGCAGAGCGTGGCTGACTAGTAGAGGAAAGAGAGAAATAGGAGGTTCGGAGCTTCCCTCTTCCCGTTCCTGAGCATCCACAGTCAGCCTCTCGGGAAGGACGATCTTTCTGAAGGAACTGAATGACCCCAGCAAGCCCTTCGGATGAATTCTCCCAGGAAAGACAACTGCTCCCTGCCCTGGTTTCCTGCAGGAGTGTGGCACTCACGGTGCCAAGCTCTGCGCTGGCCACACTTCTCCCAGCCCGCTTTTAGTAGGCCTCCTCCCCGCGAACACACGTCAGGGATCCTTAGACATTTGATGAAAGCTCCCACCTAGAAAGAAAATAAAAGTTTTTTTTTTTAAGAAAAAAAAAAAAAGACCAAAATAAAACTCTGAAGGAAACAAACAGTGTAGGCAGAAGATAATGTTACAAAATAAATACCCTCGGAGAAAAGTGTTAACAGTACTTATTTAACAATAACAGGGTGTTATAAAAAAAAGGCCCAGAGGATAAAAACGGTTCTTGGAAATTCAGAATGCTGTTGAGCTAGAAACCCAGCAGTAGGTTGGAGGAGAACATGGAAGCCAACTATAGGAAAGTAGAACAAAGAGACGAGATGGTAATAAGGGGAAAACAATTTGAGGGTCATTTCGAGGTCCAGTCTCTGAAGTGAGGATTTTTTAAAAAGTGCAAAGGAAATGGGGAGAAAATTCTGAGGAGAGCCACACGTGAGTGATTTCCAGACCTCATGGAAGGGACTGTCCAAATTAGGAGAGTCCCCCTCCCACGAGACCAGGACAGTAAAGGGGCAGGACGGCGGGCGCTTGGCTGTGAAGTGTCCAATCGGGGGGCTTCCAAGGGCATGAATGACTTCAGACTTGCATTCAGTAACACCAGAGGGGCGCTGATTCCGAGATTCTGGTGAAAAGTTCTTTACAATCTTGAGGTCCATCTGAAACAAGCAATGGTGACATTTTCAGACATGCAAGAGTCTCTCAGGAATTGACTTTGTCAAGAAAGATGCTCTTGAAGTATGTTCTCCATCAGAGCAGGACAGTCAGCTGGGAAGGATAACCAGTCTTGCAGACAGCAGAGACTGCCAGGAGGCCACAGGGTGACGGCTGCACGCGGGATGCCCAGTTACTGGTCTGTGCTGCTCCTGGGGCTCAGGGCTGGGGGACGAGGACGTCACCCACAAATTGTGCCCATGAGTTCAGCCTCTTGGAATGTAGGGTCAGTGTGGCTGGAGAACTCTTTCTGTACCCGCACTTGGGAGGTTTTAGTGACCATTACATAGAAAAATGAGCAGATAAAGGCATGTGGGTTTTTTTTTTTTTTAAGTTTAAGTAATTTCCACACCCACCATGGTGCTCGAACTCACGACCCCGAGATGAAGAGTTGAATGTTCCTCTGACTGAGCCAGCCAAGCGCCCCAATAAAGGCATGTTTAAAACCTTGTAAGCAAAGCTGATGTGCTCATAGACTATTGGGAGGAGCCACATCCTTGCTCTGGTGAGCTCTGAGCACCTGGTTTTAATTTGGAGCCTAGAATTCTAAGCAAGCATCTTAGGACAGGAGTTTGGTGCTGAGAAGAGACTCAGTGACTTGTCAAGTGAGGTCTTAGAAAATACCAGAATAAGCTGTGTGTAGTGGCTGTTGGGGGCGGGGTCATGAACTAAGAGATGGAGCTTTTGTTGGTTTTCTGTGCTTCATCTGTGCTTTTTTGGTGGCTGATGTTTTGTAGGCTCTTCAGAGAAACAGGTTCCCGGGACCTAGCCATGCGGAATCCTACTCTTGGCCTCCCATTGCCCGGGGCTGTGACGTGGTGGTCATCTCTCACTGTGGAAACGACCCCTTGCTCTACCTCCCACCAGTCCTTACAGTTCTGCAGACGGGGGGCTGCTACAAGTCTTTACCAAGTAGACGTGGAGTAAGTTGTAGACAGTCTTGTTTCCACAGCAGCATGGCTGAAATACTTATTTTTAAATTTTACGCTGAACCTTTGGTGAAGTTTGAGTTCTACTACTCATTTGGTTTCTGTGACAAGACAGGAACTTGCCAGAGTCATTGATTCTCTGACACTGATTCTCCCCTTTAGCCCCGTTGTGGCCGTGAGCTGAGCCAAGAGATCTCTGGCATTTGGAGATGAATATGTAGCTTACGAGCTTATTCCACTGACATAAATCCTCTGTCACAGTCACCCTGTGAGATGGTCGAGCTGTGTATGGTTTTCACTCTCACAGATGAGAAAATTAGCCTCATCTGATGAGTGACACAAGAGGTGGGATTAGAATTGAGATTTTTCTGTCATCGTGTCCCCCATTCTTTTCATTATTTCACAGCACCCCACACTGTTGTAGAACCCTGCTTTATTCTTTCTATGTGCAGGAGTCTGCAGGGAGCCGTGAAGGGTGCTGGAAAGGAGACCAGTGGGGTGTGGGGTCAGGCGATGGTGGGGTGGTGAACCCTGCTCTGCGGGGTCTGGGCGGTCAGGTGACCCACCTGCGCAGAAGGGCTCTGTCTCAGACGTGTCTCAGAGGACACGGCGCGGACAGCTCCACTCTGTCAGAAGGTGAAAGAGCGTAGTAAGAAAAGACACTGTTTCATGTAGAAGAGATGCTCTTTTTTCTACTTCTGCCGTGTGGTTTTAATGCTCGCCCTTTGGAAATCTGGGTTAGCTGGGTTGTTACGTATTGATTTCCCATCTCCATCCCTCTCAGTGAGCAGCTGACCCCTGTGGACCAGCTGCCGCTTGTGTTGAGATAGAACCAGGACTGGGCCAGAAATGATGTCCAGGTCTTGCCTCTTGTGTCCTCTGCTTTCTCCACGTCCCTGTGGTCAGCCTGCTTTTAGGCCTGGTGCCTGGAAGCTGGTGCCCACATGGATCTGTGTGCAGGAGAGGGGAGACTTGTTCCTGTCTGCAGTCCTTCGAGGGCGTATGTCCAGGAGGATGTTTGGCAGGCCGTGCGCCTTCATGACATAACCGGGGGATAACTGCCCGTCTCAGGAGGCAGTTAGTTCGCCTGGTCCGTGGGAGCAGCAACCCTGGAGCCAGACCATCGGGGTTCAGATCCTATTGCTCCTGGCTATTAACTGTGCAGCCTTGGGCAACTAACTTCACCTCTCTGTGCCTCACACCCCTCATCTGGGACATGAGGTAATAAGAGGTCCTACTCTGTGAGTCTTTTAAAGACCCAGTGAATTAATCTTTGTGAAATGTTTGCTGTAAGAATCTGAGTCCATGTGTTCTAAATCCATTCTAATTATATCTTTTCTGACGTACAGGACAATGACGATAGCCAACGAATTATGTAGTGCTTACTCTGTTCCAGGACGTGTTCTGCATGCTTCAGTATAGACTAGGTTCAATTCCTAACTTTTGCCCCAAATTATGTGAATTTGTCTTTGCAGCCTCTGGCAGTCATCGTGTGCCCTGGGTGGAAGAAGGCCCAGTTTATTTTTGAATTACTGGAAGATTATAGCACGTCCTCCAGGCCTCTTCACCCCATGTTGTTAACAATCGGACTCCACAAAGATGAAGCCAAAAACATGAAGCTTCCAAGGGCGTGTAAGCATCCTTTCCACGCTGTTTGGTTCTCCCCGGAGAGGGCAGTGGAGGCCTGCCAGGCAGGCACGGCTACTGCGCGGGGCACGGGCTTGTGTGATGGGGTCACCCGTCCAGCTCCAGGTGGGACCTCACTGTCCGTTACAGGCAGGCACAGAAGGCCGAAGGTTTCACCTTGACTTACAGCTATTCCACTGAGAAAATGCCATGATTTCCTTCGCTCATTAACTATCAAATACCTCCTGTTTGTTAGATGTGGACTAAACCCCCTCCCCTGCCTTTCAGGAGCACAAACACTGGTGGGAGCCCAGGTGTTAGATAAGGACAGGTGTTGGCCTGGACAGGCAGGCTGCACCTGCCCAAGGAAGAAAAACTGCTTTGTTTGCCATCAGACCGCAGTTCTAGAAGTATGTGGCACCTTAGCAAAGGAAGTGTGAGGAAAAACCTGTGGAAAACCTGAATGTTAATTGTCTTCTCTTTTAAAATGTAGGTGAGATCATTGTCACGACACCCCACAGCCTCCTGAGACTTCTCAGATACCAGAGCTTGTTATTTCTGAGACTCTGTCACCTCATTTTGGATGAGGTGGAGGTGTTGTTCTCTGAAGCTAGTGAAGAAGTAAGTATGGCATCCATTGCGATGTCATTATCACTCAGAAATAAACGTATATATGATTGAAGTCTTATCTGCTTTTAGGAATCCGGAGATGACGTGTCTATTGGGGGGAAAAGCCAGTTAATCTTGAAAATTTTTCTTTTAACTTGTATAATTGTGAAAAGAGTTTGTCTGAAATTTCCTTCCCCAGTTTTTTTTTTTTTTTAGATTTTGTTTATTTATTTGAGAGAGAGAGTGACAAAGATAGCAAGAGAGAATGAGGAGGAGAGGGAGAAGCAGGCTCCCTGCTGAGCAGGGACACCCCCCCCCGCCCCCCATGCGGGACTTGATCCCACAACCCTGGGATCATGACCTGAACTGAAGGCAGATGCTTAACGACCGAGCCACCCAGGCGTCCTGCCTCCTTCCCAAATTTTAAAGATCTCTTTGAAGAACAAAAATTCTTTTCCAGAGAGGTTTCCTAAAATATCAATATTTTTATGATTATGGAAGCAGTAAGTTTTATTCTAGAAAATTTGGGTTCCAGAGAATACTTGAAAAACCCCAGCATCCATTGTGTGAAACTCAGAGGTACTCTTCCTGTTTTGGAATAATTCCTGTGTCAGTTGATCCATAGAACTAAACACCAGGCCTTATTTTATTTTATTTTATTTTAAGTTTTTTTGTTTGTTTGTTTTTATAGGTTTTTTAAATTTATTTACTTGACAGCGAGATCACAAGTAGGCAGAGAGGCAGGCAGAGAGAGAGGAGAAAGCAGGCTCCCCGCCGAGCGGGAGCCCGATGTGGGCCTTGATCCCAGGACCCTGAGATCATGACCTGAGCTGAAGGCAGAGGCTTTAACCCACTGAGCCACCCAGGCGCCCACCAGGCCTTATTTTATGGCTAGTTTATAACTTGCATTTTTCAGGAAGCAGCATCCTGCAGTGTGATTATTCGCTGGCCAGTATGGAATCCTGTGGGCATAATGTAATTTTTTTAAATGGTCTGATTTTTGGACATTTAGCATCGCGTGTGTGTGTCTAAAGAACATACGTCTTTTTTGCACATTTCCCTTAGGTTAAATTCCTAGGAGGGGGATTAATGGATCACAGACTGTGAATTCTTACAGGAAGGCATTTCTTGGGTGCAGTGTAATATGACCACAAGCATTTCATTTGGGAGCAGTGATGTCCCCAAGTTCAAGTCCAGGCTTTGTTGCTTACCGACTGTGTGGGCCTGTGCAGGGTTTGTGAATGCCTCTAAAGCCTCAGTTCTGATTTGCAAAGTTAACATCCAGTATATACCACACTGTACAGGTGCCTTTCTGAAGGCGGAGACCCTCGTGGGCAGCGTGCTGCCACGCCCCACACCCCGGGCAGTGGGAGGCCTTAGGCCCACTCTCGTTTCTAGTCGGCTTGTTAAACGTGGCATCTTGTTCGCTTCATGTATTTCCTGGATTGCTTGTCAAGTCGAGCGTTCATACTGGCCACTTGTACTATTCTCCGAGCAGCTTGTTCATTTTCTTTGCTTATTTTCTGTTGGAGAGATCATCTTTTTCTAGCCCGTTTGTAGACTTTTTTTTATAAGGGTGTTAATGCTTCATTACATATATTAACACCTTCACCCAGGTATTGTTTGTGTTTTATTGTGTTTATATTTAACATTCTCTCCTTTTTAGTTTTTCTCTTTTATGTGGAAAAACAGAACAGAAAATGTTCCCCCACTCTGAGAACAGAAAATGTACGATTCTTTACCTTTCATGTTCTGTTAACCAGTTATTACTCCCTTCTGAAATAAAAATGAAATTAATGATACTAATTTCTTTTAGATGTTTGCTATATTAGATAACTTTAAAAAGAACATTGATGTTGAAGAAAGGGAATCTGCACCACATCAGATTGTTGCCGTTGGTGTTCACTGGAGCAGATGCATAGAGCAGTTGGTCAAGGAGTTCATGAACGACCCCTACATCGTGGTCACGGCCATGGAAGAGGCTGCTCTCTATGGCAGCGTCCAGCAGGTGCAGGCTCGTGGGCAAACAGGAGGTGGGGGCTGATGAACACAAGCCAGGAGCCTTGGTTTCATGGCTTTCTCCTAAAATAATACAGCTTTAATCTCATACACAAATCTGTAATCATGTATTTAGATTTATATTGATTTTCTGTACACTTTTCTGTTAAGATCCTCACTTAGCGATGAAAAGTGAAACCGGAGCACCTTGAACGTGTTTAAAACCACACTGTTGTTGTATTTCATTACCAGGTAGTGCACCTTTGTCTAGAATGTGAAAAAACCTCTACTTTACTCCAGACTCTAGATTTCATTCCAAATCAAGCACAAAAGACCTTGATCTTCACTGATTCTGTAGCTGAAACAGAAATTGTGTGTAAGGTGAGCCCATAAAGTGTCTTTACTGTTTGTTTAATCCATGACCGAATCTCGAAATCATCAGAGAATTACCGGTAGTTAAATATTTGACAGGGGATAAAATGTTACCAGTTGATCATCAGTCAGAAGAGGCTAGGGCTGTGGAGTATGCAGAGCAATGAGACAGACAGCAGGAGGCCTGCCCTTGAGGGAGGAGCCAAGCAGATGCTCCCCAGGGAGGCCAGTGCCTTGTGTTTTGTCGTTAAAAGGATCCCATTCATGAAGAAATACCAGCGACTTCTGTACCCTTTGTTGAAAACCTAGAGGCAGTAACACCAAGAGAGATCATGTGGGCAGAAAAGCCACTAAATTGGCTACAGATTTATTTACTATAATCTAAATTTATATAAATAGTAAAATGTAGAAAGGAAGCCAAATACAAATTAAAATGTAAAAATCAGGGGCTCCTGGGTGATGCAGTGGTTAGGCTTCCAGCTCTTGGTTTTGGCTCAGGGTGCTGAGATTGAGCCCTGTGTCAGGCTCCCCCCTCAGTGGGGAGTCTGCTTGAGATTCTCTCTGTCCCTTTGCCCCTCTCCCCGCTGCACATTTGTGCTGTCTCTCCCAAATCTTTTGGAAAAAAGGTTCTATAAAAATATTTTAAAAATATAAGAATCAGTACAGCTACCTTGCAGCAATGATGAAGTAGAAGTGTTGTGAATACATGTGACCTCTTGGCACATAAATTTGGTGTGTGTGTGTATACATATATACACAGACACACGTGTGTATGCATGCATTATTATTTTGCATGCATTATTTAAAAAGGAAAATAGTTGTAGCAAAATGTTGGTTTCATTTGAGCAAGTTTTTATATACAAACTGTGGAATTTTAGAAATGTGTTTGTTTCAGTTTCCAATCATCTTGTTCTTAAAATTTGTGGACCAATGAGGTAACACCTCACAGATAATTTTAAATGTTTTATAGTGATAATTATTGATGGAACAATTAACTGCAAGCTTATGTTCCTGACTGAACTGGTCTATTTGGTTTCATCTTTAGGTAGTAGAAAGCAGTTCAATATTTTGCTTGAAAATGCATAAAGAAATGGTTTTTAATTTAAAAAGTGTTTTAGAACAGTGGAAGAAGAAGTTAAGTTCTGGCTCTCACATTGTATTAGGTAAGTGTTTTAATTTCTACTTCCATTTAGAGAAGGCTGAGCTAATAGGAATCATGTCTTCAGTTTATTTGTATAGCTCGTCTCCAAATTTCTCATCATTTCCCAGATTTACTGAGAATTTATTAGTAATGTTAATTTCAAAATGAAGGTTAAGCTCTGCCAAGATTTTGGTGTTGAGGAGAAGGCAGGGGCCTGTGGAGCTCTGAGTGTAGCCGCCCAGAGTGTAGCCCTTCTCCCCAGGGTTCCGTCCAGAACGTAAACGTGTGTGTGCTTACAATGAAATCTGTCACAGATGGTTGTAAAGTTAATGTTAGAGATCGAAAAGTCAAAATGTATAAAATAAGTGAAAGATGGATGGACGTCCTAGATTTTTCATAGAAAGAAGCATTTTTCTAGCTAAAATTAGGGAGGCCACTTTTCTCCGGAACGTCATCACTGGGCTGTGACATTTTGGGGGAAAAATGGGGAAGAAGTTTGTTGGCATCTAAAAAGTGAGATGCAGTAGAGAACTGTGTTCAAGTTCGGTTCCCGGACTTGCTCTGCAGTAAGTGTGGAAAGAACACAGGCTCTTTTGTGACTCGGATCCTTCTCTCCAGCCTTAATGGATGATTGCATACCGCTCTTGACCATCACCGATGCCACGTGTGTGATTCACTTCAGCTTTCCTTCCTCCCCCAAAATTTTTGGTGGACGCCTGTACTGCATGTCGGATCATTTTCAGAGTTCCACCGAGCAGGTCTGATGAACTTTCACGATCTTTAAATATTTTACTGGCATTTTCTGTGCAATGACAAATTCAGAGTCCACCAAGTTTTGTCGTTTAGGCTGGGATGGATGACCTGTTGCCTTTATTCACCCCCGATTTTAAGGGTTCTCCTGCAGAACAGGTGGATAAGAAGACCAAATCTGTCTTGCTGCTGACGGAGAGGAACGCGTGCCATGCAGTCGGCATCCTGCGCTACCTGGAGCGGGCAGATGCCAGGATTCCCTCAGAGCTGTATGAGTTTACTGCAGGGGTTCTGGAAGCCAAGGAAGATAAAAAAGCCAGAAGGCCTCTCTGTCCGTATCTTAAGGCTTTTGGTTTTTGCAAGTAAGCCATTTTTTAAAAGATTTGGAATGTACAGTAAAGTGCGCAGTGATATGTTTACTGCTGGATGATCTTTACATGTGTACACAAGATGTACAATGCCGCCCACCTCTGGGGGACTCCTTCCTGGTCTGCCCCCCCCCCAGAAGTAAGCGCCCCCCCACTGTCTATCCACGCTCTTGAACTTTGCTCGTTTTCCAACTTTATGTAAATGGAGTTGCACATTCAGCCTGTGGTCTGTGACATCCCACTGTGTTCCTACACGGATAGGATCGATTTAATTACCTGTCTGTTGAGTGGCACAGGATTCTGTTGTGTACACGTAGCACAGTGTGTACACGTAGTCCAGTCTCTGTTCATGGGCCTGTGAATTGTTTCCAGCTTTTGGCTGTTACGGATGAAGCCGCTGTGAACACTCTTGCATGTGTCTTTTTGTGGAAACATGCACCCGTTTCCTTGGTGTGGGAATGCTGGGTCACAGGGTGAGCACACATGAAAGCTCTCAGAATTGTGTGACTGTTCCACAGTCCAGTCCGCAGCGGGTGAGAGAGCTGCGTGGCTCCATACCCTCCCGGACAGAGTGGTCCTGGGGGCGTGGTGGCACAGCATGGTTTCCATCTGTATTTCCCGAGAAATTAATGGTGAGTGTCTTTTCACGTGCCTGTGGGACATTTGACATCATCTTCTTATAAAGTGTGTGTGCAGGTCTTTTGCCCATTTTTGAAATTGTTGGGTGTTAGCCTTTTTCTTACTGGTTTGTAGGAGTACTTTATACATTCTAGATATAACTGCTTTGTCAGAGGTATGCCTCGAGAAGATCTCATCCCAGTTCCTGGCTTGCCCTTTCACTCTTATAAGAGTCTTTTGATGAGTGGACCTTTTTAATTTTCATGAAGCATTTCCTCGTTGCTGTTATTTTGTGTCCTTAGATAAGAAATACTCGCTGATCTATAGGTCATGAAGACTCTATTTTCTTCTAGAAGTTTTGTGGACTATTTTCACACTTAGGTGTGTAATCTAGGGTGAGTTAATGTTTGTGTACAGTGTGAGAGATGGGGCAAGGATTATTTTTTCCTGTGTGGATAATCACTTGTTCCGGTACCCTTTATTTAAAACATTACTGTGTTCTCCCTGAATTGGTGCCTTTGACATAAACCAGATGATGGTGTGTGTGGTCCACTTGTGGACTCTGTGCTGTATTGGTCTCTTTGTCCTTACACTGGTACCGCATTTTCTCACTGTAGCTTGTATTCTAGTGAGTCCTGGAGTCTGGTATGTAAGTTCTCCAACTTCGCTGTTCATCAAGGTGGTTTTGGCTATTTTAAGTCAGTGGCATCTCCACGTACATTTTGGAATAGGCTTGTCCGTTCCCTCAGAAATATTGCCTGGCTTTTGATAGCATGTGCATTGATGCTATAAATGAGTTTGGAGAACATGGATCTCTCAACCGTCATAGGGCCTTCTCATGATCCAGACATGATGCCAGTACTTGGTCAGCAATCGCAGGGCCTGGGTAGGAGATGTCTGATGTGTATGGAGTAGATGGAGTTTCATTTTAAGGTAACTGTTGACATTAACTTTTTGAACTATGGTGCATTACAGAGGTTATTAGTGGCGATTTTGATTATGCTACTGACTTTTGAAACCAAAGCTTTAACTATTTTTCAGTTTGGGTTACAGAATGACTTCTGGTTTAGAGGTTAATTGTTCGCCTTTGTTTTGGGTTGTGGTGATGATAAGTTTCTGATTCAGAATCTTTATTTTGGAAGGACGTTTTGTTCATTTACAGAATGTCTAGAGAAATAATGCAGTAACACTTTAAGTTTATTTAGTGTTAATTAAATTTTAGGACCTCTTTTCACTAATGTGCGTGTTGTGTCATCTGCATTATTTAATATGGTTACTTTGAGGTATTTAGATTGAAGGCCCTCTGATTTCAGTTATAGAATAATTTGCCCAAAGAGTAGTTTAAAATTCATGTTAAAAATTATTGTCTTGTTTTTGTTTTTAAAATCCAATTACTTTTTTTCAGAGACAAAAGGATCTGTCCTGATAGACACCATGTTAATCCAGAAATAGACATGCCAAGGAAATTCTCCAACCAAGCTCTGCCAACATCTGGATACATCAAAGTAGGTTCTGCTGCACTCTGTTCTAGGATTAATGATCATTTTAATGTATTGCATTCTTTTAGATTGCTTTATTTGAGAGAGAGCGAGGGTGCGAGCACGTGAGCGCGGGGTGGAGAGGGAGAGGGAATCCTCACACAGATCCACCCACTGGACGTGGAGCCTGACACGGGGCTCAGTCCCAGAACCCCGAGATCATGACCTGAGCCGAAACCGAGAGTCGGATGCTCAACTGACTGAGCACACGTAGGTGCCCCTGAACGTGCTTCATTCTTAAGCAGCAGAATAATGATGACACTCAATGAACCACCATTGATCTGACAGTAGGCATAGATTCTGATAAGGTGCCTTATTTCAAGACCTCAGTTTCTTTAGAAAACCAAGGTCAAATTGGGAAAATAGACAAATACGTCAACAGTTAAAGGGTTTTGTAGTTATATTTTCAGAAAGTTATTTCCATCTGGGGATGGGGACCATTAAAAATAATGCAGTGATAGCACATGCATCTTTTCACAATATCCACAGTTTTTCTTTTGAGGAAATTTCTGAAATATTGATAAAATTGCTGAGTTAAGATCTTTTGAATCCTTTTTAATACTCTTTCCTTTCTTCTTGAGTTCAAGATTGCTCTCCTTTCTGCCTTTTTCCTAAGGCAGATCTGTTCTGCTCATTTGCACCATTCTTTCTCCCTAGTTCTGTCACCTCATTTCTAAGCTTTTTAGAATTTATATTATTGTTTTGTACATATCATTTATCACATATGTATCTCTTTTATATAATATATATATATATTTTAAGGTTTTATTTACTTGACAGAGAGAGACACAGTGAGAGAGGGAACACAAGTAGGAGGAGTGGGAGAGGGAGAAGCAGGCCTTCTGCCAAGCAGGGAGCCTGATGTGGGGCTCAATCCCAGGACCCTGGGACCATGACCTGAGCCGAAGGCAGATGCTTAATGACTGAGCCATCCAGGCACCCCTATATATTACTTTTTAAAGATTTTTTTAAAAGTAATCTGGACACCCAGCATGAGGCTTGAACTCACAACCCTGAGGTCAAGAGTCACATGCTCCACTGACCGAGCCAGCCATGTGTCCCATTAATTTTTTTTTTAATTTTTTAACCTTTTTTATTTAAAAATTTTTTTAAAAAATTATTTGACAGAGAGCGAGATCACAAGTAGGCAGAGAGGCAGGCAGAGAGAGAGGAGGAAGCAGGCTCCCCACTGAGCAGGGAGCCCGATGCGGCCCTCGATCCCAGGACCCTGAGATCATGACCTGAGCCAAAGGCAGAGGCTTTAATCCACTGAGCCACCCAGGCACCCCAATTAATTTTCTTATTGAGAGGAAAGGTAGCTTGTTTTGAAAAGGAAGGGTACAGTTTTGGTCTATTTTGTGGATACATCTTTCCTCTCATTATCTGTATGACTGTTACTCTCATTTTTTTTTGTTTTGTTTTGATTTAATGTGGGATTTGACTTTGATGCTTTGCATGGCTCTTTTTAGATAAAATATATTTTCCTTAAATTTTAGGAGGAGATGTGGGTCTGGGTGACTTTTAATTAATTTCAGAATTCTCATTTCTGTTGTTTCCTATTTAAAAAAGTAGGAGACCTAGTTTTTTAGATTGTCAAGATCTTCTGGCCCTGTTTCCCTCCCCAACCTGTGTCTGGCCCTTCTCTTCCGTCATCTGTGGTGTCTTTGGATGGACAGTTCCGAGACTCCACAAGGCTTCAGGCTTCACCCACTGTTGGAGTCGATGAAAGCCTCCAGGCTCAGCTGCTCTCATTCCACTGCCCACCCCTGCTGCTGCCCAGCTCCGTGTTTCCAGTTAGTACTTGTGGCTGCTCATGGACTTCTGTGTTTGGGTCCATCAGACAATGACACCATGCCAGGCTTTGTGATCTGGCTAGGTTTTGTTCATCTGCCATTTTGTTATTGTTTTGTTTAAATTAATTGATACTTATTTTTTTTAAAAGATTTTATTTACTTATTTGACACAGAGAGAGATTACAAGTAGGCAGAGAGGCAGGCAGAGAGAGGAGAAAGCAGGCTCCCCGCGGAGCAGAGCCGGATGCGGGCCTCGATCCCAGGACCCTGAGATCATGAGCTGAGCCGAAGGCAGAGGCTTTAACCCACTGAGCCACCCAGGTGCCTTATTATGATACTTATTATTATGATACTTATTTTTTAGAACAGTTTTGGTTTATAGAAGAATTGAACAGGAAATAGAGTTCCCTCTACCACCCCCCCAAAAGTTCCTCCTATTATTAATTTCTTGCATTAGTGTAGTGCATGTGTGACAGTTGATGAGCCAATATTGATACATTATTTTTAACTAAAGTCTGGTTTACATTGAGATTCACTCCCTGTAGTGCACATTCTGGGGATTTTGCCAAAGAGGTAGTGACACCTATCACCATGATGGTATCACATAATTCTTACACTGCTCGAAAATCCCCATCCTCCACCCTTCCCCTCTTCCCCAGAACTCCTGGTAGTCACCGATACTTTTACCATTGTAAAGCCTTTTCCAGAATGTCACGTATTTGGAACTATACGTAGGTTTTTCAAACTGGCGTGTCTCACTTAGCAATACGCATTTGAGGTTCCTCCACGTCTTCTTGTGTCTTCATAGGTCATTTTTTATTGGTGAATAGACCAGTTTATCCATTCACTTATTGAAGGACATTTTGGTTGCTTCTGAGTTTTGGCAATTATGAATAAGGGTATGAGAAATACTCTTGTGGAGGTTTTTGTGGATACATGAGTTTTCAACTCACTTGGGTGACACCATGGAGTGTGGTTGTTGGATCTCACAGAAATACCGCTTGGGCAGCACCGTTTGCGCTCCAGCCAGCAGAGAGTGAGGGTTCTTGCTGCTCTGGTCCTCGCCAGTGGTTGGTGGTGTTGGTGTTTTGGGTTCTAGCTCTTCTAGCAGGTGTGTAGTGGTATCTCATTGTTAGAATTTGCAATTCCCTGATGATGATGATGTTTTCATGTCCTTATTTATCACCCATATGTCGTCTTTGCTGAGCTGTCTGTTCAGGTATTTTTGTCCATGTTTTAATTGGGTTGTCTCTTATTGTTGAGTTTGAAGGGTTCTTTGTAGATTTTGGACGCCAGTCATTTATCAGAAATATGTTTTGCAAAAACTGTCTCCCAGTCTGTGGCTTGTCTTTTTGTTCTACTTATAGTCTTTTGCAGAGCAGAAGTTTGTAATTTTAATGAAGTCCAGCTTTCCAGTTGTTTCTTTCACAGATCATGCTTTTGGCCTGTTGACAGGGTCATCATGAAACCCAAGGTCACCCAGATTTTCTCCTTTGGCATCTTCCTCATCTGCTTTTATGTGGGGGTCTGTGGGATATTTTATCGAATAGTGCTGTTGCAGAGTATATTCCTGGTATTAGGTTTCACTGTCTCGTTGCTCTGCTTTTATGTAGAGAGTCAGAGAGAGTCCAACGGATGACACTTCACCACTGCCACCTTCCCAGACCCTAACCAGACCCCCACTTCTAATTGGCTGTATTGAGGTACAGTTTACATACAATAAAAATCACTATTGAAAATAGTTTGTTGAGTTTCGATAAATACATACAATCATGTAACCACCACCACAATGAAGATATGAACATTTTCATGACCCCAGAAAGGTCTCTTCTGGTCCCTGGCGGTCGGTCCTCATCCCAGCCCCCGCTGCCGGCAGCCACCGGACCTGCTTTCTGCCACCGGAGCTTTGTCTTTATTAGATTTTCATATTAATGGAGCCATCCAGTATGTAGTCTTTTGAGTCTGATTTCTGTTATTCAGTGTAATGCTTCTGAGAGTCACCTGTGTTGTCTTTCTTACTGTTGAGCAGGATTGCTTTATGTGCACGTGCCATAGTTTGGCTGTCTCTTCATAAGTGGATGGACATTTGGGTTGTTTGCAGTTTCTGGCTGCTCTGAACTTCTGTGTTTTTGGTTTTTTTTTTTTTAAGATTTTATTTATTTGACAGAGATCACAAGTAGGCAGAGAGGCAGGCAGAGAGAGATGAGGAAGCAGGCTCCCTGCTGAGCAGGGAGCCCAATGTGGGGTTCGATCCCAGGACCCTGAGATCATGACCTGAGCCGAAGGCAGAGGCTTTAACCCACTGAGCCACCCAGGTGCCCTGAACTTCTGTGATACAAGTCTTTTTAGACCGGATCTTCATTTCTCTTGGGTGAGATGTAGTGGAAATGCTGTGTCGTAGGGTAAGAGTGGTGTGTGTGTGTGTGTGTGTGTGTGTGTGTGTGTGTTTAAGAATCTGCCAAATTTGTTCCATTTTATATTCTCACCAGCACTGCATACGAGAATTCTAGTAGGTCCACATTCTCAATACATGGTATTCTCAGTCTTTAATTTTTGCTGCTCTGTTGCATTTGCATGGATATTTATTTGCATTTCTCTGATAAAGAATCTTGGACCTCTTTTCACTGCTTATTTAGCCCTTTGTATCTCCTTTATGAACTCTGTTTACAGTTCCTGCCCATTTTTTAAATTTGGGTTGTCTTGTTGAGTTCTAAGAATTCTTTGTAGATTACGGATATGCTTTATCAGATATATTGCAAATATTTTCCCTCAGTTGAAAAGTGGAAGTTTTTTCGGGCGCCTGGGTGGCTCAGTGGGTTAAAGCCGCTGCCTTCGGCTCAGGTCATGATCCCAGGGTCCTGGGATTGAGGCCCACATCGGGCTCTCTGCTCAGCAGGGAGCCTGCTTCCTCCTCTCTCCTCTCTCTCTACCTGCCTCTCTGCCTACTTGTAATCTCTCTCTCTGTGTCAAATGAATAAAAAAAAAAAAAAAGAAAAGTGGAAGTTTTTAATTTTGATGAAGTCTTCTTTATCACTTTATTCTACGCTTTGTGCTTTTCATGCCATAAGAAATCTTTGCCTACCCTATGGTTGCAAAGATTCTTCCCTATTTTTTAATTCTAAAAGTTCTATGGTTTTGCATTTAGGTCTGTGATCCATCTCAAATTGATTTTTGTGTATGTGTGGTGTGGGTAAGGAGAAAGTTTTTTCCTTATGGATAATTGGTTGCTCCAGCATCATCTATTATAAAGATCTTCCTTTCCCCCTTAATTACCTTGGCACCTTTGACATAAATTAAGACACCATATTTGTAAATTCTTCATTCTTCATTCTAGTCCTTGGTCTCTTTGGCTGCCCTTATGTGGTACCACATTGGCTTGATTGCTGTAGCTTCATAAGTAATCCTGGAGGCTGGTAGGGATTCCTTCCAACTTGCCCATCTTCTTCAATATCCTTCTGACTGACTATTCCTTTGCATATACATAGGAAATTCTAGAATCAGCTTGCTAGTTTGTACTTAGAAGCCTGATGGGATTTTGAGTGGCATTGCATTGAGTCTGTAGTTTAATATGGAAGAATTGACATTTTAACAATACTGAGTCTTGTCCATTAACATGGTATGTCTGTCACTTTGTCTAGGTCACCTTTAATTTGTCTAAGCAAGTGGTGTTATACTTTTCAGTGGACTGATCTTATTCTAACCGTGTTAAGTTTATTCCTAGCATTTCATGTTTTTAGATGCTAATGTTAGTTTTCTTTGAACTTCATTTCCTGATTGTTTAGACATGTAGTTGATTTTTGTGTCCTTACTTTGTGTCCTGTGACTGTAACAGAGTGAAATAGTTACATACAGGACTGTTTGTGAGAGTGGAGTCAAAACAGTGGAGGCGCCTGGGTGGCTCAGTCATTAAGTGTCTGCCTTCGGCTCGTGTCATGATCCCAGGATCCTGGGATCAAGCCCCGCACTGGGCTCCTCGCTTGGCGGGAAACCTGCTTCTCCCTCTCCCACTCCCGCTCCTTGTGTTCCCTCTCTTGCTGTGTCTCTCTCTGTCAAATACATAAAATCTTTTAAAAAGCAAAACAAAAAAACAGGTGTAGGGGGGCAGGTATGGCCGGGAAGGGACTCTCCCCGTGTGTCCAGGACCAGGGGTTTTCTGGGCACACTTGGGGTGTTTTTCCTGGGAGAGGTGAGTGGGAAAGATGGTGACAAGTGTTCTGGAGAAGATGAAATGCAGCAAAGTATGAAAGGGCCTTTGGGGATTATGGGCAGGGAGGCATTCTCTGAGGGGTCAGCTGTACCAAGGGCCAGAGGGTAAAGATCCAGCCCTGGAAGACCTGGGGAAGACTGTTCTGGGGAGAGGAAGCAGTCAGTCCCCGAGATAGGAATTCATGTGGCGTGTTGTGGCACAGGGCAGGGCTTGTTGGCAGTGAGAGTGGGAGAATGGTAAGCAGGGGTGCTCGGGTGTGCCACAGAGGAGGGCTAGGGGCCCTCAGCCTGTGAGATTGATCACAAAGGGTGACCTCACTCGCGCCTCCTGGCCTGCTTGCCTCCCAGTAAGCACTGCCCCCTCCGCCCTCCCAGCAGGTGACTCCTCTGCGCTGGCCTCTGCTGGGGCAGCTCACCACTCCCCGCCTTCCTGCAGACTGTTCTGTGTCTGCAGTGCCTTCTCCCTGCTCTTGCTAACACGTGCACACCGACATTGCCCTTCAGACACCAGCCACCCTGCGTACACTTGACTGTGAAGAGTTGTCTTCCTTGACCACACGCTAGCTGTGGCCCCTATGTTCATAGTACGTGGGTCATCTCATATCCCTAGTGCCTCCTAAACAAAATACTGCTTGTTATGGGAACAAAGATCAGAAAGAGCTCAAGAGACAGGGATGCTGTTTATGAATGATTTTTATAAAGTGCAGTTAGGGAGTAGACAAACACTTATAATTTATAGTGGAGTTTTATAATAATAAGATTAATAAAAAGCCTTCCCTTAGATTTAAAGGGAAAGCACGTCCTCTCTGGGTACAGGAAGGTTGTCACGTGTGTTGGCCAGCTTCCTGGTTCATGTTTCCATCCCCGATGATGTGCTCTGGGCTCTCATGTCAGGGCCTGGTTTCTGCAGAGAGCTTTTCAGTTTAGATTGAGTGTGTTTTCTGAATATGTTTGCTGGTTATTTTTCAGGTAATACCCTTTTATATTTCGAATGCAACGCATTACTTTGGTCGTATAGTTGATAAACAAATGGATCTTTATGCAACTCTTCATGCTGAAATGAATGAGTATTTTAAGGGTAACAGTAACAACATGACTGTTGAAAAGGTGGAGAAACTTGGATTATATGGATTAGCAGAAAAAACACTTTTTCACAGGTAAAAGGTCTATGTATTTCATCTTTAAGAGCTTAGGAGTGTGAGGCAACTTTAGGTGGTATCGAGTCCCTGTTTGCACCCACGTCCATCTGCCCGGGTGTGCGCGGACGCAGCCTGGCTGCCCCCTGGGGGGTGGTGGCAGCGATGTGTCCCCCCAGCCGCCTGGCGTGGTTTTGCACCTGAGACTCGTCCAACCCTGGGCTCCTGAGCACAGAGCACGGGAGACGGGGTCACAGTTATACACAGACGGTTCCGGAGCCATCCTTTTGCCGTCTCCACATACACCTCCACCTCCCCTCACGCTCCTGTGAGTCCCATGAAACGGGTCCCCCCTTACGGAAGAGCAGGCTGAGCCACGGCATGATGACGTGGGCTCTGCGGTGTGGCCTCCCCACGCAGTCCAGTCGGTGTTCCGACCCGGGCAGCCTGCCTCGGGCCTACTCGCCCCCTTCCCAGGCCACTCCTGGCTCCGCTCCGGGTAGCCTCGCTCGAGAAATGTGGAAACTTCACTTGACAGAGTTGATTTTCATTGTGTTGTCGGATAAAGGGATTTTCTCCAGTCAAAGTACTGCACATTTTTTATACTTCTGTATACTTGAATTAAATGAGCCATTCTGAGTGTTCTTGAGGGCTCGAGCTAATTTTTATTTCTAGTATGGGAAAGAACTTTGCAGTTTAGAGTCTTCTCGGATTTAATGAGTAGGTGGAGGCAAAGAGGATTTTCCTCTGGGATCTCTGTTGCACTGAAGCCACGGTGTCCTCCAGGGTTGAGGTGCTGGAGACGAACCAGAAAGAAGACACCTGGGGAGCGGACAGTGTCCTTGTAAAGTTTATAGATGAAGGCCGGACTGGACTCGTCACGAGAGACAAACTGCTGCATCTCCCGGAAAATTTCCACACTCTGCCCCCCCAGGCGGTGGAGTTTATTGTTTGCAGAGTGAAACCCGCTGACAATGAAGTTGAGTGGAATCCAAAGGTAAGTTATTTTGGCTTTTTGTGCTTTGTTGACTTTCAGAATATACACGGAATTGAGGTTTATTTAGAGTATTGAGTTTGGGTAAGATGCCTCATGTTCCTGGACAGTTAAAGAGCCTTGTACGGGTGGCCGTCATCATCAGTAGTGCTCACAGTCTTAGAATTGGCATAAGACACGCATCATGATGAAATAAGTTTGGCTGTGTGCTTGAGAGGAAACAGCGTAAGCCCCAAGTGGATACCCCATCGAAGGGGAGCAGAGGCCAGGTCATTCCCATCAGGTTGGGAGGGCGCGCAAGGAAAGAGAGCACAGAAAGGGCATTTCCTCTGGGCCCTTCAGGATGTGTTGCTAGAATGTCCCTCGTTAGACCGGATGAGGCACCGAAGGTGGAGAGCACACATGGTACTCGAAAGAGCCATCCTGTGTGGGCTCCTGTGGTTCAGGGTCTCTCGAGGCTCAGCGAGCTTCCGAAGACAGACTTGTTCACTGTTGACAGAGGAGAGCAAGGACACACAACCACAGTGGGGAACGTGCAGTTTGGGGGGTCCAGAGGTGCTGTTTGCCTCTGTCCTTATTCAGCTCCCCTGGTAATGACCCTTGTCCATGCAGTGGCACGAAGGCCTCTGTAACCCGCCTCACAGGGTGGGAGGGAGGCCCAAGGGAAATGCATGGAAATATTTTTTGCAAAACTATACAGCATAAACAGAATAAGCTATTTTCCTAAAGCTTCATAGAAGTTATCTAAGTGGTTTTCTCCTAGGTTACTAGGTACATTCATCATAAAATAATTGGAAAATTGCATGATGCCAAAGTGATACTGGCTTTAGGGAATACAGTGTGGATCGATCCGATGGTGAGTGTGCAGTTCTCTTTCATTTTTTGAAAAGATTCTATTCACGTAGAGGGCACGTGAATGGGGGGAGGGGCAGAGGGAGAAGCAGGCTTCCTGCTGAGCAGGGAGCCCAAAGTGGGGCCCAATCCCAAGACCCTGAGGTCACGACCTGAGCTGAAGTCAGACGCTTAACTGACTGCGCTACCCAGGCATCTCTGAGTGTGCAGTTTTCTTAAAAGAAAGCTGTTTTTGGATGGACCCCTAATATTCGGATTTGTTGCTTGAATAATGGTTTGCCTCAAATAAATGGAGGCTTTGGGGGGCTCTGTGTTAGGGAGAGTTGTTTTTTTCCATGTTATTTGGGTCATGAATTTGGTTGCAGGTATTTTGTTTTAAGAAAATCCTTTCTTTGTAAGCCGACACTCACACACAAAGGAGACAAGCTTTGTGAAACTCCCCTTGCTACATGTGACAGTCTCTGATATATACAGTTCTATTCCATGTTCTTTCAAGTGTTGGTTGTCCACCGCTAAATCAACGTCACAGTCCTCGGTCCACACCGCTGGGGAAGGCCCATGTCAGGACCATGGTCCCTGCGTGGGATCAGTCACATCGAGGACTCCAGTCCTTGGGCTTTCAAAGATAGGTTTTATTATGTTTAGTTTTCACCTCATTCCTTCACCAAGTATTTATTGAGCACCCACTCTGTGCTAGGCCCTGTGTGGGACCCTTGGCTTCTGTCCGCGAACAGAAACTCCTACCCCGTGGAGCTGGTGTGGGGGTGGGCAGGACTGAGTGTCAGACCAGGACCTGTCACTGGGGCCTCTGAGCGTCCCCTCTGATGTCAGTCACCTGCTCTGACTGCTTGCACCCAAGAACTCTGCTTTTCAATCTGAAGTTCTGCTCCGTTGGACTTAAATCTTAATCAGTATGTTTATAATGTTTAAAAGAGTTCAGTTCATAAAGTTGTTTTGCTAAAAGTTATTTTTATGAAACTGGAAAAGCCTTAACACCTACAAAGAGGAATTTGGGTATAAGATTTAAGAGTTTAGAAGAGACAATGATTTTTAGTGGAGTAGGTAAAGATGAACAATACAGGTCAAATGAAGATTTGGGGTTTTGATTTATATAATAGCCAACATTCTGGTTCTTTATTGGAGAAAAACCCTATTTCTTATCTAATCATGGAAAACAGTCCTAAAGCCATGAAAAATTAAAGAGCAAGGGGGAAACAAATGAATGGATTAATGAATGAATGAATAATTGCACACATGTATACATGCATATGCACAAAATTTCTAGAAGGGAATATACAGTTAATAGCTAAATAAGAGGAACTCTCTCTCTATACACACACACACACACACACACACACATACACATATATATTTATTTATTTATTTATTTATTTATTTAAGGTGTATTTGACAGAGCACAAGCAGGGGGAATGGGAGAGGGAGAAGCTGACTCCCCAGTGAGCAGGGAGCCTGACCTGAGGCTTGATCTCCCCTGGAATCATGACTGAGCCGAGGGCAGATGCTTAGCCAACTGAGCCCCCCAGGTGCCCCCAAAATGGGAGCTTTATTAAGAGATTTTTAAAACAATAGCTAAGGAAATGAAGAAGCAAAAAAAGAAATTCACTTGGCATCCTGTGTAGAGTAGCGGCATCGATGGCACGGTGGCAGGGAGACAGACCCCCCACACCTCCTTCCTTCTCCCCCAGCCCACTCGGCCCCTCGTTTGAGTAGGGAAAGGCTCTTCTGCCATTCCCAGATGGACGCACATTCCCAGGGTTCACTTAGGAAGGTGCTCTGGCTAGTCTCAGCCTGGCTCCCCTCCCGCTGCCCTGAAAGGGACACCAGTCCTGGATCTGCACCTCCCATCAGCGGGAATCACAGTGTTGCAGAACCTCCTGTTTTGCGTAAATTAAGAAGGACAAGAATATTTCAGTTGCAGAAGAACCTCATTCTGGGAGGAAACTGCCCAGAACTGCCCAGATTTAGGGCCATGGTGTAGGTCCCTTCTGGGCATTGACGTCTCTGAGCTCAGGGTCCCCCTTGTTAAGAGAGGCCCAGCATGGGCGCCTGGGTGGCTCAGTGGGTTAAAGCCTCTCTCTGCTTTTGGCTCAGGTCATGATCTCAGGGTCCTGGGATCGAGGCCTGCATCGGGCTCCTTGCTCAGCGGGGAGCCTGCTTCCCCCTCTCTCTCTCAGCCTGCCTCTCTGCCTCCTTGTGATCTCTCTCCCTCTGTGAAATAAATAAAATCTTAAAAAAAAAAAAAAAAGAGGCCCAGCATTACAGGGCCCCCAACCCCAGCCCTCATTGTACTTCTGTGGTGTGGGAGTGGGCTCTGGTGGAACCTCATGTGGCACCTCAGTTAGGAAATCAGCTGGAAGCTGCGGAGGGGCCCACGGGCGGCCAGGGCGGCACTGTGAGGCCGCGAGGTCACACGAGCGCCTTTTCCGTTGATTTGAAAGCTCAAAGTCTGATGGCTGCAAATGGACTTTTTCTTTGATTCAAGGTGCACATTACAAAACTTACAAATTTGAAGACCTCTGTTATTGATTACAATGTTCGTACTGAAATTCTGTCGATGGGAATGGGCGTCGACAACTCCGAGCACGTAGAACAGCTGAAGACGTTACGCGGAGGCGCTGAAGTGCCGCCTGGTGAGGACGGCCCAGGCCAGGCCCTGTGAGTGAGTTTTCTGTCTCCCTTTTGGAAGTGCCGTTTTGTGGGACTAGAGCTCAGGAGTTTAGAGACTTATTTGTTATTTTTTTTTTAGAAGGTGAATAGGTTACTGAGTCTCCATGTTTCCGTCACTCAGCCTCAGTAATTTCTCAGATTTGGGGGATCTGATTTTATCCCTCCCCCGCAGTTGGGTTTTGATGGAATATTGTAAAGCGGGCCCCAAGTATATTGTTGCACCTGTTTCTCTTACGGAGTAAGTTTGGGTTAGCTATTGACTGACGTACAGAAGCATTTGTGCAGTAAGTGCAGTCCGGTGGGTTTTCTGAGCACAGAAACCAGCCCTGGCTCAGAAGGAGGGCGAGCTCAGCCCCGGGCCTGCCACTCCCTCCCCGAGGCAGCTGCGGTCCGGCCTGGGAGAGCGCGACTCCTCTTCCTTGGGGTGTATGTGTTTGGGGGGACTCAGGCGGCAGGCTCTCCTCTCTGGCTTTGCAAGCTCGGCACAGTTGGTGAGGTTCACCCGTGCTGTGCTGTGGCTGTAGATGGTAACTTACCGCCGCGTGAGGTCCCACCGTGAGTGCACCGCGGCTCTGGGCCCCTGCGGCGGTGCTGTCGACGTCCTCGCACCTGCATCTGGTGCGTGTACGGGATGGCGGAGGCCTAATTGGAGCCCGTGCCCAGTAGTGTTCCAGATTGGTTGTCCCCGTGGATGCTTCCACAAGCCAATGTGAGAGACCCTGGGAGTTACTGGAAAAGCAGCCCCATGAGGTGGTCACAGAGCAGAGTCAGTTACCCCTTGATTAAGGGAACGGGAAGCAAGGTGCCGTGACTAGAGCAGGAGGGGGTCAGAGCCGTCCTGGGTGGGGTCTTGTGGGAGCCTGTGGCCACGTGCAAGCATTGGGCTCACGCTCTGGGGAGGTGGAGCCACGAGGAGGTGTTGAGCAGAGAACTGATTTAGTCAGAAGAGCCTTGGCTACTATGTTGAGAAGAGGCTGGGGTGGGGGACAGAGGCCGTGCCACGAGTTCAGGACACGGTGCCAGTGGCTTGGGCTGGGGCGGCTTTGTGGAGGTGACAGGCAGTAGCTGCTTTCCGAATATGTTTTTAGGGGGTGTGTGGTCTCATGGAGGCTCGTTGGCAAGTCCTGGGTCCTGACAGCCCCGGACCTGGATGAGAGCCGGAAGGAGTTAGTGTCAAAGTCTAGGGGCTGAGCCCTGGGGGCCCCGTGTTGGGAGGTGGGTGTCTGTGGGAAGCCCGGAAAGGAGCCTGGGAAGGAGCGGCAGCGTGGGAGGAGGCTGGGGAGGGCAGACACCCAGACAGCAGGTGAGCGGCCGGCTCAGGGCAGGGAGCCGTGAGCCTGCCAGACGCCGCCAGGAGCCCCGACGAGTGAGCACGGTGAGCCGGCCGCGGGGTCAGCCCGGGGCCCCCGGTGACTGATGAGCGCAGCAGAGTTTCAGAGAACATGGCAAAGGTTAAAATACTTCAGTCTAAAGTTGTTAATTTTTATCTTAATGAATTTGGGTGCCCGTTTAGGATTAGGAGACATGTCCATTTGTACACATTTTCAGGAAACAAAAATTGCTCCATCCTTGCTTATAGGATATTCTTTTAAAAACAAAGATATCATCAGAGTTTAGTAGATTATGATGACCATGAAGCTGGGTCACTTCTGTGAAACACGGCCGCTGCCCCTGAGCCCCGGCTGTGTTCTGCGCTCGGCCCTCGGCACGCTCGGTTTTGCGTGTGTGCAGCAGTCTGGCACACCAGTGGGCACACGCATGAGGTGGGCATGCAGAGGACCATGCACCAGGTGCTACAGGTGGAGCCTGCCCAGCAGAGACTCCATTTCAGGAGCCGGATCAGGAAGCCGTGGTGGTGGTGGTGGTTGGGATCAGAACGAGGAGAAGGGCGCAGTTCTTACAGCAGGCTGGAAAAGAGGACAGACCGCGGGGACGGGAAGGCTCTGGAAGCCATAGGGCTTGGTGACCGACAGATGGCAGCAGGGCTCGGATTGTAGAGCCCTGGGCGGAGGGTATTGGGATGTGGATGGTGTCACGGTGCTGGTTGGGGGAGAGGAGATCTCGAGTTTGAGACACGTCAGATTGAAAGATTATGGAAAGCATAAGCCTGGGGCTCAGGAGAAGCCGCTGGGGAAGACTCATTTGCTGGGAGTGGAGGAGAGTCAGCTCTGGGACGTGTGTGTAGAGGAGGGATGGAACCCCGGTGGATGAGGGTCTGGTGAAGGAGAGAGTGCCATGGTGGAAGAGAGGGATGGTGAGTTGGGGGCTGTACCAGGGGGAGGACGGGACCTGGGCAGGGGTCCCTGCCTGGATGGTTGGAACACAAGATGCTGCCTTCACCATTTGTGGGGTGCCACTCACAGGCTTCATCTGTGTCGGCCAGAAGTGCCCTTGGAGACACACACAGGCATACCGCCCACACCATAGATGTGTGTGTGTGTACGCCCGCACACCCACACGTGTGCACGCGTTTGTATGGCTTGAATTCTGAAAGGATGCACACACAATGAACTACGTTGTCGCCCACGAGGAAGGCAGTGGTGTGGCTGGGGAGCAGGAATGAGAGGGAGATTTTGTGCTGTGTAAGACCTTTTCATTTATTTCAGAACAATGAACTACATGAACGTGGTTATCTGCTCAAAAAAAATTTTTTGAAAGTTTTTAAGAATGAGGCACCCCTCTATGTACTGACATGGAGTAAGCTGTCCCTAGTTGTTAAGTATAACCAAAGGGGCAGAAAGGCGAATGGAGTAGGTTCCCAGGTGTTTTAAATGGTGTGTCTGTGTGTTTTAGGTACCGATGGCATTGTATGCTTGTTTGTGCAGAGAACGTTTGTAGAAGCAGCCCCACACTGCTCCGAGGGGGTGTCTCGGGGAGGAGGAGCTGAGGCGCTCAGGCTGCGGCACAGAGATGCCTTTCCTTTCTCCCCTTTTATCCATTTCGAAGTGGGTTGTAGGGCTGGTTATTCTCAAAGTTAAAGGATTGGAAAGGGAACCTTTTTGGTAAATGACCTTACTGTACTTCTGTGCCTGTCTGTCTCGGCGATCCACTCTGGGCTCGCCGCGAGGGGCGCCGCAGCGAGCAGAGCGGGCGGCCTTGCCGGGCCTCCAGGAGTGCTCGTGACCCCCGGGCACGTCTGACGGTGGGGTGAGCACCTCGTGGTCCATGGCTGCCTGCCTTCCTCCTCTTGCTGGGAGGGCCGCGTAGAGAGCCAGAGTCTGATGTCTCTTGGACTCTGTGTTAACCTCTACCTCTTCTGTCCAGCGCACGTCCTCCCGCAGAAGATGTTGCAGAAGACGTTGCTCAACTGCAGAGCCCGCAGCGAGAGGGCAGCGGCTCCGAAAGAGGGGCCGACTCCGAGACAAAACCAGAAAACCGAAAGCATGGTTGGTGATTTACTACATGGCTCACTTAGGGCCTTTGACTCATGTCATGATCTCAGGGTCCTGGGGTCGAGCCCCATGTCACGGCTCCCTGCTGAGCAGGGAGTCTGCTTCTCCCTTTTCCTCTGCCCCTCCCCCCTGCTCATGCTCTATCTCTCAAATGAATTTTTAAAAAACCTTTAAAAAAAACATGGCTTGGAACACCTGGCTGGCTCAGTCAGTTAAGCGTCTGCCTTTGGCTCAGGTCATGATCCCAGGGTCCTGGGATCGAGCCCCACATTGGTCTCCTTGCTCAGTGGGGAGCCTGCTTCTCCCTCTGCCTGCTCCCCCTACTTATGCGCACATGCTCTCTCTTTTCTCTCTCTCTCTGACAAATAAATAAAATCTTTTTAAAAAACCAAACAAACATGGCTCACTTAAAATCGTGAAAGCTTGGAAGTTTTCCGGTGCTGAGGCTTTCCACCTCTAGGTGAATTCTATAGAAAGTGACATAAACTGGTATTATTTGTTTTTGGCTTCCTGTTTTTGACAATTCAGCTTTCAATGTTTTTTTAATAGCTATTCCCGTTTTGTTAGTTGAGGTATAATGTTCATGCAGGAAAAGTACACACAGCTCGTCAGAATTACTTACGTGTGTATCCACATCCACTGACTGAACCCAGATGAGGCTGTTGAACATTCCAGAGCCCTAGGAATCTCCCTCCTGCATCTTCCCCTCCTGAAACCCTTCCCAGGAACTACGGTCCTGACATCGCAGCCATCGGTTCTGATCAGTTCTGCTGACTGAGAAGCCCAGAGTGTACGCTCTCGTGGCCTCTCTCTCTCGGGGTTTTGTCTGGGAGATTCATGTAGGTGATTACAAGGACTGGTGGTACCTTCTTTCTCCTGCGTGGTATCCTGTGATATGAACAGATCACAAGTTATTTATCCGTTCACCTGGTGGTAGACACTGAGGCTGTCTCCAGTTTTTGATTATGATTAAAGCTGCCGTGAACATTCTTGCTCCATCTTCAGATGGAAGATTCGGGGATCTTAGAGAAATTCAGATGGTTTTGTTTTGGGAAGTGTCGTGTTCAGTACTGGTTCCTCGCGTAGACGGATGACCAGATGCCTTCCCCTCTGGTGGGCCTCTCTGGGCCTCGTGGGTTAAGGTGGCTGCCGGCAGTAACGCCGCTCTGTTTCAGAGTGACTTAACTTACCTGATGGTTTAATTATAGTATTTGTCAGAGCCTGTTTTTATTAATTCTACTAAATGTGGTGCATTGTAATCTTTTCTAATTATTCTTTGCAAGTGGATACTTGGAAATTGATACTCTTTGTCAGCCATTCCTTGGCTAGAAGTTGCATGAAGTGCAAGGAAGTACAGATAGGTACGTGGAATATATGGTCACCTATAAATAACTTACGGAACGTTTGACTTTCTGCCCAGAAACTTTACCTGAAACCACGAGTGATTCTTCCCTTCACAGAACCACAGAGCCTCTGAAAAGGTATGTCCCGTCCCCGTGGCTGAGGTCGGCCTCCCTCCCTGCCCAGTGAGTGAGTCGTGTCCCCGTGTAAGCTGTCATCTTCTCTCCTAGCTTCCACCCACAGGTCACGTGGTTCCAAAAGGATGATGTGGTCATACTGACGATAAGAATAAGGAATGTAAAAGATTACAAATGTAAATATTTCCAAGATAGAGTTGTTTTCAGGTATGTTCATGTGTGTCTTCTAGACTGAAATTGGAAATCACTTCTAATGTGTTAAAAGACTGGCCTTTCTCTCTGTACACCTAGCGGCTGGGCAGGAGAGAAGTTTTACTTGGCTGATATGGAGCTGCAGGCCAACATAGTGAAAGACGCCTGCAAATGCACGGTTGTGAACGAGGAACCTGTGATCACTCTTGCAAAAGAGACCAGGGGATCTTGGTGCAGCTTACTCAAACAGAGGGTGAGTGAAAATGGACCGGCTGGTCTCAAGGCCCTGAGCATGACTTACTCTGTCATTAAATGTCACCTGTTCTGTTGAGCAGAATCCTAATGTGGCTTTTGACTTCGATCACTGGGAAGAATGTGAAGAGGACAGCCAGCTCCCCCAGGGTAAGATGGGGTACACACACTTTCTGGGGAGTCACAGGTGCTGAAGGCCATGGTTTGAGGACTGAGGCCCTCATGGCAATGGGTCGTTACCATGACACCCTTAGGAACTGGTTTTCTCCTTGTGGTCAATCTTGGTGCTAAATGTTCTGGTTCGAGGAGGTATCAACTTTTAATTATAAGCATACTTTCTTACAACACTTTTACAGATTCTCTTCCCAGGAGGTAATTAATTTCTAAGCAGGCACATTTTACGTGTTCATTTCTTGCCTAAAGTAATGAAAATATGAAGTTAAGTCACAAAACAGCTCTAGAACCTATGGGACTTTATCTGCATGGGCCAAAATAATGGTGGGGTTCGGGGGTGGGGGGAGATGTGCCAATTAGTCTGTAGTTAACAGATATTTCAGTAATATCGAACTCTTGTAGTCGTGAATTCTAAAAACCTGCCATGCAAGGTGGTAGAGTTGGCTGAGAGCAGTGGCCGATCGTCGGAGGATGACGGAAGTGAGAGTGAATGAGCTCGAGTCAGATCCGGAAGGATGGCCCGAACCACACACAGACAGATGGACACGCCGTGTGGCTGGGAGCTCAGGAAACAAGCAGTCATGGCCAGACCTTTGACTCAAGGATAAACTCTGGCCAGGTGCCAGCCTGTGGCAGTGGGATTGGTACTGGTGAGAGATGTGCTGTGGGGACTCTGGGCAGGGGTGGGGTGGGCGCTGGTCTGACCTGAGCCCAACGTCCACCTGCACCCTCAGGCCCACACTGCCTCTCGCACGGAGCTTGTCCCACACACTCACCCTGAGTGACGGGGAGCACGATGTGCCATTTGGGGGATGAATTGTCCTTTCCAAAGCTAGTCTGTTTGCTTTTTGATGGAGACCTGGTTGGCACCTTGCCAAAACCCTGGTGTGGTGCATATAAATTGAGGTTTCTGGCCTTCAACCTCATGCTTTCCACCCTGAGCTGGTTGGGATTCCACAGAAGGATCTATGGACCTGTCCTTGTAGTAATCTGAGGACACTGGTAGTGCCCTATGGGTGGACCAGGGGTGAAGGTGGGATTGCCTCAGCCGTCACCAGCCAGACCCAGGGCTTCTGTAGGCAAAGCTGCTGCTTCTGGAGACGGGCCTGGCCCTGCACAGTCCTGGGCACACGGGAAGAAGGTTTCTCTTTGGTGGAAGCAGAAGAGGACACCCTCTCAAGGTCACCCGAGGTGACCCTCCGAACAGCTGGTGTGGGGAGCCCTTGCAGCACTCACGACACCGTCTGGTCACCCCCTGACTGTGGGAGTGCCCCGAGCCGGACTTGCCGTGTTCACTGAAGAGTTGCAGAGGGGAGCGAAACATCAACCCTGCGTCTGTCTTCAGTAGGAGTCCGCAGCTTTGCCTAGAGGTGGGAAGGAACAGTGACCCAACGTGACCGTTGTGACTGCCCCCAAGACCTTTATTATTATACATCAGAAAGCACAGACGTCCCGGTAGATAAGCCACCACTTGAACAAAAGGTAAACTGTCACCAGGCTGTCCCATGAGCAGGTTGGGATCACACTCTGACTCTCAGTTTCCTCATCTGTAAAATAAGACTTTCTGCTCACTGCGCGGCCTCGCCCTGCTCCAGGGGCCACCCCAGAGAGAGGCCAGCCCCGGGCCGCCGGCGGGAGGACGCGGTGGGCAGCCGGGCGGTGGCAGCCTGGACTCCCGTGGGCTGCTTGGCGGGTGTCAGATTGGCACACAAAGTGCTAGGGTGATTGTCCTTTTTCTGGGCTAAATCGGGTAGGCTCTTCAGGAGGTAAGAAGTTCTGGCATCTTGCTGGCAAAGGTTTGACTCTGTGGAGCTTTTGTCCTCAGCAGGGGTCGCTTTCTGTGAGTAGAGCTTTTGCTGTTACTGGGGGAGGCTTCTGGACGAGTGGCCAGGCCTCCTGAGCGGCCCAGGCTTGCCTCGTGATTGCTGGCCCCCTGCCGATGCTCGCTTATATTCACTCTCTTTTGTAAAACATAGCAAATAGGGGCAAGTGATAGAGCTGCCTAAATTGGGGCGGGGATCCTGCTTCTCTAGTGTCGTCCACAAACAGCCGAAGGGGAATCGTGGGGGGAGCTGGGCTGGATGTTTAAATCTTCAATTCTTTGTTTCAGACATTGAAATTTATCATTTGAAGTTCTGAATAACATTTTGTAGGACATTGTGACTTGTGAAATGTAAACAATTACCAATTATTTTTTGTTCTATTAATACATATTGATTTCATGTTTGGGGAAAATTTCTGAAATGCAAAGTAAGTAAAAGTATCTTTGTCCCTATGCTTCTAGAATTGCTCACACAGTCAATCATGGTGTGAAGGTGTTTTGTAGTATATCAATAAAATTTCAGTGTTTTCACAGAAATGCCCTTTCACTTCTTTTTAGACTATTTTCCCTGAGTGCCAAATGCAAAACAGAATTGTACTCACTCCCACCCTTTCTGGTTTGACCGGAGTGCCAGTGAAGGCTGGGGGCGTGGGTGCGGGGGGGCCTGCGAGGCCAACCACCGACTGTGGCTCCTGTCGTGGGCACCAGGCCCGCGGATGGTTCTGGATGGCCAGCTTTGCAGTGGGGGCCTTGGCATGCAGCCTGGGGCAGACCCGCCTCGTACACCCCAGGTAAATACAGGGGCTCAGTACTTCTGGGGGGCGGGTAGGCCGTAAAACACTTGCACTTTAGTACGTTAAAAATCCACTTCAACTAAAGCAAAGGTTTTACCTATTTTATATAAAATATTTACCTTATTGATAACTGAGTTTAAAGAATGCCCTTTATGTAAGTAGGTGCGATGGGCCTGCTCCTGATAAGGAGTCTCCGTGTGGGCAGCAGGCCACTGAGCCCGGCGGCCACATCTCTGCCTGCTAACTGTAGCAAACACCTGTCACTCCTCTCTAGAACCCCCACCCAGAGAATTGAGGATGTTTACAAATAACAGTATTATAAACATCTGAATACATTTTTTTCTTAAGGAAAAACATCAGGAAGAAATAACCACAAATACTGCTTACAAAAATAAATTCATGCATCTTGGCCTTGGCTCTGGGAGGCCAAGCCCGTTACTCCGGAGCCTCCTCTGGTGGCACAACTTCCATCAGCATCTGGAGGTGCATGGTGATGGGCTCTGCGGGAAAAGCCGACCCCAAAGTGCGGTTAGAGAGCCGGAATGAAAAGCTGGCTTCGCCTTGCTTCTCAGAGCAGCGGTATTGTTCTTGCCCTGTGGGGCTGTGTCCTCTGTTGGAGNAGCACGGCGGGCGGCCTTACGCCTGCACTCTACCTGCCTGCGGCGGGGGGGGGGGGGCGCGGGGGGGGGGGGGGGGGGGGGGGGGGGGGGGGGGGACTCTCTAGAGCAAAGTTCTTTACCAGGAAAGCATTAGGGGCCTGCTAACTGTTTCAGTGCCACCAAACAATGTACTCTGGGGAAGACACCCACGACTCACTTTTGTGTCTGCACAGAGTCACCACTGACAGAGTTGAATATTTAGTTGAAAAGCACTGAGTCTGCATCTTGCTTAAAAGCTAGATTGTTCTTTTCACCTCCTTAATTCCAGCTTCCAGCCAGTTCTTGTAGTGAGCAGCGTGGCTAAGTTTTCTAAAGCTGAGAAGTAAGACCTACTTTGTACCCTGAGGTGGTAAGTCATCCCAGCCAAATTGTTGGTATGATCAGATCTAAGCTCATGGTCAGAGGCAGGGGGAAGTGGCTGTCCTTCCAGCACCAAATGTACTTTCCTTGCTACAGTAGTGTGCCTGCTCTCCTCTCTCAGCCTAGGCCTTCCATCAGAGTATGAAGCACTTGGGTGGTGGGGAGAGCTCTTTCAGGAAAGGAAAAAGTCCCTGGTGGAAATAATAAAGCCCTATCTTGGCTGTGGTTTCACTTGGCTAATCAACATGAAACAGATTCTCTCTTGCTTATTGTAACACCACTCTTGGGTTTCACAGGTGAGGAATGCAGGCCATGCCAGGATCTGAACAGCCTAGGCTAAAGAAAGGCATTCCCAGTCCCTGCTGGCTCAGTCTAAAGTCTCAGGGTCAAGCTCACTGCCTTCCAGTTGGGTGTTGCCCTTTTGTACTCTGTATGTCTCCCTGAGTTGCATGTGTGTATGTGTGAACCCCAGAGGAGAGCTGAGGGGGTGGTTGTACTTCACTGCTCTCTGTTCAGACAGGCTAGAGGAGAAGGGGCAGATGATGAATCATGTTTACTCCATGAACATTAGGCGGCTGTTGTACAGATACAGAGTGAAACTGTGCAGCCCAATTCCTGCCTTGTAGAAACAGTACAAGGAGAGGGAGACCAAGAGAGAGGTCTTCAGGTGGTGGATCACTCATGGCCTTGGTCCCCGATGGCCACGGGGTCCAGGTGCCACCCTGCGGCTGAATCTACAGCGTGGGGCAGGGCACTGTGAATGTCTCTGCTCTGTACTGAGACCCCCTGATTAAAAGAGGCTAATGTAGTTGAACCTCTAACCCATAATTGGGATACCGTAGGCGAGCAGCCAGGATTGCTGAGTGGTAAGCAAGAGCTAGGGCTTTGGCATGGGAAGGCTCGGGCCCTCATCCCAACCCTGTGCTGGGTTGGGTGTCTCTGGGATGCTGCTGGTCCTCTCAGGATGTCTGGGTATAGGCAGGAAAAGGTGGTGCTCCAGGAGGTTGGATATACTCATCAGTACTGAACCATATACTTAAAAATCATTAGGATGGTGAATATCATGTTATGTGTATCTTATGATGATAAAAAAAGCAGATGGTGATCTCCCTCCCTGCTTGTCTACAGTAATTGACGGGAGCAAAGGCAGAGGCCCCAGCTGGACCCCAGAGGTGCCCCACGGAGGAGAAGCTGAGATCTGCCAGCTGCAGGAGCCCCTGCGAGAGGGGAGGACACGTGAGGTTGTGGCGCCTGCCCTGCTGCGCTAAGAGAACAGTCCCTCTGTTGGTACTTACTTGAGATTTTCTGAGCCCATCCAAACTTATAGTAGACAAAAAGGAAGTAAAATATCAGGCCGCTCAGCATAAATAATACACAGTAGAGATACTCCAGTGCGGGTTCGCTGATGATTGGGGCCACAACCAGAAACACGGATACGAGGCTCACCAGGATGGGGATGACAATGGGCACCTGCAGAACAACAGCACGCTGTCACGACCTGGCCACGCGCACCCGTGGTCTCCCTGCACATTTTCACCCCAGCCAGAACACTGCTACAGAGCGTGTATCAGTGGGCGCCTGGGTGGCTCAGCGGGTTAAAGCCTCTGCTTTCGGCTCAGGTCATGATCTCAGCGTCCTGGGATCGAGGCCCGCATCGGGCTCTCTGCTCAGCAGGGAGCCTGCTTCCTCCTCTCCCTGTCTCTCTGCCTGCCTCTCTGCCTACTTGTAATCTCTTTCTCTGTGTCAAATAAATAAAATGTTTAAAAAAAAAAAAGAACGAACGTGTATCAGGAACTCCATGTGCCTGTCCTCCAGTTTCAAGAGTTCTAAAGTAATTTTGCCAGCCTTGGTTCATCACCAGTCTACCTTTTTCTTTTCTTTTCCCTGGAATATAAAGAAAATGTCAGACATCATGTCATTTTACCTGTGAAACCATTCAGTATATATGCCCTTGAAGAGGACTTTATGTTTTTAACATGTTCATTCCCTTCTCTCTCTCTTTTATCTTGTCATTGATTTATTATAGGAACTGGGTGGTTCATCCCAATACGAGGTCTTAATTCTAACTTTGCCTGAGAACTCGCTCTTCCATCCCTCCGACTTCCGCAAGCAGGGCGTTGGCTCTGGAGGCAAGAATACTTCGTAGCTGGAGCCGGGTGCTTCCCCTTGTAATACAGCGAGGCCCTTAGTGTGCCATTGTCCCACTTCTGAATTGCCAAGGTCAGTGAGCGGATTCAGGGGCTGGTGGGGAAGCCAGTGCCACCAGCTCTGGGCTCCTCTGTCTTCTCCAGGGAGTTCTTTTCTTTCAGCTGGAAATGGCACTTAGAAACTGTAATCTGGGGGATCAGAGTACTCATTGTTCTCTTACTGGGACAGACAGAAAATATTTTTTTTCCAAGAAAAAATTCACAAGTTCATACTCATATTTCCAGTTCATTGCATTTTTCCTTTTACACTTATGTCTTTTTTTCTTACTTTTCTGAAAATCTTGTTTCCTAATGGCTTTAGCATAATTACTCACTTGCTTTATCCTGTAATGTACCTGCAATAAATTAGCAAAATAACTGGATCAGTCCTACCACTACTGTAAGTATGGTGTGAAGTGTAAGATTTCTTGTAGTTCTTTTTTTTTTTTTTTAATTTATTTATTTGACAGAGAGATTACAAGCAGGCAGAGAGAGAGGAATAAGCAGGCTCCCTGCTGAGCAGAGAGCTGAATGCGGGCCTTGATCCCAGGACCCTAAGACCATGACCTGAGCTGAAGGCAGAGGCTTTAACCCACTGAGCCACCCAGGCGCCCTCTTGTAGTTCTTTTGAACCTCAGGTTATAACCCACAAGGGAGATTCATTCAAAATACTGCCCTTCAGTATTTCCCTGTGTGGTACAGTCATCTACTTGTCACAGAGTAAGGTTTCTTATCTCCATTTGTTTTCAGTTTCGAGGGATTTTTTTTCTCTTTTACCTTAATTTAAAAAATAATTATAATTTAAAACTTTTTATTGATTTGCTTTTTCTTCCACTATCTTTTGATAATAAATAGAAGCTCATAGAACCACAACCATACACACACATGTTCAACTTCCGCTACCCCCACATGAGAGCTAGCAAATACATGATAGTTTTGCACTTGGCTTTTTCCTATTACTATATTCCAGAGCTAGTGCCACAGTAATAGAGTATTAATCCCCCATCTCTTCCTGCTGTATCCCACTCTACTTTGTGGATGTGTCAAAATTTACTCGACCAAGTCTCCCACTGATTGACTCTTGGCTTGTGCTGAGCTTTTTGCTAGTACAGCTAATACTGTGTAAGTAACCTTGTATATATTTCATACTTTTGCCATGATCACCTTGGGGGTAGATTACTTCAGAATAGGGTGGCCAGGGTCAAAAGATAAGCGTGAATGTCGTCTTGCTAGATGTTGCCAAGTCCCCCCGCCTCCATAGCAGCTACCCATTTGTATTCCAGCCGCCACAGGCGAGCTGGCTGCTTCCCCATGTCCTCGCCAGAACACAGTGGGGCCAGAGCATGGGATCTCTGCCCATCCATGGGCAAGCAGAGTCCNCTTTCTCTCTGCCTGCCTCTCTGCCTCCTTGTGATCTCTCTCCCTCTGTGAAATAAATAAATAAAATCTTTAAAAAAAAAAAGAAGTGGAAGAAAAAAGCAAATCAATAAAAAGTTTTAAATTATAATTATTTTTTAAATTAAGGTAAAAGAGAAAAAAACCCCTCGAAACTGAAAACAAATGGAGATAAGAAACCTTACTCTGTGACAAGTAGATGACTGTACCACACAGGGAAATACTGAAGGGCAGTATTTTGAATGAATCTCCCTTGTGGGTTATAACCTGAGGTTCAGTTCCTCAGTGGAACTGTGGTCTGCATTCTCCAAGTAGGGGAGGCCGGGGGCATTGTGGGGATCGTTTGCTTCTTTTTTTTCATTCACTTTTAAGTTCTCTCTGAGCTGTCTTTTCATATCTTTTGTTTGTTTATCTGCTCTGTCCATTTCAGATGTTGGTAATTTCTGTCTCCACTTTAGGAACTCTTTAAGGATATGAGCCCCCTTGGGGCACCTGGCTGGCTCAGTGGGTTAAAGCCTCTGCCTTCGGCTCAGGTCATGATCACAGGGTCTTGGGATCGAGTCCCAAATCGGGCTCTCTGCTCGGCAGGGAGCCTGCTTCCTCCTCTCTGCTTGCCTCTCTGCCTGCTTGTGATCTCTCTCTCTCTGTAAATTAAATAAAATCTTAAAAAAAAAAGATATGAGCCCCCTTTTGGTGATATTATTGCCAGTATTTTCCCCATCTATTAAATGTTTTTAACTTTTTTTTTAATGCCTAAATTTTTATTTTGTTGGGGTTATGTTTGTCCATTTTTTCCTTGGTACTGATAGATTTTGAGTATTAGGAAAGATTTCCCCCATTTCTGGATTACAAGGTAATTTATATAATAAATGTTTTCTTCATGCGTCAGCACCATAATATTTAAATTTTAGGACCTCGTATTTTAATATCTTTTCTGTTTTGCTAGCTATTCTTGCATTAGTGTGAACTTTGTAATCAACTCCTGCAACTCTAGGGAAAAAAAAAAACAGATGTATCATAATCTCATTAAATGTCTAAATTAAAAAACAGTGACATCTTGGGGTGCCTAGGTGACTTAGTTGGTTAAGCATCCAAGTCTTGATTTCGGCTCAGGTCGTGATTTTAGGGTCGTGAGATTGAGCCCCATGTGGGACTCTGCGCTGTGTGTGGGGTCTGCTTAGGATTCTCCCTCTGCCCTCCCTGCTAAAAAAACAAAAAAATAGTGACATCTTTACGACACTGATTTTTTCCTAAGAACATGTATAAATTTTCACTTGTTCAAGTGACCTTTCCTGTTTTTCAAAAGAATTCTGCTAGAACTTAGAGGCCTCACCTCTTGTTAAGGTTATGGCTAGGCGCTTGTTTATTATTTATTTTGGGGAATGAGGTGCTCTCTTTGACATCTTTTAATTGGAAGTCATTTTTATAAATAAAGGCTATTGATTTCAGTGTATTTCTTTCCCTTTTTTTAAGTAGGCTCCATGCCCAACATGGAGCCCAATGCAGGGCTTGAACTCAGCGACCCCGAGATTAAGAGCAAGAGTCAGACACTTGGGCACCTGGGTGGCTTAGTTAAGCACTTGCTTTCAGCTCAGGTCATGATCTCAGGGTCCTGGGATGGAGGCCCACGTCGGGTTTCCTGCTCAGCAGGGAGTCGGGTTCTACCCCTCCCTGCTTCTACTCTCTCTCATTCTCTCTTTCTGTCTCTCAGATAAATAAGTAAAATCTTTAAAAAAAAGAGAACTGACTGAGCCACTCTGGTGCCCTGTTGATAGAAATTTCTGGAAAAATCAATAACATTGATTTTTACCTAACATTTCACTTTATTTTTTTTTAAGATTTTAAGTAATCTATACACCCGACATGGGGCTTGAACTCATGACCCTGAAGTCAGGAATCACATGCTGTACTAACTAAGCCAGTCAGGCACCCCTATGGCTGACCTTTAAAAAATAAGAGGAAGCACAAACACACAAATAACAAAAATCAAGAAGTAATCTCCAGAACATAGGAATTAAAAAACTAATTTGTACAACTCCATATAAGTAAATGTGATGAGGGGCGCCTGGGTGGCTCAGTGGGTTAAGCCTCTGCCTTCGGCTCAGGTCATGATCCCAGAGTCCTGGGAGCAGGGAGCCTGTTTCCCCCTCTCCCTCTGCCTGCCTCTCTGCCTACTTGTGATCTCTCTCTCTCTGTCAAATAAATAAATAAAAATCATTTAAAAAATTAAATAAATGATGAAATGGACAATTTTCTGGGAAAATGTAAAGTTACTAAAACTAATCAGAATCAGAATTCTCAGGGAAGCTCCAAAAACCAGATGATCCAATTAAGAGTCTTAAATTATTTTTTTTATCAATTCTTTATGTACTCTTTTGGTTTTCTTGTTCTTTCTCATTTTTTGAGTTGCCTATTTTTAAAAAAATATTTATTTGACCGTGAGAGAGTACAAGCAGGGGGAACAAGAGGCAGAAGAGGAGACTCCCTGCTGAGCAGGGAGCCCAACGTGGGGCTCTGTCCCAGGACTCTGGGATCATGACCTGAGCCGAAGGCAGACGCTCAACTGACTGAGCCACCCAGGTGCCCCTAATTTGTTTTTTTATTGTTGTATTTAATGCAACGAAACTTCCTCAAAGCACTGACCATGTCTTACTGTTATTTTTAGGAGTTTATGTACTTTCATTTCCTTTTGGACTGAAAAGTTTAATTTTTAAATATTTTCTGTTTTATTGCTTTACAGAGAATGTGGTTTGTCTTTATTTCTAATTTTTTATCAACTTTTTTTTTTTAAAGATTTTATTTATTTATTTGACACAGAGAGAGAGATTACAAGTAGGCAGAGAGGCAGGCAGAGAGAGAGGGAGAGGAGGAAGCAGGCTCCCTGCTGAGCAGAGAGCCCGATGCGGGCCTCAATCCCAGGACACTGAGATCGTGACCTGAGCCGAAGGCAGAGGCTTTAACCCACTGAGCCACCCAGGTGCCCATTTATCAACGTTTTCTTTGGGGTATTTGTCAATTTCAGACATGTCCCATATGCACTTGAAAAAGTGTGTTTGGTCTTTTGGGGATTAAAGAATCTGGAACAGTCTCTAAGATCTGTCTTGGACTGAAGGGAGCCACGTTAAAGCCCACTGTCAGGGTGTGTGTCTGTGTCTCCTTGTACTTGAAGTTTTTTTTTTTTTTAATTTTGTTTATTTATTTGACAGAGAAAGAGAGAGATCACAAGTAGGCTGAGAGGCAGGCAGAGAAGAGGAAGCAGTTTCCCCGCCAAGCAAGGAGCTCGACACGGGCCTCGATCTCGGGACCCTGAGACCATGACCTGATCTGAAGGCAGGGGCTTTAACCCACCGAGCCACCCAGGCGCCTGTACTTGAAGTTTTTGTTTCATTACAGTGACTACTGTGTGATTTGGTGAGTAGGTTTTCATGCCTGCCATCTCTTTTTGTGAATTTTAGCAGTTAGCATCACTAAAGACACTGAAGTGTCTTGTGCTTTGGGCAGGAGTACTGTTGTCTGATAAGATCACAACCCCTGTCTTCTGTGTATTTTCATTTGCTTGGTATGTCTTTGCTTGTCCTTTTAATTTTCTCACAGCTTTGTAAACCTGCCTGAAAAATGTTTTCCCTTTAATGGTTGGTTTAGGCTCATTTAAACTGAATAAGCCAGTTTAATCGTGTAACAGACAAGTTTGGGCTCCACGAGGTTTTCTATTCCTATATGCAGGCTTCGACTTAAAGTTTTCTGCCCTTGGGTGCCTGGGTGGCTCAGTGGGTTAAAGCCTCTGCCTTCGGCTCAGGTCATGATCTCAGGGTCCTGGGATCGAGGCCCGCATCGGTCTCCCTGCTCAGCAGGGAGCCTGCTTCCTCCTCTCTCTGCCTGCCTCCTGCCTACTTGTTATCTCTATCTCTCTGTCAAATAAATAAATAAATAAATCTAAAAAAAAGTTTTCTGCCCTTAAACGGTGGCATTCTGTGGGAAAACTCTCACCTGAGGCCCATTTCTCCTAAAGATTTTATTTATTTATTTGACAGAAAGTACATAAGCAGGGGGAGCAACAGAGGGAGAGGGAGAAGCAGACTCCCCACTGAGCAGGGAGCCCTCGATCCCAGGACCCTGGGATCATGACCTGAGCCAAAGGCAGATGCTTAACTGACTAAGCCACCCAGGCATCCCCCATTTCTCTTATTTTATATGGGGGAAAAAAGATCATGTATCACAGGAAACCCCAAATTCCCAACCAATGTCCTCAGATAAACTAAAACACAGTAAATGCATATAAATATCCAACATGTACTACACCAGGAAATAAACTGCTTTGAAAGTGATTTCCTGCTGACCAGCCAGTTAGCATGGCTGTTGACATGGTCTCCCAGCATGAGTGACACATGACTCTGACTTGGGGTTCCTACACGATTCTGAACTGTGTTGGATTTGGAGTGCAGTTTCAAAGTTTGCTCACACATTGTCTTGAAAATACCATATTTTGGGCACCTGGGTGCCTCAGTGGGTTAAAGCCTCTGCTTTCGGCCCAGGTCATGATCTCAGGGTCCTGGGATCGAGGCCCGCATCAGGCTCTCTGCTTGGCAGGGAGCCTGCTTCCCCCCCACCCCCCTGCCTGCCTCTCTGCCTCCTTGTGATCTCTCTCCCGCTGTGAAATAAATAAATAAAATCTTTAAAAAAAAAAAAAAGAAAAAGAAAATACCATATTTTATTCTGGGATTTAAATATTAATAATTATTAAATAACTAAGGGGCGCCTGGGTGGCTAAGTTAAACGTCTGCCTTCAGTTCCAATCATGGTCTCAGGATCCTGGGATCGAGCCCCGCAGAGTCTCACTCTCGCTCTGCACCTGCCCTCCGCTTGTGCGCGCTCTCTCAAATAAATAAAATCCTTACTTAAAAAATAATTAAACCAATAATTTATAAAATAAAGTTAATATTATTAAATCAAGACTTATTTCCCCATATAACTAGTAGCTAGAAATAGGAGTATTAAGAGATTTATAGAGTCTAGAAAGTTTGGGGTGTTAAAAACTAATATCCAAAAACAAAACCCCAAAAAACAAATAACCAGAAAATGTTAACCAGGAAGATATTCTGATTTGTTTCCCTATTGGAGTCCTTATATAGCAGGTCTTTTATGATATGGTCTCTTGTATACGTGTGTGTGTGTATTTATTTTGGATATATCTTTTGGGATCTATAAATGTTTTCTGACAGTTGCCATTATAATTAGTGAATATCACACCTTACTCTCCTCTTTTTTACATACTGTCTATAAAAAGCAGTAATGGAATCAGCTAGGGATGCTTCTCTTTCCTCCTTGCATCTGATTTTAGATGGAAGCCTAGGGCAGTTTCCTTGGCCTACTTTCCTTAACTGGCACACTTTCATATGGTTTCTCTTCCATTTTTGTCATATGATATTGTCAGTGCTTGGTATTTGCATCCTTGTGGTGTCCTCTTTATCCCCCATCATTTAGTCCAGTTCTGTAGTTAAGTGTATTCACCTTGTGCCACTGACTTTTTGGTTTCCGAAGCTTGATCTCTAGGTGATTCCTCCTGAAGGTCTTGAGGTGTTTCATACTGATAACTTTATTCTTTAAGATTTATTTATTAAGGGGGGAGACAGAGAATCTCCAGCAGACTCCCCATTGAGCACAGAGCCTGACACGGGGCTCAATCTCACAACCCTGAGACCATGACCTGAGCTGAAACCAAGAGTTGGCTGCTCAACCGAATGAGTCCCCCAGGCACCCCTTGGTCACTTTATTCTTTGAGGTCAGTTTCGCTTATATTTTCTTATTCATATTTACATATATATATATATATATATTTACTTGCGTTATATATGTGCTCCCCTATCTCAGGGTGTGAAGTGTTGCTGGTGAGAATCCCGATCCCTATATTCATTTCTTCCCTTTATAAGTGAATTGGGGCTGGGGAAGGGCATGAAAAGAGGAGTGGATACCCAAAACGTGGTCTAAAGCTCCATAATTTAATCGGAATATATCTCCCTGTCACCCCTCTAGCTCAGATTCTCCAGGGATGCTGTATGCCTTCTCATACATGCTTCTGGTCCCCTCCCACTCTCCCACCTGCCCCAGGAAATGTTTCTTGAATTAAAGCAATAGAATTCTTCAGAACTGTGAGAGGCCTTGGGGGCTCAGTCAGTTGAGTGGCCAACTCGATTTCAGCTCAGGTAATGATCTCGGGGTCCTGGGATCGAGCCCCGTATTGGGCTCCTCACCCAGCGGGGAGTTTGCTTGAGGGTTCTCTCTCTGTCTGCACCCCTGCTCATTCTCTCTCTCCCCCACTCCTCAAAAAAATAAATCTTAAAAAAAAAATTCTGTTGCTTTTATTTTTTCTTCAGGACCCCCAGTTATACATGTGTTAGAGCCTTCTTTCCCTATCTTCATTATTTTCTCGCAAATCTGTTTTGTTTGAGGGGTTTTGTGCAAATGAAAATCTGTTCTACGAGCATGATTTTGCCTGCCCGATGACCTGATCCAGGTGGAACTGCCAAACTCAATGTCTCAGCTGACGTCATCTGGGGACTTGGTGGCAGTCAAGCTACAGAGCCAGAAAGGCCACTAGGCACATTTCTGAAACAAAATCCTAAAGCAAGACATTATCCTGTTCTTGTCCTATTTATGTAAGCCCTCAGCTTTCCTACCTTGTTCTTATATCTTCATTTGTTGTAAGAATTCAACAGTAAAGTTGCTAACAAAAAATTCTTCTTGTATCGGCATACAGACCCAGTCCAGCTGCGCAAGGGAAGTGGCAGGAGTTTGCAGACAGAGATTATTAGTGGCTGCCTACACAGGAGTGGGTCTGGGGCCAGAATTCAGGAGCAAGCTCCACACAACTGTGATGTGCAAGGGAAGAGTAGAGTCAGGTTGGAAATAGAAAGCATGCCCCTAGATTTTCAAGTAGTTACTTTTAATCCATTTCAAGAAATCAAAGCCATGGGGCACCTGAGTGGCTCAGTTGGTTAAGCATCTGCCTTCGGCTCGGGTCATGATCCCAGGGTCGTGGGATCGAGCCCCATGTCGGGCTCTCCAACTCAGTGGGGAGTCTGCTTCTCTCTGTCCCCCACCCCAGCTCATGCTCTCTCTAATAAATAAAATCTTAAGAAAAAAAAAAGAAAAGGAAAAGAAATCAAAGCCACTTGTGACATTTGGGGCACAAAACCTACCTTGATAGGCCTTTCCAGGTCTTTCTTTGTAAACCTCATCACAACCAATCCCAGAATAGTCAGGCCATAAAACAGCCACGCGGCAAAACTGAAGTAATTGACCAGTGAGTTTATGTCACCAGGGATGATATAAATGGTCGCTATGATACCCTAGTGGAAGGAAGAGTGAATTGTTGGGTCACTAGCACATAAAAACAGGATCCCTGTCACCTCACAGGAGACTGAAGAAGCAGTGTCCCCTGTGGATGAACATGTCAGCATGAAAGAACCCTCTGCATCCTGTTACAGTTGGAGTTAAAGCAGGCTTTGGCTGTGGCACGTTTCCTCCCAGAAGCCTGATGGAAAGGACTTGGAAAATTTGTGACCCTTGGAAGTTGCCATTTCAAGCAGGGGAGAAAATAAAATATGCATGTATATGGCACCCGCTTTCTGATGGTAAGTGTTCCTGCCAGAGAGTCTCTGTCTGAGGAAAGGGCCTGGCCTGCGCTGCCACACCCGGCCCAGCTCAGCCTGGTCTGTCTGGAGCCGCCTTAGCTGTGCAACCTGGGCCTTGTCTCAGGAGGCCTCTCCTCATCTTCAAAGGGAGTAGGCCAGGGAGGGTAGTGCTTCTCCTTCAGGGTGGAAGGAGTCTGGCCCCAAGGCTGGGCTTGGACAGTCTGTAGGTGCCACAGACAGTTGCACACAACTAAGGACTGTTCCCCCACTGAGAAACTCCAACTGGAGGACGTCAGAGGGCCTTGACTGCACGAGGATGCCATGACGTCTGAATTATGGGGCCATAAGGAGAAGCACTTAGCAGCAGCCACCTCATAAATGCCTTATTCTCCCTCCCTGTAAGCTGCTGGGCTTTTGTATAGTTTGTTACCAGGGATGCAGACAGACAGATGTACATGCAAGAGTGTAGAGGGTAGAAAGTTGGAAGAGTCAGACAGTGTCTTTCATGGACAAGTTCAGAACAAGGAGCAGACGTGCTGGGCACTGTTTAAATTGTCGTGAGCTTTCTGACCTACCGATTTCACGTTGAGGACGAGGGAGACTGGGCCATGTGAAAACCACGGGGCTTAGTGATACCGGGTTCCTTCGGGGCCCCTCTGCCTGTAAGGGGGTGTCCTGCTGGCAGAATTCATACTTACATAGAAGATGAGGGCCGGGGCTGGAGTCAGGCGCTTGACGCTGATGTAGGAGAGCACTTTGAGCATATGGCCTTCCCGGCCCGCCACGTACACAAGTCTGAAAAAGCAGTGATGCAGCCCCGGTGGATGGCGGTGGATGGCCGTGCAGGCTGTCGCACCATCCCTGGGTGTCGCTACCAAAGCCTCAGGGAGAGGGACTGAATTGGAACCTGGCGTCTTCAGTGGGAGGTGAGTGGATTTTGGGGAAGTGAGTAGCGAGGTGGATAAATAGCGGGGAGCAGAGACTCCCGGGGCTGTCGGTCACCTACCCAGGAGAGAGCAGGGGCTGGCTTGGGGTTTGTGGGACCTTTCACGAGGAGACACCTACTCTGTCCTCAAAGTTATGCTTTGACATAAGGGACCAGTCCAGGGCCAGTAGACCCCCGTGCTTGGAGCCGCGGACAGAGGTAAACACAGAGGCGCCTGGGACTTCCTAAATCCACACTATACAGAATTTCCACATTAAAACAAAACAAAACAAAAAACAAAAGGTGAATTAAGGGTGGGTCAGCAGATGCAAACAAATGGCTTAGTCCCCCATCCCCCACTCCCAAGAACTCCTGGTGATTCCATAATCTGAAAGACTATGTTTAAAATGTTAAAGAGGGGCGCCTGGGTGGCTCAATGGGTTAAAGCCTCTGCCTTCAGCTCAGGTCATGATCTCAGGCTCCCTGCTCAGCAGGAACCTGCTTCTCCCTCTCTCTCTGCCTGTCTGTAGTCTCTCTCTGTCAAATAAAAAAAATCTTAAAAAAAAAAACAACCCAGCTCGAGATAAAAACAAACATACCCAGATACAAACATTAGGGTAAAAGGAAAAAAAAATTCTTAAGCATCCAAGTTTAAAAGATTAACTACAAAATCAGGACAACCAGAACCAGAGCAGACATGGCACGAGACTATTTTCAAAGCAATGAGGGACACTGGTTTTCAGATTCTGGTGCTGCATTGCTTAACTGTCATTCAGGACTCCTGATAAAATAAATACATTTGTAGGTGAACAATTACTACAACACATTTTCTGTTCTCCGATCCTCACTGGAAACTATTACTTCTATTCTGACAGAAAGAAATTGAACACAGGAGTTGATTGAAGAAGCAATGTTAAGGGAGCAGCAGTAAAACACGGTGTGGATGCAAGTACATACATTTTTAATTCTTGTCACGATGAATTTTTTGGAGGGGCGGGTTCATAGACCAGGTGGAGCCGATCTATTGGACTGTGCAAAAGGGGGAGCCCTTGCAGGAGAGGGAGGAGAATGGAGATGCTGATAGACTCTGTTAGGTATTCGAGTTAAATTTGAAGGGTAATTTCTAAAAGTCACATCAGCAGAAAAAAAGAAAGGACATTTGATGGATAATAAATCAGGATAAGATTTTTCAAAAGCCACGAAAACACAGTATGTTGGAAATCAGTCCCACTGTAATAGCCATCACATCAAATGTGTTGAGATGCCACTCGCCCGGGCCGGAGCAACCTGGGGGGTTATTGAAAGAGACACAAGCCAAAGCCCATGATGGTGAAGGTGGAAGAAACAAGCAGTGGGATGTGTGACCTGAAGCAGCAGCCTAGAGCCTGCAGAGTCCTCAAAAGCAATATTGAACAAAACAGATTTAAGGCAAAAAGAGTTCCCACTGAAAACAGAAGCCATCTACCAAGAAGATGCCAAACTCGAAAAATCCACTCAGAGCAGGAGATTTGAACAGTCAAGGCAAAAGCTTGACAACGATATAAAAATCAAGAATGTGAACACAATACACCTTATTTTCAACACCCATTTATAAAAACTGCAGTAAGCCAGAAGGGAAGGCATAAAGTTTCTAAAGAAGTGAGATCATAAAGCTCTCACACTCTGACTACAATACGATAAAATCAGAAGCCAGGAATACAAAGGCCAAAAGGGCCCGTCTATTTAAAACTACATATTTGAGGGGTGCCTGGGTGGTTCAGATGGCTAAGCATCTGCCTTTGGCTCAGGTCATGATCTCTGGGTCTTGGGATCGAGCCCCATGTCGGGCTCCCAGCTCAGTGGGGAGTCTACTTCTCCCTCTCCCTCTGCTTGTGTTCTGTCTCTCTGTCAAGTGAATAAAATCTTAAAAAAAAAAAAAATTACATATTTGAACTTTGAAAAAGACCTAAACACGGCACCAAGTTAGTTCCCAGGACAAGCCAGTGAAACGGGGAGGAAAGGAGTCACCAGATGGAGAGAGACAGGCTTCAGGTGGTGCTGTGACCTCATGCTTTGCTTTAAACCCCTCAGTGCTCGCAAACCTCCCTGTAAATTCCATGGGCTCAGAAAGCAAGCAGGACTTTTGGAACTGATAAGTCATTCCGACTGTGGCTGGAGGGCTGAGCAGCTAAAGCGGAGTGGAGCACAGGCCTGGGAACAGTGGTTCTTCTAGCTGTTCAGCCTGAAGGGTTTGGGGAAGTTCCAACACATGGTGATAGCACAGGAGGGGGCCCATTGTGAAGTAGAGGGAAGTCAGCATGCTGGCCATGATAATGGTTGCATTCAAACCAGGAGGAGAAAGGACAGACTATCAGTAAATAATATCAGGACAACAGGTAGAGGTTTGAGGGGGGGAAAGTGAGCTTTATGCCTCATACCAAAATGTATTCCGGATTAATCAAAGAGCTAAAGTAAAATACCGGAAGAAAATGCAGGTGAGTATTCTTGAAAGGAGGAAGGTTTGTCTGTGTGACATAGAAAACTCAGACACCAGGAAGCAAAAATCTTGGATGGGACCCCACCAAAATTCTATCCAACATAAGTTGTAATTCTGGCCAACCCTCAAGTGGCACAGGTACGGAACTATACAGAATTAATTCAGAATGGATCATAAACCTCAGTATGAGAGCTACACCTATAAAAAAACTTCTAGGGTAAAACAGAAGAGAAAATCTTTGTGACCGATGGTTGCACAAAGGCTTGTAGACATGACAACAAAACCATGACACATGAAAAAAACTGGGCTTTGTGAAAGTTAAAAACATGCGTGTTTCAAAAACACCAGTAAGAGATGAGAAGACAAGCCACAGGCTGGAAGAAAGTATGTGCAACTCAGATACCTGATAAAGGACTTGTATCCATAATATATAAAGAATTCTTACAACTCAATAAGATGACAAACCACTCAATTTAAAAAGTGAAAAGATTTGAATAGATATTTAATCAGAAGATAAATGAATGGCTAATCGGCACATGGAAAGATGCTCAATATCACTAGTCACTAGGGAAATGCAGTTAAAACCACAATGACATGACTCATGTCCATTAGAAAGACAATGCCAAGTGTTAGGATGTGGAGAACCTGGAATGCACATGAATGGCTTATGGAAATTAAAATGGAACAACCACTTAGAAAACAGTTAAGCAGTTTCTGTAAAAGTTAATCACAAATTTACTGTATGAGCCAGTAATCAAGCCCCACTCCTAGGAAGCTACCTAAGAGAAACGAACATATATGTCCATACAAACACTTGGGTGTGGACGTTCATAGCAGCACTGTTCGTAATAGCCCAGAAGCAATGCAAACCTCCATCAACTGGTGAAGGATAAACAGCATGTGGTATATCCATATAAGGGAAGACAATTCAGCAGTAACAAGGAATGAGCAGGTACATGATATGACATGGATGAACCTCAAAAATAATATGCTAAGTGAAAAAGGCCAGATGCAAATGACATCATTCCATTTAAATAAAATGTCCAGAGAAGGCAAAATAACAGACACAGGAGCAGGTCAGTGGTAGTCGAGGGCTGGAGCAGAGATGAACTGCAGTTAGGCAGGGGTGAACTTACTGGGATGATGGAAATGTTCCAGAATTGGACTATGAGGACATTTGCATAGCTTTATAAATTTACTAAAATCATCGAATTATATAGTTGCAAATTGAGTTGTATGGTATTTAAACCTCAGTAGAATTAGTGAAATTGTGTTTCTGTATATGAGCAACAAACTTATCAGAAACTGATTTTAAATAGCATTTACAGTGGCACAAAAAATATGAAAAAAATTTTGAGAGCAAGTGCAAGAGACAGCACGAGCCAGGGGGAGGGGCAGAGAAAGAGGGTGAAGCAGACTACCTGCTGAGCAGGGAGCCTGACTCAGGGCTCAATCCCAGGACATTAAGACCAGGACCCGAGCCGGAGGCAGACGAGCAACCAATTGAGCGAACCAGGTGCCACAAAAATGTGAAATATTTTGGGATGCATCTGACAAAATATATGCAAGAGCCATATACTGAAACACTCAAGAAAACATTTTTGAAAAGAATTAAGACATAAAGGGGGAGGGTCCTTGCCCTTAGATTAGAACAATCAATACAATTCAAACAGCAGCCCTCTCCAAACTGATCTACAGATTCAACACAGCCCTGATCAACATCTTTGAAGGCCTTTTTATAGAAATTGATGAGCAGATTCTAAAATTCATCTAGAAAGGCAAAGGACCCAGAATACCCAAACACTTCTGAAGAAGGGAAGTTGCTGGAGCAGCAGTCTGTGCTTGGACACAGCTTCAGAAGAATGATTTTGTGGGCTATCGCGTGCCACTCCATAATCCTTAGCAATTCCACTCTCAGAAATCTATCCATTCAGAACCCTGGACAACTGGGCAAAGACGTGTTCCAGAATGTTCCCTGTGGCAGCGCTGATGAGAACAAACCCCACTCAGCCCACGAGCTGAGGTTATGTGAAATTGTGCTACATCATAAAATGGAATAAAACACAGCTGCTAACGGTCCCCAGAGCAGGACGGTCCGGAGGGTTGGCAGGGCTGGCGAGCTACACCTGTTTGTGTGAGTAACGTTTGAGAGGAACAGAACCACAGCTGTTTGCTGTCATGCTACAGAGACAGCTGGATACTGAGACTTCATGAAATGTTACTCTCTGATCTCGATTATGTATATATTCACAGGAGAAGATGCTCAAGAAACATCCGTGGGTGACGAACAGGACAAGGTGAAAAGCACGCTCCGCCTTGTGCTAAAGCTGGCCGCGCTGCTTCCCCCCAAGGAGGGTAGAGCCTCGCTTCTGAGGGGCCCCATGCCCGGCCCAGTGTGTAAGCTCGGCCACGCTTTTTGCTCCCTTTCTAGGACTTTGAGTTTTCTTTTTTTAAAAAGTTTTTATTCAAATTCCAGTTAGACTTTGGGTTTTCTTTATGCCATGAGTGTTAGCCTGGCAGCACCCTAAGGACTTTTGCCCTGAATCTTGTCTTCCTCAAGTGTGGGATGGGCTCTGCTGCCCTCTGCGCCCCCAGGGTGAGTGCAGGGGTCCCCTACCTGCCCGCCGTGAAGCAGGTCCCGTTGGCGGCACCGATGGTGGAAAAGGCCACGAAGAGTGGCACCACCCAAGAGGCCGGATAGAGAACACGGTCGCCAAACGTCTGCAGAGAGAAACAGAGAAGTCTTGAGGGTCTTGCATGGCCTGCAGGAGCTGTGGGTCCCAAGGAAGGTGCTGGGCCCTGCCTGGGGGAAGGCCCCTACCCCTGGGGGCACAGCCTCTGACTCCTCCAGGAAAGGAGAAAGTAGACAACCCCTCAGGAGGAAAACAACTAGCCATTCTCCCCCGTAGTGCAGGAGAGCTGACCATACTGACTCCATCCTTGGCCTTCCATGTTGTTCATGTTTGCTGGATGACCTCTCTTAGGGCCTTGGGGATTAACATCCCCAAGATATAGAAATGCCTGCCAAGGTCGCAGTGCAGGGAGGCTTGTTGTGGCCTCCCAGGATTCTGTTAGGACATAGTCTTTCCCCTTCTGTGTGGCACACGGGTGGTGCCACAAGACCTAATTAAAGGTTGGCTGTCCGTGGGGTGCATGCTAGCCCTTTGCTGTCACCATGGTATCCTTCTGTGTACCACCTCACTCCATAACATCTCTGGACTAAGGTCCAGACTTTGGGGAGAATAACTCCACTGAGCCTGGATCAACTTCCACCTGACTCCCCTGCCAGGAAGTTACCCTGAACAGAACCATGTATAAACTCTATGGAGTCAGTGCTTCATTTTTGTCTCAAAGTGCCTTCTCATTGAGGGATACTTTACTGTCCCTCCCCAACCTTCTAACAGAGTAATAAATCTCCTCTCCACCACTCCCTGTCCTAATTTTTCTTCATTTCAATGTGCTTCCAAAACTTCGGGCCTCTTGCTTCCTTGACCCCCTTACTCAGAACGACATTGTTCTTCCTGGACCTCAACCACGTGTCCTCGTGGTCAGTGACCTCATTGTGACCAAGACATCTCTCCCTGCTCCTCATCCCTGTCACCTGTTTGCAGTTCATTTCCTGTCCTACACCAGTTCCGCAAGGCCCCCAGCATGTGGGAGCCCCTGCCTTTCCTGCTGACCCTCACCCCCACCCCCTTGTCATCAGCTTACTTTCCCCAGCTATAACTGCCTCCTTGGATTCCTCCCCTGCACTTTCTCACCTGCGTCTGTCTGTCAAAACCCCACCCCTAGTACAATCCGGCCTGCTCCGCCTGCATTCTGTGCCAGCGCCCAGGCCACAGACCGAACTGGGAGCCCACCTCCTGGTGGCCTTTCTCCTCAGGTGGGTCTTTGCTGCCGCCCTAACCTGCTCACTCTGCCTGTGTCCTAGACGATTATTCCCTCCTCCCCAGAGGGTACCTCAGCTTGGGCATTTGTGAATTCCCACAGACCCCAGTATCCTCCTGCCCAGACTCCGGGGACTCACGACGGCCACTGCCTGGGACTGCAGGAGCTCGGTGGGCGTCATCACAGTGAAGTAGGAAACGTTCATGAGGATGTAGCAGCCTGTCACCAGGGGGATCCCGATGATGATGGCCAAAGGCAGGTTTCTGGGAGGGGCAGGGACCCAGGGTCAGACCAGAGCACCCTGTGAGAGCCTCACAAGACCGTTGTTTCTGTCCTGTCCTTTCTTCCCACCCGCCCGGCCAGCCCTGCACCTCTCCCTGTGGTGGGCTGGGGTCCAGCTGCCACGGCAGGGGCTGTGGGGTGGGACTCTGCCAACTGAGAAGGAACTGTCCTGCTCTCAGACTCCAGGGCGGTGAGGCTGAACTGTTCATAGAACAAAATCAACCTGAGATAAAGTTGGGGTTCATCCATCCTCCCAGCGACCATTCCACTGCCCAGAGCAAAAGCAAGCTCTGACGAGTGTGTGGGAAGGAGCTTCTGAGGCACCATTCACAGTCTGGGAGGGGGTCCACTTTTTGCATGGGGAGGAGAAGCGGGCTTGCCAGCCCATTATCTCCCACCTAAGTCAGCTTCCTTACCTGAAAGGGTTTCTGAGTTCTTCCGTGATGTAATTGAGTTGATTCCTAGGCAAAGAAAAGTAACATGAGTGACCTAACTTGGACCTTCTTTGCTGAGATCGTGAAACACACCATAAAGCCTGGCCTCATTTCAGACTCTCCACCACAGAGAAAATTCTCCAGCAGGAATTCAGGGTAATTGCTTTCAGAGAAAGCCCTAGTGATGGTGGGGCTCGCAGAGGCCTGCACGTCTGTCAGTGAGAATCATGCCCTCTGTGGGAATCATGGGAATTTGCCAGAATTATCGGGAGTAATGAGTCCCCAGGCTGCTTTGAAAACCTGGAAGGTTCGCTGTCTGAAAGAATGAAAGCTGTTTAGCATGAGGGGAAGACCAGCGTCGGAGAGGGTCACGCTTCTTCATCGACTATGCCTCATATTTCCACAGCTGAAATGGAAGGACTGCAGAATATTCTGGCCATGCCGAGTGCCGGGCAGCCGGCGGCCTCCCGTTCCATGGAGCCTGTCTGTGTCTGATGATGCTTCTGGCCCGGGCCTGCCACCACCTGCCCTTGGGCCACCATGCGGGGGAGGGGAGGGGTTTCAGTGTCTGTGGGGTCTGAGCAGAACAGAGGTGTGGAGGTGAATGGTAGGGCCCCCCCAAGCCCTGGAAGGAAGGGTCTTGCTGTCCTTGGTCTCACCCTCGTAGCCTGGGGCACCCCGTCCGGACGCGTGTGCCGCCTCAGGGGCCTTACCATCCGTCGTACGCCCAGAGTCCATTATAAAATGCCAGACCGATGGCTCCCACAGACAGTTTTGTGCCCTCAAAAGAATTCTCAAAATTCCTTGTATTTCCTGTAATGAAGCCAGACAGTGAATTGTGGGTGTCAGAGGGCCAGGCTGGGGCCCTGCCTCATCTCCATGTGACAGAGGGGCATGACCTGTGACCTCAGGTTATCACTGATAACTCAGGTTATCAACTCTGGAAAGCAGGGAAACACAGCTTCTTTCTGCTGAATTCCCGCTGGCTTCCTGGGAGACAGGCCCGGGAGCACAGCCTCCGGAGGACAAGACTGTGCCTGTGGCACCCGCCCTCCCCTCCGGCATGGTCACCTTGGGCCAGGAGGACCAGGCCGCTGATGATGATGATGGCCACGATCACCAGCTTGGCCGCCGTGAACACATTCTGGACGTAGCTCCCCAGCCGCACGCTCAGTGAGTTCACCGTGGTGATGAGCACTGGAACAAGCCAGAGCGGGGGGGCCATGGTGCACCCCCGGGCCCAGAAACCCCCTCCTACCCCGGAGGCCCGACCTGTCCTCTCCACCAACTCATGCCTCGAGTGTGCCCATGCTGCGGAAGCGGCCAGGCCCCCCTCCCCATGTCACCCCAGCAGGTCTTTCCCGCCCCCTGCCCCGGGCCTCACACACGGGGACTCACGGATGGCAGCGGCAGCCAGGCATTTCACGACAACCTCGGGGGGCTTGCAGCCTGAGTAGAAGGGCGCACAGACATACTCGGAGAAGCTGAGGCAGATGATGGCGAAGGATGAGGGCTTTATGACGAAAAGGCTGGTCCAGGAAAAGAGGTAGGCAGGGATGGGTCCGAAGGCCTCCATCAGGTAAGGGTACTCGCCCCCCGACTTGGTGATCATTGTACCAAGCTCCGCAAAGCACAGAGCCCCTGGAACAGAGAGGAAGGGGGCCCCAAGGCCCCCGGTGAGGCGTTGCCCTGATCCAAGGGAGCCCCCTCTTCTGGGGCCATGCCCACAGGGCCACCATGGCTCATTCAGCACAGCCCAGTCTACACTAGTGGCCCAAGGGCGTTGAAAGGGACCCCAGCAACGGCAAGGCCAGGGCACAGAGGGTGCCTGCACCTACCACTGTCCCCACCTACCACCGGGGGAGCTCGCCAGGGAGGGGCGTTCTCATTACCCAGTGTTGCGAGGACCCCACAGGCCGTCCAGATGATGAGACAGGGCCCCACGGCTTCCGTGTTGCTGAGCACAGACTTGGGGGAGATGAAGATCCCAGAGCCGATGATGGTGCCCACGATGATGCAGATGCCGCTGAGCAGGCCCACCTGGGGTGTGGGGGAGGGGAAAGGCGTTCGCGCAGCTGCCCTCTTTCCCTGCTCCCCTCGCTCAGGGCAGCGCTGCTTGGCTCACCTTAAGTCCATTCATCCCCACCACAGCCTCGTGAGTTGGGTATGCCCTCGTCACCCCCATTTGACAGAGGAGAACAAGGAGGCACAATCATGTGCAGGCATACCTAGCTCGGGTTCCATGCTCCTGACCTCTACCCTGACTGCACTTGACAATGCAACCCAGACAGTTTTAAAGGCTGGTTTAGCGAACAGTGATGTCAAGGCTCTGGTCTGGGCCAGGGGCAGGGGAGAAACTGAGGCTTCCCGGGCAGGAACACTGGGGGCTGTGAACTTTCTCTGATCCCATTTTGCAGGGTGTGAGCTTCCTACCAGCAAGCCCCGGCTCAGACCCAGACCATATAGCTGCATTCCTGTGACATTTAGGAAGACAGAACTAACCTACAGGGACAGAAACAGGGCTGGGGGACCGGCCCAGGAAGTGGCAAGAGGGAATTTTCTCGGGTGATTAATTTATCAAAATTCATCAAACTGAACACTGAAGATCTGCACAGGAATTATATATGAATTAAGAAAAAAAAACTTTTTTAAAGGGAGACATGTGTGGCTCGAGCCCCTACTTCCTACGTCAGCCCTCAGCAGCCACAGGGCCCGAGTTCTGGAGTCCGAGGTGAACACACACACTCCCCTGTCTGGGCAGAGGCTGCGGTCAGGGTTCGACCCCAGCTGTAGCTCGCCAGCAAGGGTCACATGCAACTGGGGAGGGCCCCGGGAGCAGGGTCAGGTCCCATTCTGGCCTCAGGGCTGGGGTGCAGTAGTGGGACAGTCTCGGCTTTTCTCTAATGGCCCACTTGGCTGAGCAGCCTGGGAGCCCTCCGGAATCCTCCCTCCTGCTGAGGTCTGCGTTCACCCAGAAGCTGCCCAGGTTTAGGGATGAGTTGAGTACACACCTGGGGTTTGCTCTTTGCTTTTTAGGGGGCAGCCACACCCATTAGCCAACTCCTAGGAACCCCAGATCCCAGGCCAACCCAGAGTCAAGCCATGCCACCCCCCAGATCCCTCCTCCATCCCCTCTGCAGCCAGGCATGGGAGCTCTTAGAGGCTCTCCCCAGAGCTCAGCACACTCCTCCGGCCCTCAAACCATCCTGATCCTGTTTGGGAGACTGCGAGCTCCGAGCTCAAAAGAGTCGGTCTCTCCCCGCCCATCCGCATTGCACGCCCTGCACAGCTCCGCGTCCTTGCATCCCCAGTGCCAAGCCCGGAGCAACGCGGGCCTCCTCGGGGCCGCAGGCACCTCCAGGTCCAGCCGCGACTGCATCCCCTCTCCGAGGGATCACCCACGTCACACCCACGTCACACTCCCCACCCTGCCCGACTCCCTGAAGAGGAACGAGTCTCCCATCACTGAAGGACAGTGAGGCATGTATGAGGGGCAGATACTGGAAGAGGCTACAGTGGCGACTCCACATCAGAAGGTCCTCTCTGACCATCCCTGACGAGGCCCTGGGTCTGAGCCAACAGCAGCCCCTCCAGGCACTCGCCCGGCGCACAGAAACACACGCAACAGAATGCTGAATTCCCTGGCCGGAAGGAGGAGGGAAGCCCAAGGACTTGTTTGCTTTGAGATGCACTTTACAGATCAGAGATCCGCGGGGTCTTCGCTGAGACCGCTGCTTACCGCACTGGACCTGGGAAGGGCCGGGGCTGAGGGACGGCCTTACCTCCTTCTGGAGACGTGTGGTCTTGGGTTCCTGACTCTGGATGCTCTGGACGGACCTCTCATCCTCTCTCCTGTTTCTCAGGCTTGTCTCCTCCATCTTCCCCTCCCGCTAGTGCTAGGAGGCTGCAAGGAGAGCGGGGCCCTGAGTCAGCACACGCTGCGCAGACACGGCCTCAACCAGGGCCCTCCTGGCTGACCCTCCTGGCCCGTGGGCCCCCTGGGCCCGAACGACTGCAAAAGCAGCTTCTTAGCTGCTGTTCCCGGGACGCGCCCTTGTCAACCCCTTCGGGATGATTTGTTCAGTCCTGGGGCTAAGAACCCGCTTGACCCCCGTAGATGCTGCCACACGGGGAGGGGGGCCCTGTGCATTCTCCCGGCAGCCCCGCGGGGGGCCCCGGCTATCAGCTCCTGCTCAGCAGCAGCGATGCGCCCCAAGGTCATTCTGTCCCCAACTCCTTTTCTTTCCCCCCAAAGTAAAAAGGAGTATTTTCAAACATCCTGGAATATCCTTAGTGGAATCAAGTCCAGGGAAGGAATGCCTTCCCCATGATCACTCCCCCTGATGAAGGTGCCTGGCGTGGGCCAGACCCATAGCGGGGATGCTTCTGCACCAAGGGGCACCAGCCGGGAGAGGCTGGGGATACCCGGCTCCAGGCTGAGCTGGTCGACGGGCATTTCCTGGACCCTTTCTCTAAACAAGGTCCTTCTCAGGCCCTGGCCGGGCGAGTGCGGAGCCTTCCCCTCGCCCTTTGGCCTTACCTGCTGCTTGCCCTCGCAGAGTCCAGGGAGCTGCCCAGAGCGGCTGCCGCCTGCGTCTGCACGTCTGCACGGTCGCACCCAGGAATGGCCATGTCTTGTGCCCAGCAGTGGAGGAAGCCAGAGGTACAGAGGTCAACAAAGGTAATTATTAAACACTTTTTTTTTCTTTTCTTTTCTTCTTTTAGCAATGAAGCTTGGGTCCCGTGCACACAAAGGGGAGGGCCAGGCAAGCCAATTTCTATGCACAAATGTTTATGTGTTGTTCATCACTGTTTTCTCCTTAACCAGATACCCCCACATCGGCTACATCCTGTGAGGGGAACTCCCTCTAAAAACTGGCATCGTAGGGGATAAACCTTGGAACCAGCTTTTATTGCCTTAATAAGGCTGGATTTACAGCCTTGGGGAAAAGGCACAAGGAGGTACCGCTGTTCGGGGAACTGGCTGGTCAGGGCGGTGTCTTTGTCCCTCCTGGCTCTGGCCAAGCCCGCAGGACGGTGGGCAAGTCTTTCCCGCTCCCCTTGGGCAGTGCCTGGGTTCCAGCACTACTACATGGGCAGAAGGGATTGGCAACGTGCAGACCCAGCCCTGAGGTCTCGCATGGGTACCCGTTCCCAGTACACCTGCAGCTCCCGGCGGGACAGTTCCGTTAGGCAGTGCTGCTGTTCCCGGAGCCCAGGCTGCGCTCACCTGACTGTGGGGCAGAAAACGGGTTGCGCTCCCCCTTACCTGATGGGGAAACCGAAGCCCTAGAGATAAGGAAGCATGTGAAGGCCACAGAGCTCCGGATGTGCTCGGAGGGGCTGGCGACAGACGCACCTTCCCCACGAAGGCTGACTCAGGTGGCAGCTCTAATCCCTTGTCTCAGATAAGTTCTTTCTCTGGACGGAGAACCCCCAGCCAGGAGCATTCTACTGTTATCAAAACCACCCTTCCGGTTGTTTTGCTTTGGGATAAATCTGACCGCATCTCTGAGATCCAAGAGAAATCAAAGGTCACAGCAAAGAGCCGGGCAAGCCACAGGTGGTGGCACGAGGGACACTTTGGGGTGGTGGGATTTCTCAGGGTTGTCTCTTAAAGCCTTCTGGAGGACATGGGGACCCTCACTGTCTCAGGGTCAGTACTCCCCTGCCCACCATGCCATGCCCGCCCGGTGCTCTGAGCACAGTGCTTCCCTGCGGGCTCATCCCCCCTCCCCAGCCGGAGGCTAGAGGCCCGCGGGGCGGGACCGGGGCCCCAGACAGGACCCGCTGGGAGGTTGGTTTGTGTCATTGCTAGGGTCTTTGTTAATGCAGCAGCACTCAAACCGTAGTTGCTGGTGTGGTTCTATCTGCAAAACAGTGCAGAATCCTCCCTGGGTCAAAGTTGCCTCCAAAGGGCTGATGGTCTAAGAGAAATCACGTGAGGAGGGCAGGGTTAGGTGGGGGGTGGGAGGGCGTTGCCTGGGGTCAGCCCTCTGACTGCGGTGACTCAGCCTCTCCCCAGGCGTCCGGATCCAAATCTGTACGGATCTGTGAGCCCAGCGCCGGCACACACCCCTCCTGCAACAATAGTGTTCACAGAAGTTAGCCTTACACTTCTGTGGATCCCCTGGTCTCCTGGGGCCTCTGCCAAGTGCTGCGTGTGGAACATCTGGGTGGGCGGCTCCTTTGTTAAGGGTCAGACATATACTTCTGAATTTGGGGTCCCTGGTGAACCCTTCCTGTCATAAAGCTGTTCTTTTTTGTTTTTCCCTGGCCAAGTGAGTGCTCAACCAATTAACATAATTCTGCCCTCAGGGAAAATAATCTGGTTTTAACACCCCCTCTCGGGGAAACCTTTGGCTTTGGCTCGGTAGGGATCCAGCCCTTTGGATGCCCTTCCACCACGGGGCTGCAGTTTTGCCCCAAGGAAGCCCGTTCCCTCTCAGAGCACGCCTCCTGGGAAGATGGAGATTTTGGTTCATACAACTCTCTTGGTTCTCAAGTTTCGACTAAAGCTCTTGACCCTCACTTTCAAACTGTGCTTTTTCCTGTTGCAAAGGTGCTTGCAACTTTTTAGGAACACCATCTGCATCTTAGCGTCTCTATCCAGTACACATTTGGGTCCCTTCTCCTGTTATGGTTTCTACGGACTCGCTGAACCTGGCCGAGTGAATCCATTTCTCCCCGCCCTCTTGCTATCTTGTCCTCTGGTTCACTTTCCTCCTCAGGGGAAGGGTCAAACCCTCACACAGATGCTGCACCTGCCTTAACCATTCAAACATGTTCCAGTTGTGCCTTCGAGTGCTGAACTTTCTTCGGTTCCTAAGTTCACGTGTTCTTTTTATATTCCTTCCTGCTGCAGCCGGTAACGGTTCAGAGCCTTTGGGGGACCACAAAGACCATACAGCCCGGTGCTCACCTACTACCTGGGTTCGGGGCAGAAGAACTTGTAAAAAGAGTCAGTGGAATGTGCAGAGTTTTTAAATGTCAAGAATTTACAGTCTCACCATAAAACAATTAACACAGGAATTCACTCACTCCTTTAAACACTAACTCCCAGTTTGCCCCTTCGCCTCAGATCCCACTTTCTGTCTCTGAGTTTGATGAAGGACATCACGTCAGTGGAGCCATGCAGTATTTGTCCTCATGTGCCTGAGACATGTTACACGGCTAAACGTGCATGTGCTCCCAGGATGCAGCAAATCCAGCCCTAGGTATTGACCCCAAACGAACGAAAACACATACACGCAGACGTTCGCAGCAGCTGGAGCAAAGCGGTGCACCTGGACTCAGGCCCCCCGTGGAGAGGAGATGGGGAGACGAGAGCGCGGGGTCCAGGAGCGCCTTGTCCTTCAGGGGTGGGACACGTGAGGGGTCTCTGCTGCTGACGGGAAGCCTGTGTGGAGCAGAGAGGTCGCCCAGAGTGACCCTGACCTCGTATCTAGGAATATCCAGGCATGTGTGTGTCCTTCGGGAGGGAGGTAACCCCCGCCCGCTGAGCCCAGCCGCTGGAGGAATCTAGGAGGCGACAGTGGACCCACGCCAGGCAGTTGAAAAGCCCTGGCTGCCGGGAACTGCTCCCTTCCCGCCCCCGCCCCTCGAACTCACTCCCCCGGGTGGAGGCCTGCAGGCTCTGACTCACCCCAGGGTCCAGGCTCCGATCTCGGGAATCCACGCACCGCTCTCCCGGCTCCGGCTCCCGCCCTGCTCGGCCCATTCCTGCGGCTCCACTGCGCCGAAGCCTGTGTGCACCCTGGGCGCCGCGGGCCGGCGCGAGCAGTCACAGTGGCTGCTTGAGGCCCGGGACAAGCCAGAGCGCCAGGGGCCTTTCGCTGTCTCCTGACTCCTTCACCGAAAACGTTCCTGCTGCCATAGGAAGGCCCTTCTCCACAGAAGCACTTGCTGTGGTTCCCAGCCCTGCCCACCCGGAACTCACCCGCTCCTCGGCTGCTCCCCCAAGTACATCCTGTCGTCCCCTTCCACCAGAAGAGACGGGCACCTCTGGGAGCCACACCAGGCGACTGTCCCACGCGCGATGAGAAACATCCTCCCCAGGAGCAGGCAACCCGCCTGGCCTCTTTATTCCCAGTGCCCCGAGGCTCCGCGGAAGCCCCCAGGTCCTCTGCCCCTCCTCCACGTTCTCTCTCATAAATAAATAAAATCTTTTTTTAAAAGATTTTATTTATTCATTTGACACAGAGAGATTACAAGTAGGCAGAGAGGCAGGCAGAGAGAGAGGAGAGAGGAGGAAGCAGGCTCCCTGCTGAACAGAGAGCACCATGTGGGCCTCGATCCCAGGACCCTGGGATCATGACCTGAGCCGAAGGCAGCGGCTTTAACCCACTGAGCCACCCAGGCGCCCTAAATAAATAAATTCTTAAGAGAGAAAGAAAGTAAGCAATCCTTCCCCGACCCAAAGTCATGAACTATCAGCTCAGTTTTGCCCTTCACATTAAGGTCCGTACACAAACTTCCCAAGAGAAGTATACTGCGAGTCACATACATAGTTTAAATTTCTTCCAGTGCCCACATTTTTAAAAAAGTAGAAACAAAAACAAAAACTGGTGAAATCATCAATTTTCACAACAGGTTTTATTTCACCCAGTACATCCAAAATGTTATCTCAACACATAACCAGTATAAAAATTACTGGTGAGATACTTCACATTCTTCTTTTCGTAGTAAATCTTCAGAATCTGGGGTATGTTTTATATGTTTATAGCACATCTCGATAGAGCACAAGATTTTCATCAGAAGTCCTCGATTTATAGTTAGATTACCTTTTAAAATGTACTCAGTTGAAAAGGTGTATTCTCACCCCCTTGTGCTCCTGCACACACAGAAGTTTCTCATCACTGCAAGGAGACCCTGCTTGCTCTGGGAGCGCCCGGCTCTGGGGGCCTGTCCCGTTTTCTTCTCTTTGGCTCTAAAATCAACAGATCTGTCGCCTCAGTTCTTGGAGGTTTTGAAGGCAGGATGTCCAAACTCCAGGTGTGGGCACGGGCTGTGCTCCTTCAGAAACCCAGGAGGGGGTCCTTCACGGCCTTGTCCTAGCTTCTGGGGTCGCCAGAACGCCCGGGGGTCATCCTTGGCTTGCAGCTATGTCTCTCCAACCCTGACTGCTGTCACATGGCGTCCTCCCTGGGGGTCTAGGTCCTCACACGGCTGTCTTCCTTTCTGGGCGCCAGTCCTCTGGCGAAAAGGACCAACCCCGCTCCAGTCTGACCTCATCTTCCCTAAGTGCATCTGTACCTACCGAGTCCTTGTCTTTACAGGATTTTCTTCTGGGGAAATCCAACTCGACATCTAACGCCCGCTGAAATGCTACCTCCTACCCACAGCCTTTCGTGAACTCCCCTCCCCCAGACTCCCTTTCATCCTCCCCAGAGAAATGACATCTCTTACGTGGCTCCGAGTCCCTGGCTCGCCTTCCTGCGAGCAGAGATCAGCCCCTCACAGAGTCTGGGCACATTTCCTTGTGAAGTGGCTTCAGATCGCACGGCCCAGCACGAACCATCACTCGGGAATTCGGAGACAAAGGAGCTAGCAGACTTCATAGCGACTGATCAGGCGAGCTTTCCTGCAAGAGAGTGGCGCAGGGCATTGGGAGATGGGAGGAAAAGAGAATGTTCTGGGCTGTTCCTGGAAAATACTAGTTCTTGTTTTGAAGGATAAGATCACGACCGTGCTTCCGTGCAGTGAGGCTTTTGTTTCTGAATGTTCTGCACGGGGTTCACCCTGTAGCTCTCACAGCAGCCATGAAGGTGACAGGGCCATTGTTTCTGTCCTGTTTTCTTCCAAGCACCTGGCGTGCTCTGTAATTACGTCTGCCTTTGTCGCCGCTATTGTTCTCGACACCGAGCAGAGAGATAACCACTCCATATACATTTGCTGAATAAACAAAGTGCATTGAAAGAAATGCAATTTGGGATTTTGTCCTCCCCCAGAGCTGGAGCGTACCCTGATCTCCACGGCGTGAAGCTCCTGGGAAAGGACGGCCTCTCCCATTCTTCTCGGAGCCTGAGGGGCAGGAGCCACTTCCCACCCCTCCAGCCCTCTGTGCAGATGGACCGGAAAACAGGGCAGCTCCTCGCCTGCCGTCACCTCAAACTCACACCACATCCCCGCTGGGCCCCGGCCTCTCTGCACCCCGTCCAGAATTCTGTCGTCCCCCAGACGACTTTTGGCTAATACCAAAGGCAGCAGGGCTCCTTTGAGTCCCTGGGGCCCGTTTCACAACTGGTGGCCTGATCAGGACCATTGTAGAGCCATATACAGACTCCCCAGGACCCGGCAGGAAAGGCCCCCATTAGGCCCCCCCATTGCTCCCACTGGTGCCTGCAGGACGAAGCAGAGCAGGCGCCCCTCGCAGTCTGGCCTCCTTGCCCACCCCAACCTCCAGCCCGAACACCCCTCCTGCAGCTCCCGCGTTCTTGCCCTGGCCCACACAGCTCTCTCTGTCCTTCTCCAGCCCTGGAAAGCCTGCCCATCCGGCAAGGCCCAGGGCGTTCCAGTTCCCCCACGAAGCATCGAAGCTCAGTCCCCGGGCCCCTCAGCGGCCTCGTCTCTCACCGCTTTGCCTGCCTGGTCCTCCTTCGCAGCCTGGACTCTAAGCCCACCTGCCACGTGCGGACAGTGTCTGGCGGGAGGCTGGCTGAACCCAGGTGCTGCAGACCCCAGCCCTGCCTGGCCGTGACGAGGTCCAGGGGTCCCCACACTTGCCAAGTGGGTTTGTAAGGTATAATAAACTTAAGGCAGGAAAGTACAAATGTTCACTTCTCCAGGGAACAAAACGTTCACAGAAGGCAGGACAAAGCCAGGAATGACAAAAGTGGCTCTCTACATATGTGACAACAGCAGGGTTCCCATGACAAGCCACCCGCCAAGCACAGGTCTGGAAGGTGAGAGACTCACAGGGGTGCTGGGGCCTTGCAGCCTGTTTACACGCTGCTGGAGAGCTGCTGGGTTCCTGGAAATAACAATGAGCTGTTTGCTAGGTCACCTCCAAGGGAGATGACAGGACAGTCCGAAATCCCAGCTGAGTCACCTTATCTCTGATTAAATAAAAATAAATTAGAATCGTTGAACAAGTTGAATAAAGCATAAAACACTGTGTGATCTTCTATCTCAACTCCGAACTAGCAATCAGAGCTCAGGCGTGTAACTCGGGCCGCCGACCAGGGCCCAGGGCTGGCGTGAGCGCCCAGTGCCCCGGGCAGCTCTGCGCGGAGGGCCTAGGCAGCCGGAGGCCCCGTGTTCTTCCAGCCTGCCAGGGACAGCAGCCCCAGGGCCTGGCCCTGCCCCCAGGATGTGCCGGCGGTGGTCCCGAGAGGTGGGGTCGCCTGCCTGAGGAGGAGGGGGAGAGAAGCAGAACCCTGGCCCCCGGCATCCTTCCTGGTGGTGGCGCTGGGGCAGGGACCCCGCCTTGCTGCTCGGCGGCCCCAGGAAAGCTGCCTTTGCAGGCGGATGCAGGGCGGGGAGACGGGGCAGAACAGATGTGTGACTTACTGGGGCGCGAGGGCCCGCACCTGTCTTTTACCACGTGCCAGGACAGCGCCCCGAGCCAATGTCAGCGCCAGCACTGGAAGTGCGCAGGGGACCTGGTGCACGCAGCCCGCCGCAGGAGCCTCGCTCCGTGCGCCCGTTTGCCCCGCGCTCTGCCGCCTGCGGGTCTGGATGCCCGGAGCCAGGTCCTCGGGCACCTGGCACCCGGAGTGACGGGCTCACAGAGCCCGGCCGTGGCGAGGCAGTAGGCAAGGCGAGCTCCAGCTCAAGGCAAGGCGAGCTAGAGCTCAGCATTGTATTAGTCGAATAAAGCAAAATGTAAAAAAAAAGAAAAAAGGGATTACGTTTCGGAGGCGGTTTATTTCTACCTTGCCCGGACGAGGAGCAGCTCTGCGGCGGGAGGCGGGAGTTGGGCCTCCCCCTGCGCCTCCGGTCCCGGGCGAGGCAGAGCTCGGGCTGGGCCCTAGGCCGGCGGTGGTGGCGGCGGCGGCGTCACGTCACCGGAGCCTCCCCAGCGGCGCCCCACGCGCCCGGCCGCCCCAGTGCCGCCTGCAGCAGCTCCCGCATTCTCTGGTTCTCCCTGGAGGTAGACTGCCAGACGACCTCAAGCTCGCCTTCCATTTCTCTAGAAACACACACGAGGAGGAAGAGGTTAAACTAGCACAACGAGAGCGCTTACAATTCCCAAAGCAGCCAGCGCGCGAGGGCGAGAACGCGTGAGGTCAGAGAAGAGATCCCACGGGGCCTGGGTTCAGGGCTCAGGGAGACACGGAGGTGCCCTGGAAAGAGATACAAGCCCGAGTGTTGCCTTGTCCTTTGCTTTGGACCCTTGCTCTCTATCGAATTGACACGTGTTAGAATGGAACCCAGTACCCGCCCGGGCTGACCGGCGGCCGGCGCCCACATAGCACGAACCCTGCCACCTCTCCCGCGTCCCCTCTACCTGTCCCCGCTGTGACCCGGCCAACATCAGGCACCTCTCAAAACACCCGACCGAGAGCCAAGGAGGGTCCTGGACCTAAAGAGAGTCTGGGGGCGAGGAGGGGACTGTGTGGAGTGGGGCTCATGACCGAGGACCCAGAAAAGACTGGCCTAGACAGACCACATGCCAGGAGCGAGCAGAGGGAACCGAGAGGCACGAGGAAAGGCGAGGGTACCAGGGACTCTGTGGCGGGCAGCATGTGGAGTGCTGAGAAAATTGGGCGGACAAGGTATTCATGTCCTCACAGGGCTGTGGTCTGCTGGGGAACAGACAGGGTACCGGCTACCACGTCACAGGATGGTGAACCCCGTGGGAGAGAGAGGGGGACAAAAGACCAGCCTCAGCCTGAGGGGAAGAGCAGGCCTCATGCAAAAGGGCATGGTGGGGAGGCCGGCTCCTTCATAGATGTGGCCGGGTGGTTTTGGAAGATGCTAGAAACTGGACTACCCAATGGGCTGAGCAGTGCTATTAAGGAGAAGGACAGTGAGATTCAGGGAGGCCAGCGACACGCCCACTTGTCCAATGTCACTTCTCTTGTGAACGGTTCCTTCTTTCCAAGCCCCCCAGTGCCCACTGAATGTTGGGTGCTATTTGATTAAACTGTTTTAAAAATCTCCAAATTTCTCTTTTTTGGGACAAAACACCTAAATGTTTGATAAACTACAGCAATCATGACACATGTATGGCCGAACTCAAAATAAGAACGGGAAGTCTCTAAGGGCAGAAAGAAATGACTAAACTGAAAGCACAGAGGGAGGGAACAGAATGTTGGTATTGCTTATTGCTTTGAGGACAAAAGTCTGTGCCAGGAACTCACATTTTTATAGAATGGAGACTAGGTGTTGGGCCCATGCAAACTGGGTGGGACAGAAAACCCCAGGGCTCGCTCATATCCATGTTACTCTTCCTAGACACTGAACTAACTATGTGTTCCACAGTTGGGCAGTAAGTGGAAGCACATGAAGGGCCCTCAAAGAAAGCATGGCTGGGTGGAAAACCTGCCAATCTTCAAAAGAAACCTGCTCTGAGAGGCTGAGTGTCTCCTAGGGGGCTGTAGCCACCAGCTCGTTCTCAGTGGACCTGGAGTTTGAATCTATTGCTCACCATGATTGGGCATCCCCAGGACCTGTGTGGAGTAAACACCCATTTTAGAGACAACTGGGGAACAGCTCAATGGATGGGGTAAATAGTACACTGGACACAACTGAAGAGAGAATTAGCAAACTAACAGAGCAGAGGAAATCACTCTGAATGAAGTGCAAAAAAATACCAGACATTAAAGAGTTATACATTATGAATAATAGCATTTTTAAATATAAATAATGTAATACATAATATGTAATAAATGTAATAAAAGCATTTTAAAAAGACCTTTAAAAGTCTTTTTGTATGTTTTTTGGAAAACACTACTATAGCCTATTTTCTAAAATTAGTAATGAAATTAAAGTGGCTCCAGGTTGGAAATATTTTCTTGCACCAAAGAGAAGCAAATCCAAGTCTTCTCTAGAGAAAAACATCCTTAATCCAGAACCTCAGGATTCCACAGATTAAATTCAACCATGTATGCATTCAGAGTTAAAAAGTTACTGTATGCAGAAAGAAAAAAGCCACATAAAGCAAGGGTCAAAAAAAAAAAACCAGGGCACCTGCGTGGCTCAGTGGGTTAAAGCCGCTGCCTTCGGCTCAGGTCATGATCCCAGGGTCCTGGGATCGAGGCCCACATCGGGCTCTCTGCTCAGCAGGGAGCCTGCTTCCTCCTCTCTCCTCTCTCTCTGCCTGCCTCTCTGCCTACTTGTAATCTCTCTGTGTGTCAAATGAATAAAAACAAAAACAAACAAACAAACAAAAATTTAAACTCCCCCAAACTTCAGATATTGAAAAAATACAAGTGAAATGTTAAAAGAGATAAAAGATATATTTAAAATAAAAGACCAAGATTTTATTTTAAAAATGACTCGCCAGATTTTCAAAAGAACCAAACAGAACTAAGAATGAAATACACTGTTGTTGATAAAAAACAACAAAACAACCCTCAGTGGCTGGGTTAAACAGTACACTGAACACAGCTGAAGGGAGAATTAGTAAACAGGAATACTGAGCAGAAGAAATTACCCAGAATGTGGACCAAAAACAAAAAGATGGAAAATTTAAAAGATAAGGCACATGGAAGGTCTAACATACATTTAATCTGAGCTCCAGAAGAACATTCAGAAAGAATAAGGGGAAATAACTTATTTTAAGAGATGAGAATTTTCTGGATAATGAAAGACACAAAATCACAGGTATAGAGAATACCTCACACCAAGTATATAAGTAAAAACAAGCTCACAGTTAATCACATACCAGTGAAACTGCAGAATACAAGAGACAGAGGAAAAACTTTTTTTTTTTTAAGATTTTATTTATTTTAGAGAGACAGAGAGCACACAAGTGGTGGGGAGGGGGAGAGGGAGAGGGACAGAGAACCTCAAGCAGACTCTGCACTGAGCACAGTGCCCGACATGGGGCTCAGACTCATGACCCTGAGATCATGACCTGACCCAAGATCAAGAGTTGGACACAATTGACTGAGCCATCCAGGTGCCCCATGTCAAATATTTTTAAAAATGACAAAAGGCTTGTCAGAGATTGTCTTTGGCTTGTCAAAACACATTTCTCAAACAGAGGACACAGTAGAATACGCTGAGAGAAGATTACTGATGTAAAATTCTGTAGGCAGCAAGAATTATCTTACAAGGATGAAGGAAACATGCAGACATTTCCAGGTAAACAGAAACTAAGAAAGCTTACTCCCAAAAGACTCTTACTGAGGAAACTTCTAATGATGTATTTTAAGAAGGAAACTAATTTGAGAAATAAGGTCTGAGATATAAGAGAGGGTATATTAAAAGATAAGCTGAGGAAATAAGAAAATTTTAAGAGTTTATTTAAGCAAAACTCAACTCGAATTGGGCAGCATCCCACCCAGCAAAGAGAAAGGAGCTCTGGGGGGCTGTACAAAATAGAAGACTTTTATAGGCAGAAGGAAGCAGGAATAAGGAAGTTATATTCAGTAAAAGCAGGTTGGTTATTGCAAACTTACTTTCCTTTAGGAAATGGCAAGGGTCTCCCAGGCATACGACCTAAGTAGCACTGACCACACAATTCTTGACTAACTAGTTTAAGATTCCCTTTCTGGAAGAGCCAAAACTGTAATTAAGTCAAGTCTTGGTTTGGTGATGTGGGGCTAGCATATGTGAGGCCCATTTTGGGCCTGTTGTCTTGTTTATAATAATCAGTAAGCAAAGAAATAGGTACCTGTGGGTAAATGAAAATAAAGAATTATATAGAAACTAGTAACTTTTTGCTCAACATCACTCGGCATCAGAGAAATACAAATCAAAACCACAGCGAGATACCACCTTACACCAGTCAGAATGGCTAAAATCAACAAGTCAGGAAACGACAGATGTTGGCGAGGTTGCGGAGAAAGGGGAACCCTCCTACACTGTTGGTGGGAATGCAAGCTGGTGCAGCCGCTCTGGAAAACAGTATGGAGATTCCTCAAAAAGTTGAAAATGGAGCTACCCTACGACCCAGCAATCGCACTACTGGGTATTTATCCTAAAGACACAAAGGTAGTG
>LNAC01000324.1:2659285-2722146 GCA_002007465.1 Ailurus styani | reverse complement strand
GGGGTCGTGGGGGGTAGGGAGGGAAAAATAATGAAACGAGATGGGATGGGGAAGGACACAAACCATAAGAGACTCCTAATCTCACAAAACAAACTGAGGGTTACTGGGGGGTGGGAGGGTAGGGATAGGGTGGATGGGTTATGGACATTGGGGAGGGTTTGTGCTTTGGTGAGTGCTGTGAAAGGTGTAAGCCTGATGATTCACAGACCTGTACCCCTGGGGCAAAGAATAAAAATAAAATTAAAAAAAAAAAAAGAAACTAGTAACTTTTAATGGGGGGGGCTAAAGGTAATGATCTAAAATAGATCTCTGTTCTTCACTTTTATCTACCAAATGACACTAGACAGCGATATCATACAAACTGAGGTGGGGGAGAATTAAATAAAACCATTAGATCTGGCACTGGGGGGAAGAAATGTGCATGTTGATTAAATTTAGATTTTTTTTTTTTTTAGCCCAACACAGGGCTTGAACTCACAACCTTGAGATTGAAACATGAACTGAAATCAAGTGTTGGTCACTTAACCAACTGAGCTACCCAGGAGCCCCTAAATTAAGATTTTCTTTAATGTTAAATATCATGGTAAAAGGTTAAGGGTAACCACTAAAAGTACAGAAATAGGATGCATAACTTTAAATGATCTAAGGACAGATAGTGGCACAAGGGAGAAAGTGGAAAACAAAATGCCATTTTATTACTGCAATTGTAAACCTCCTATCTGGCAAGAAATCTGGTATTGGCCCAATTTTTTATGGAGTAGCTGTTCATGGTGGTAAGAACTTCTGTGACTACAGAAACCATGATAGCCGTGGCAGGTAAGACCTCATCCTGCCTTGCATTTACGAAGCACCCGGCTGATGGAAAGCAGAGAGCTATCTGCATTCTGCAGGTCATTGAGCACATGGGGCCTCCGACAACCTGCAGAAACCCCACGCGTGCATCACGCTTCCTCTGCATGTGCCAGTTTAGATTCCAGTCTGTCAAAGACAGCATGGCCATTGTGAACAGGCAGAGTTAAGTACAAAGGATCACCAAGATGACCTTCAAAGAGCACGCAACGTTCCCCAATGTTTTTAAAGCACTGGCAACAACACTTCCTCTAGCCTGTGTTTAAAGGGTAAAGGGTAACTGATTTGGTAACTTACATGCACAGAGAACATCATGCACCCATTTTATGATTATGATCTTACAAGAAGGGAATGATCAGAGATTTTAAAATCCCCAGAAATGGAAAAAAAGAAAAATCAGAAATAAGACACTCAATAAAAAATAAAAAATCTCCCAAGAAAAACAAAGGCATCAAAGAGAGGAGAAAAGAGGGAAGGACAATTAGAGGCCCGGATTGATTTAAGAAGCCCAATATTCAAACAATGGGGAGCTCTACCGGGGGGGTTAAGGAAAATGAGGAGCACAGCGCAGTGACGGGGGAACAACCCTGTGTCGTACACCTGCAAGTTGCTGGGAAGCGGATCTTCACCGTCCCCGCCCTAACCACCGCCACCACTGCCACCGGCACCACCAAATGGGGATGAGGTGAGACGAGGACAGTGTTCACTAGCCTTGTGGTGGCAGTCATTCCACAGGACATACATGTATCAATTCATCACATTATACACCTTAAACTTACACAATCCTGTATATCAATTGCTGGGGGCAAAATTCAAAAAGAAAATGAGCAAAGAACCAAGACAAACATTACATTCAGATAAAACTTAAATGTAAAAAATAAACAGAACAGGGGTGCCTGGGTGGCTCAGTGGGTTGTAGCCTTTGCCTTCGGCTCAGGTCATGATCTCAGGGTCCTGGGATCGAGCCCCACATCGGGCTCTCTGCTCAGCAGGGAGCCTGCTTCCTCTTCCTCTCTCTCTGCCTGCCTCTCTGCCTACTTGTAATCTCTCTCTCTGTCAAATAAATAAATAAAATCTTTAAAAAATAAAAAAATAAACAGATCGGGGCTGGGGGTTTTACTAGAAAACTCCAGCGAACATCCCAAACTAGGCCACTCTGGGGCCGGGGCAGCCCTACCGCTTCTGCTGCAGGGCCTGGTCCAGGATGTCCTGCTTGTCTTGCAGCATCCGGTGCAGGTGCCGCATCTCCTGCTGGTACTGAGCTGTCTTGCTCGCGAAGTCTTCCTGCTGCTCCGTCAGGAGGTGACTGATGTCACCTTTCAGTGCCGCCTGCTTCTTGTACCCCTGGGAGGGGGGAGGAGAGCCCGTGTGAGCGAGGGNCCGGGGGGGTTCCCCGGCCCCCCCCCCCCCCCCCCCCCGTCTGGGCTATCAGAGCCCACTGCAAGGATGAGTAAACCTTGTGTAAGCCTGATCTGGGAGGGCAAGTCTGGCTCATAAAAGTCAAAGAGAGTGAAAAAGAGAATATCAAGTATAAGGAAACCAAATATCTCATTTGTATCAGGCCTAGTTTTTTATATGCTACAAACAAAAACAGACCTACCTGGCAAGGTCTGCCACACTCTATTGGTAAACAGATGACAGAGATAAAAGCTCGATTCACTGATTTTCCTTCTCCGTTTTTTGCTGGATAGTATTTAAGGCATGACTTCCCTCTGAGCGTTTCTAAAACTGGTGTTATATAGACTCTAATTTGTATTTGACACAGATTCAATTCCGTTTAGAAGTCCAGAGTCTCTCATGGTTTGTCTTCTCTGATCTCTTACCACTCAGTTTTCCCTCCCTTCCCCTGTGGTCCTCTGTGCTATTCCTTATTTTCCACATATGAGCGAGACCATATGATAATTGTCTTCCTCTGTTTGACTTATTTCACTTAGCCTAATCCTCTCCAGTTCTGTCCATGTTGATGCAAATGGTGGGTATTCATAATTTCCGATGGCTGAGTAATGTTCCATTGTATATATGGACCACATCTTTTTTTTTTTTTTTTGACAGAGAGAGAGAGATCACAAGTAAGCAGAGAGGCGGGCAGAGAGAGGAGGAAGCAGGCTCTCTGCCGAGCGGAGAGCCCGATGCGGGCCTCGATCCCAGGACCCTGAGATCATGACCTGAGCTGAAGGCAGAGGCTTTAACCCACTGAGCCACCCAGGCGCCCTGGACCACATCTTCTTTATCCATTCGTCTGCTGAAGGGCATCTTGGCTCCTTCCAGTTTGGCGATTGTGGACGTTGCTGCTATGAATACTGGGGTGCACGTGCCCCTTCTTTTCACTACATCTGTATCTTTGGGGTAAATACCTACTAGTGCAATTGCTTGGTTGTAGAGTAGCTCTATTTTTAAATGTCTTGAGGAACCTCCACACTGTTTTCCAGAGCGGCTGCACCAGCTTGCACTCCCACCAGCAGCGTAGGAGGCTCCCCTTTCTCCGCGTCCTCGCCGACATTTGTTTCTTGTCTTGTTGATTTTTGCCGCCCTAACTGGCGCATCAATTCTGTTCAGAAACTGACAGTTTATATATTCCCTCTGACCCAACAACTGGTTTACCTCATGGTTTTTACATTTCCAGGTACAAGTATATTTTTTTGCTTTCTGATTGTTTATTAATTTCTCATTTTCATCTTTTTGATCAACAAATGTGCTTTATTTCTACTCTAGGGGTTATTTTTTTGAGCCAATCTATAATCAGTCAGTTGTTTTATACACACACACACACACACACACACACACACACCTTCTAGATTACTTTGTTAAATGTTCTATATCCTTAGTTACTTTTGTTTAATCTCCTGATCTGTCTTGGACCAAGAGAAGATTAAAGCTCCTATTAATACTATGCTTCCATTTCCCTACTTTGCTGCTTTAAACAGATTTGCTGTGTTTATTTATTTATTTATTTTAAAGATTTTATTTATTTATTTGACAGAGAGAGAGATCACAAGCAGGCAGAGAGGCAGGCAGAGAGAGAGGAGGAAGCAGGCTCCCCGCTGAGCAGGGAGCCCGATGCGGGCCTCGATCCCAGGACCCTGAGATCATGACCTGAGCCCAAGGCAGAGGCTTTAACCCACTGAGCCACCCAGGCGCCCTGCTGTGTTTATTTAGTGCATAGATATTCATAGCTACTACATTCTATTAGTTGCAGTCTTTAGAATTTCCTTTTTTTTTTTTTTGCTTCATTTAGTGCTTTTGGCCTAAACTGTATCTCAGCACATGTAAAGACTACAACTTTGCTTTCTTTCCTTTTGTTTGCATAAATCTGGATTTATTTTTACTCATCCTTTTACTCTTCAGCTTTCTGATGCACTTTGTTTCAGACTGTCCCTTGGCTGTATCATGGAATACCATTTGCTTCATTATTAACCTGTTTTCTTTTCATGGGTGAATTAAGCTCATTTATTTATACTTGTTCAGTCTCAATTTTGTAATTTTATTTACATACATTTTAAAGACTTTAATGTAGTCTGTTTTCTCTGGTCTTTTCACTGTTGTAATTCTATTTAGGAATGGATCTCTCTTGATTCTTGTAGTGACTTTTATTCTCATGCCTTTATATTACATGGCCTTAGTCCTCTCATTTATCAAAAGTAACAATGTTAGCTCACAACAACCTTTTATTGCCCTACTTAGATATGTTTAAGCTCCTCCTACCTGATTTTTCAGCTTGAAATGATATCCTTTGAACTCTTAGTTATGACATATGAAGCAATAAGCTAGTTTGTTCTACTTTCTACTTTCCTACCTCCTTGACCTATTAGTTTTTCCTTGGTTGTATTTTTTTTCTAAGATTATTTATTTATTTATTTGGCAGAGAGAGAGAGAGAGAGAGAGATCACAAGTAGTCAGAGAGGCAGGCAGAGAGAGAGAGAGGGGGAAGCAGGCTCCCTGCTGAGCAGAGAGCCCGATGCAGGGCTCGATCCCAGGACCCTGAGATCACGACCTGAGTCGAAGGCAGAGGCTTAACCCACTGAGCCACCCAGGAGCCCTCCTTGGTTGTATTAATTCCACATTCTCAAAAAACATTTAGATTTTATTCCATCAGCCTTATCCCTGCTTTGTTGAAGTCTTAGTTCTCGATTAAATATATCCTTTGCTCATACTTTTCTGAAATTTGCCCAACTATTTCTTGACTGGCTGAACAAGTTGATTAATCTTCAGGTGAGATTTATGGAAAAACTGTGCCTGGAGTTCTTACATGGTCAAAACTGTCGAAGAGTAGCTTGGTTGGATGGAAACATACTTGGCTCACACACTGTCTCCTTGAATATTTATAGAAGCCATTGCACTGCTCTCTGGCATTTAGTATTGCTGTGGAGAAGTGTGATGCCAACATGGTTTTCTTTTTCTTATGTCTTGGCCTTTTGCCTGAGTGTCCAAGGCTTTATCTTTTTTCTTTTTTAAGATATTACTTATTTGAGAGAGAGAAAGCTGGGGAAGCAGAGGAGGAGGGACAAGCAGACTCTGCACTGAACAAGGAGCCTGATGCAGGCCTTGATCCCAGGACCCCAGGATCACAACCTGAGCTGAAACCAAGAGTTGGACGTTCAAACAACTAAGCCACCCAGGTGCCCCTGTCTAGATATGGATTTTTCTTTTTTCTTTTTTAAATTTTATTTATTTATTTCACAGAGGGAGAGAGATCACAAGTAGGCAGAGAGGCAGGCAGAGAGAGAGGAGGAAGCAGGCTCCCCGGTGAGCAGGGAGCCCGATGCGGGCCTCGATCCCAGGACCCTGAGATCATGACCTGAGCCGAAGGCAGAGGCTTTAACCCACTGAGCCACCCAGGCGCCCTGGATTTCTTTTTCTTTATACTACCTAGATTGTAACAACTAAACTTGAACAACTTGAAGATTAAACTTACCATATCCTTACTGACTTTAAAACTGTGTCAGAAATAAAATTCCCAGAAAACTACGATGTCCGCTAGGAATCTCTGATGACATTCTAGAAGTCAACACAACTCCAAAAGCTATCTGGTTAAATTAAATCATTCCTACCACCTGAAGCCATGGGATCAGTTGCCCTGAGGTCTGGGTGGAGGACAAATGCAGCATTTTCAACTTTCCTTTTAGCAAAGCGACCCTTTCTTCAAATACCATTTGGGAACAGGAGTGGAGCGGCTTCGGCCCCCAGAAGGAATGAGTTCACCGGACCTGTGTTGGGAACATCCCTCCGCTGCCCGTTATCACTGAGAACAGTGATGTGCTGGAGGGTAAGCTGGTCTTCTCTGAATTAGTTAGATGGAGATGCTCTTCCCCGGAGAAGGCCCAGACCCAGGCAGAATCCAGAACAGGGTAAGGGTAGCTCGGGGACGTTGTATGTGGCAGTTCCTACTGGAAACCAAAAAGCCCCTCAGGTGGCAACTCTGTTTGTACCACTTGAAAATCACGATGAACAGGCTGTGTGGCTTCCAAAACTTGATATTTGTGCTATCTAGGCAATATTCATGAAACACCAGGAAAAAAAATCTATTCTTTGCATTAGGTCTGAGCAATCAGAAGTTAAATTTTATTTAACGTTTAAAAAATAAATAATTTATGGGCACCTGGGTGGCTCAGTGGGTGAAAGCCTCTGTCTTCGGCTCAGGTCATGATCTCAGAGTCCTGGGATCGAAGCCCGCACTGGGCTCCCTGCTCAGTGGGAAGCCTGCTTCCTCCTCTCTCTCTGCCTACTTATGATCTATCTCTCTCTTTCTCTCTGTCAAATAAATAAATAAATCTTTAAAAATAATTAATTTAGGACTTACGTTCCCTAAAAACAAAGTCATAACATATTCACATACATACACACACACACGTGCTGTTCCCCCGGTCCCACACTTCCGTACCCAGAGCCAGCCAACGTTTCCTTTGTCTTAGTTTGTTATTTCCCCAGTGTAGAAAATGTCATCAATCTATTTCTCCACGTGTCAGGTCCTTTTCATCATCACCCGACAGAGGTCCTAGATTTTACTCCCCACGCTAAAGCCACATGCCCTCACAGACTCTCCCCTTCCCACCCAGGCCTCTCGCCTGCCCGCACCCCTGCTCCTGCCCCAGAGAAGGCAGTCTGGCTGGGAAGGCGGTGGAGACAGAGGCCAGCAGTGAGAACAGCCGGCGGGGAGGTCAGAGCTCAGGGGAGGGCAGTGGCCGAGGGGAGGGTAGCTAGTCCCGACAACAGTTCTCTTGGGCAGAGAAACCAGAGGTACAATTAGGATTAAGCTAGAGAGAAGAGGGTCAACCCTGTTCCCCACTGAACCAACAAATCCTGGGCTTGAGCGTAAAGCCTGCACATTAACTTCAGGATAGAGCCTGGAGATTTTTCCATAGCATTTTTTTCTTTCAGACAGAGGCATGTTATCTTATTGTGCAGATAAGCCGGTTTATTTAATGAGTGGATTGGTGCTATAAGCAATACTGCTTTACCCTGTGGATGATTAGTGTGATACATACATGTGACACGAATCACTTTTTTAGACCCGGAAGTCTGACCCCAGTGAGCCGCTGTTTCCATTTGAAAACGGCACCTCTGAGGCCACTTACCCTGACTTTTTCTTCTAACCTTCCCAAGCGGATATTGCCTTCTATGATTTTGTTGAGAACTCCATGCTTCTCACTTTGTAAACACTTAGCCTAAGAAGAAAAGTGAAAAAAATAATGGGCTCTTAGTTTAACAGAGAAGTGAAAATAAGAATTCTTCTGCAAAGAACTTTATTCGTCACATGTAACCTCCATTCTGCCACTTGTCCGGCCCACCACCCTGCCTGCCCCCCACTCCCCGTGTGAGAGATGTGGACAGAACTTGGGCCAATAGCTGAGGAGGGGCAAGAACCCAGAACAGCAGGCGGGGGGCCCCTCCTGGGCACCAAGAGAAGATCGAGCCCCCAAGACAAGGGGAATGTGCTGGAAGGGCTTCCAGCACATTTCTCTATGCTTGTGGAATCTAGCATTCCTTCAATCGTATCCAAGAAATAAGTGCCAAGATGCAAATATACTTTTAGCTTGACTACTTGAATAATTAGTAAGGATAACATGAATGCACAATGCCATCCGACAAGCCAAATGTGATGGCATCACAGTCAAGAGGGATGTCACTTGAAGCTGAATGATTTAGATGAATACCCACATGGGACATGAATTGCTACACACTGTAAATTAATTATTTCAAACGCTAACATCAAAAAAAGCAAAGGTAAGCATTCCTTCTGAGGCAGGCCAGAATGACGATTTGATTTTTTTTTTTTTTTAATTTACTTGACAGAGAGTGAGATCACAAGTAGGCAGAGAGGCAGACAGAGAGAGAGGAGGAATCAGGCTCCCTGCTGAGCAGGGAGCCCAATGCGGGCCTCGATCCCAGGAGCCTGAGATCATGACCTGAGCCGAAGGCAGAGACTTTAACCTACTGAGCCACCCAGGCCCCTAACGATTTGATTTCATCTGATTTCCTTCAGAAAGGAAAAATAAGACACAGAAAGTCAAATAACTTGCCATAAGTCACATAGAAAGCCCATCCTAAAGGTGGGATTAGAAATTAAGATGGCACTTTCGGGCCGCCTGGGTGGCTCAGTCAGTTAAGCATCTGCCTTTGGCTCAGGTCATGATCCCACGGTCCTGGGATCTAGTCCCACATCAGGCTCCTTGCCCAGCTGGGAGCCTGCATCTCCCTCTGGCTGCCTTTCCCCCTGCTTGTGCTCTCTCTCTCTGACAAATACATACATAAAATCTTAAAAAAAAAAAAGAAGGAAGGAGGAGGAGAAGAAGGAAGGAGGAGAAGAAGGAGAGGAGAAGGAGAGGAAGAGGAGGAGGAAGAAGAAGAAGAAGAAGAAGAAGAAGAAGAAAAGAAAAAAAGAAATTAAGATGCCACTTTCAGTAAATTAAGGTCTAGGAGACCAGGACAGGGAAGGTTGGGATGTGTGGCCCACAGACCCAGGGCAGGGCCAAGGCAAGGAGTACCACCCCTGGACCCCAGCTAGAGGGGCTGACCTTGGGGCTCCCGGGTGCAAGGAGCTTGCAGGGGCAAGGGGACAGCAGTGTCTGGATATACACAGAAGTCCCTTGTGGTGGGCAGATGTAGGGTGGGATGAAAGCAACTCCCCCACATCTGAGGGGTCTAAGGATTCTAAACCTGAGCCTTGCTTTCAGGCCATAAAAACAAAGGTCAAGGCAAGAGGAGAATGCAGTTCATTAACAGATTGTTGGCTTGATTTCTAAGTATTTGGACAAAGAGTATATGGCTCCCATTTATCTTCCCATCCTGGGCCCACAGGCATGAGGGGTGGGCCTCAGAGAGACCGTCTGAAGCTGTGGAGGATCTCAACCTCATCACTGAAACCTGGGAGACACTGGGCCACGTGGGAGACCCAGGGCCTGCCTCCTGGGGGAGCCTGCGTGTGCTGCCCGGCAAACAAACTGACTTCGCCCTTACAGTGGTTCCGACATGTGGCAGCTGGGTGCCCATGAACGTCTGCCAAGAGGAATGAGCCGATTGGCGCTTTCTATTCTCCAGCAAGCTCCTGCTTTGCACTCGTGCCATTCCGGTGGGTAAGCCCAGGAGCCACGGGAGAAGAGAAAAAGGGCGCTCAGCGCTGCTACAGAAATTGCCCGAGTCCAGCAGGGGTTAGGGTGGTGACCTCTCAGAAGCGGGGCTGCTAGGGTAGGGGGCGTGCGTGCTTAGGCTCCTTCCATGCTGTGTCTGAGTCACACTGCTTCTAAAAGACCCAGAAGGACTCAGAGATCACCACTAACATGTAACCACACTCTTACCAACAACTATTATAATTAAAAAAAAAAAAATTTTTTTTTTTGGTGACCTTGCAAGTACAGAATGGTATCTTAAGATTGGCTTAATTAGCATCCTTTATTACAAGTAGGGATCACATTTTCCCCCAAGAGCTGTGTGCTATTTATATTTCCTCTTAGACAAACAATAGCTAAAAGCCTAGGTCCACCTCCCTACGGAGGAGCTGAATGTCTTCCTAGCAGATGTGAATAAGCCTGTGACATATCCTACCAGACTCCCACACCATTCACCTGCGGGAGGGGCTGAGTGATTCCAAGTTTGCCAACTTCCAACTGTCTCAGGAAGTCCTCTGGCCTCCTCAGTCATGACACCCACTAAATTATTACTCCTAATCCCATGCAACCAGAGATTTGCCACATTGCTTAAACAAATGTTTAAATGTATGTAGGCAACATGTGATCAAAGTTGAAAAATCATAAAGTGCAAGTAAGCAAGAAGACTCCTTTTTCACTGCCTGTAATTTCACCCCTTGGAGATACTGTTACGTAACTCCTATTCTGTGGTAAATTCTATTGGGCTTTTTCACTGCGTCCAGCTTGGCAGAGAGTCTGTCTTCTTTCACTGTACAGCCCTACGGCTAACATCTTTTAAAATCAGTGTGGAAAAATAAAATTAAAAAATAAAAAAATAAAAATAAAATAAAAGTGTGGAAGGGGTGACTAGATGGCTCAGTCAGTTAAGCATCTGCCTTTGGCTCAGGTCATGATCTCAGGGTCCTGGGATGAGCCCCATATTCAGCTCTCTGCTCAGAGAGGAGTCTGCTTCTCCCTCTCCCTCTGCCTGCTCGTGCTCACTCTCTCTCAAATAAATAAAATCATAAAAGAAGAGAAATTTTGAGGATTAAACTGTTTAAAAAAAATAAAATAAAATCTGTAGAAATGCCAAGAATCATGGCGGCGGCATTGCTCCCACCAGCCAGGCAGAGCTCCGTCATCTGGGACCAGCAATCACCCACTCAGTTTCGTCCTTGGGACCAAGGCGGCCAGAAGCAACTTGGGATGGACTCTATTTAACCTGCCTAGAGTTCTGTTTCATCTTCAAACAGGGAACACATTAAGTCAGTTTTACGGAGAGAATACAAAGATGCGTGTGTAACAAACATCTGATGACCACTGCTCTATTTGGTTAAATAGACTGATTCCTTGAGTTCACCTTTTATAATCTCATTTACCATTATTTAAAAGTCTGGGTTATTTGTCCTTCAAAACTGTTTTTCTTCCATGGTTGAAAGCTAAAATTTTGGAGAATTTGAAAATGTACAGTTAAAACAAAAAGATGAAGCTTTTTATGGAAAATTTTGTAATGAAAATGCCTTTTTTAAAAAAAATATTTATTTGAGAGGGAGAGAGAGAGAGTGGGAGGAGGGGCAAAGGGAGGAGAGAGCGGATCTCAGGCAGAGTCCCTACTGAGCGCCGAGCCTGACACAGGACCCTGAGATTAAGACCTGAGCCGAAATTGAGTTGGATGTTCAACTGACTGAGCCACCCAGGTGCCCCAAGAAAACGCTCTTAGCTTTCAGTGTACTTGAAGAAACTGAGGGAACTTACCAAACACATAAGATTGTTGCGTTCCTGGGTTACGTTCTCTGCCAGGCCGACAAGATTTGTCAGGTACCGGTGAGCAGACATTTCGTTCTCCATGGCTTTTTCCACCTGCTTTTTGAGGACATCAATTTTCTTTTGAGACCTCCTAGAGAGTTCCCCCAAATGGTGGAATAAAAAACTCATTAGCCTGAATTGCTAGGACATAGTGAATATCTGCATTGTAAAAAGCACGTATGTGAGCATATAAATGTATTCTTCAGCAACCTAACGCTATTAAGTTTCAGGGTGAGAAGAGGTAAATGAGTTTAATTTTAAGTGAAGCACCATTATTGACTCCAAATCAAGTCAACAGGTATCACAAAATGCTTAACACAGTCAGTAGGCTACTTTGTATGCATTATTCCATTCATTTTTTGGATCGTGTTCTAAAAGATGCTTTTGAAAAAGGAATCCAGTTACCCGAAGCTGACTTCTGGGTAATGTGTAGGAAAGAACTTCCAGGACTTTCAGAGTCTTAGGGTCATCGTTATGACTACCAACTGCAATTGATCTATAGACCTGAGAGGTGTTGGCTAACACTGGTCAACAGAACTGTCTTTACTGTAGTTTTCTTTGATACCCAGTAATCTCAATGATCCTTTTCCATTTTATAGCCAATATTAGAAAAAGAAAAGACAAAGAAAATAGAACAGAATAATTTTCTCTTTTTAATACTAAAAAAAAACCAAACAAACCAAAAAACCCAAGACAAACCAGCTTAAGAAAAAATAGATAAAAACCTATTTATTTTCTGTGCCCTGTCGAGTTCATCTCCCAGCGCTTGGTTTTTCGCGGCCAGACTGTTCTTCTCTAAGAGCAGGCTCTGTTTCTGCGCTTGCAGCAGTGCCAACTTTCCCATCAACTCTTCCATCTCGGCACCTCCTTTCTCCTCTTCCTTCTGCAACTGGCTGGGGGACAAAAACATCCCACGCTTGGATCTGGCACACTGAAGCTAGCAGGAGGCGGCCGCTGCCAGGCAAGCGAGGGGCAGCCCAGCCCGCCAGGGTCCGGGGGGTCCGGGGAAGGCCCCCTCCCGGAGGGCCCGGGATGGAACTCCTAGGGGCTGGGCACACAGTTTCTTGATGGTGATGATCTAACGCTTTTCCTGCCCATAACTGTTGCTTATGCCTTTGTATAGATATACGTATTTGTATCCTTTATTCCTTCTAGAAAGTATTTAAGATCGTTTCATTTTTTACATAGTTATACTTGCCTCCCCTAAATCCTAATGCTAAAACAAATTTTAGGTCATACTGAAGTCATTCTATGTTTTTATGATAAAAGCAACAAAAGAACAGGGAAGGCATACAATTTCAATATGTAGTTCTGGCAAAATGAGGCTTAAGAGTTATTTCTTCATTGGTTCTCGCGGTCAGTTCTCATGTAATCATCAGGACTGAACAGGTAGAGCTGCACACCCAGAGGCCGCCCAAATCTGAGAGGAGGGGCTCTCTGGGGACCGCGTGGGCCTCACTCCCAGGCCGGCAAACGGGTGGCAGGTTGTGTGTGTGTAGGTCTGCCTCACGTCAGACAGTTTCAGTGACTTCGGCCTGGGTGGGCTCCCTGAACACCCAGGCAGGGATTTTCCAGATAATTTCCATTACTTTCTGACTTACTAATTTTACTGTTAAAGAGCAGAGGACATATCTAGATAAAAACCATGAAACCATGAGGTTTTTAATTTATCTTTTTTCCTCATTGTCTTGTTTTGATTTTAGGATTTTCTTTAAAGCCAAAGTAATGTAGTCAAGTCAATCACTAAAGAAAAGTTCACAACAAAAAGCAACTAGAGGGTGCCTGGGTGGCTCAGTGGGTTAAAGCCTCTGCCTTCGGCTCAGGTCATGATCTCAGGGTCCTGGGATCGAGGCCTGCATCGGGTTCCCTGCTCAGTGGGAGCCTGCTTTTCCCTCTCTCTCTCTGCCTGCCTCTCTGCCTCCTTGTGATCTCTCTCCCTCTGTGAAATAAATAAATAAAATCTTAAAAAAAAAAAAAAAGCAACTAGAGGCTATAGAGAATGTTGGGAAAGTATCGGGGGGCCAGAGAGTTACCTCAGAGAGCAATACGTCAAGTTCTAGAAAATGCACTTCCGCCGTGGCCCAACAGTGCCACCTCTAAATATGTGTGTAGGGAAACTCCGATGACACATATTCGAAGTCTTACTCTGGTACTACTTAATGGAGCAAACTTATTAACAATTTAAACTTCCAGTAAGGAAAGTAAAATGTAGTATTTCATATGACAGAATACCACCAGACAGAAGCTAAAAGAATTAACTCTAATAGCTATTTCAACATGGAGAGATGTTAAAAAAATTGAGCGTAAAAGCCAATATACTAAAAGCAAGAATTCATTCATGTGAACTTTAGACACACCAAAAAAAATGCTGTGTGTCATTTATGGAAACATATGTAAAAATAAAAACCAGACTGGAAATGTATTTCCAAGTTTATGGTAGTGATTCCTTTTAGAAAGCCAGGAATAAATATTGAGCTAAGGAGCGTGGTTTAAAAGGACTTCAGGTGTATTTCTAACAATATATTTTTTAAGCAAAACAAAGAGGTAAAAGCAATTTGTTAAAAAAAAAACAAAACAGCTAACAGTTAATAGCTGGTGGGAGAAATAGTTCCTTGCTTGATTTATTTTTATTAAAGATTTTTATTTTTAAGTAATCTCTACACCCAAAACGGGGCTCAAACACGCAACCCTGAGATGAAGAGTCGCATGCTCCACTGACTGAGCCAGGCTGAAGCCCCAAAAAAGTTGCTTAAAATTTTTTTTTTAGGGCGCCTGGGTGGCTCAGTGGGTTAAAGCCTCTGCCTTCGGCTCAGGTCATGATCTCAGGGTCCTGGGATTGAGTCCCACATCGGGCTCCCTGCTCAGCGGGGAGCCCGCTTCCTCCTCTCTCTGCCTGCCTCTCTGCCTACTTGTGATCTCTGTCAAAGAAATAAATAAAATCTCAAAGAAATAAAATAAGATAAAATTTTTTAAATTGTGAAATACACATATAGAAAAGTATATAAAAGATAAATGCACAAATAGGAAAGTATATGAAAGATAAATGTGTATTTTAATAAATAATTATAACAAACCCTCATATAATTACTGTATAGGTGAAGAAACAGAACTTTTTTTGTAAATATTTTAAGAGTTTTTACACCTAGGGGCACCCGGGTGGCTCAGTCGGTTAAGCATCTGCCTTGCTCAGGTCACGATCACAGGGTCTTCGGAAGGAGCCCCAAGGTGGGCTCCCTACTCAGTGGGAAGTCTGCTTCTCCCTCTGCCTCTCTCCCTGGCTTGTGCTCGTTCTCTCTCAAATAAATAAAAATCTTAAAAAAAAAAAAAAAAGTTTTTACATCTAGATTCATGGGTGAAAATGAAAAGTAATTTTCCTTATAATTGTTGGGTTTTGATATCAAGGTGATAAAATGAGTTAGGTGGCATTAACTCTTTTTCTATTCTGTAGAAGGGTTTATGTAAGACTGGAATGATTTCCTCCTTGACTTTTTAGAACACTCTGGTGAAGGCATCTAGACTGATAGTTTCCTTCAAGGAGTAATCTTCGGCTTCTGTCTCTTTAATGATTAAAGGAATATTCAGGTATTCTTTTTGAGTCAGTTTTGGGAAGTTATATTTTTCTAGGAATGTCACTATTTCGCCTGAATTTTCAAATCTATTGACAGGAACTTATTTCTGGTCCACACGCATTTAAACATCTACTTGGTAGACTGAGGCTGTTCTCTCCATCAACTGATTCTCTTTGTTAAGTAGTGTTTTTTTATCGTGTCATCTGTCTTGCCAGATACTGATGGAACTTACCACCTCTCTTTTGGTTTGTATTTGAGTAGTACGGCTTTTCCTGCCCTTTCACCTTGCACCTGCCTGTGTCTGTCTGATGAGATGTACAGCTTAAAGGCAACACAGAGTTGCCGTGGAGAGTTGAGCTACACGCTCCACAGTATCTCTGCCTTGGAACCCACCGTGTGCGGCCTGCATGAGGCCTTGAGGGGACGCGAGCCTCCCCGGCGCACAGCGCTGCGGTCACAACCCAGAGCGTCGCAGGTAGACGTGAATTCCCGGTACGACTCCTCCGTGCGATGAGCATTCTTCCCCACCTCCGAGGGCTTTCCCTTCACTGGCCCACAGGTGAGAGCCCCTGAAGCTTGCTACGACCCCGCTCTCTGGACCCTCGTGTGCCCCAGGGACCCTGCCCTGACGTCCCTGTGGCCCCTGCAGGTACCTGTGTGTTACAACCTTCTCTATTTCACCTTCCCTTGAGGTCTTACTGTGGCTCACCAGCCAACACCCCGGGGCTCTACTTAACATACGTTAATTTAACATTTAGCCTCTTTAGCGTTATCTACTCCTGACATATTTGCCTTTAAATCTTTACATTTTGCATTTTACTTTGCATTTTGCACCACTTGTCCTATCTTTTCTTGCCCTCATTCGGATTTAAAAAAAAAAATCATTCTTTCCCTATACTAGTTTAAAAGTTACAGACATTCTCTTTCCACAAATTTCACCATGTGTATTTTCAAACCATAAAGTGTATCAACACCTTCCTCCTCTCCGGAATGGTATAGACTTTCGAAGACAAACTCCATTGACTCCTTTCCTGATTATATACTATTATTATCGTGCATTTGAATTCTATGCATTTTTAAATCCCAAAAGGTATTGTGATTGTTTTATGGAATCAATGTTCATTTACATTTATTTACATATTTACTGTCTTTTTTACTCTACTTTACCTTGCCTCCCATATATCCAACACTGAATTACGTTCCTCTTCCTGATGAGAACTGCCTTGAATGTAGGTCTGCTGGAGGTGACACTCGGTTTGGGTTTGAAAATAGCCTTATTCTGACCTCATTCCCAAAAGGTATTTTCTCCAGAAGGAATTTCTAGCTCCCCAGGGGTTCTGTTTGTTTCCCAGCACCTTGAAGCTAGCCTTCCGGGGACTGGGGTGTCCCCTGTTACCTGTTCAACGTCTTGTGGCTGCTGCACTCCCCTGAAGGCAGTCTGGCCTGTGTTTCACTAAGATGGCTCTTCACTCACTCACTGGGCTAGCCCGGCTCACATACTGCCGACTGTCTTCACTCGGAGACGACTCCCCACCGACACCTGGCTACTCCTGTCGCTTCCTGTCTGTGAGCTACACATACCACAGCCTTGGAACATTCCACGCAATGTATGGATCTTTGCTTCTGACCTATTTTTCAGTTCGCCAATTCGCGCCCTGCTATGTCTAATCTTTAGTTAAGCCCATTCAGTGAGTTCTGAATTTAGGCTATTGTATTTTTTCAGTTCTGAACATTCTGTTTCTTCGAGTCCAGTATTGTTATGGTTTATAGTTCCCTGAAGACATTTTGGAGCCTTTTATTTCTTTAAGCCTAAGAGCTACCAGTTGTTTAATGGGCTTTGTCTGAGAATTCTCGTATCTGGGCTCTTTATTACTATTTGCTACTTCTGCTGGTTCCCAGACACTGTCTGTCTGGTTTTGTGTCCTGGACACTATCCTGGAAAAATTTTTAGGGGTAAAGAGCCTTCCTCCAGAGAGGATTGAGGGCTGGCTGGTTTCGAGCTCTCCCTACCCGGAGGATGAAGCCCTCTGGGAGGCCCCGCTCACGATTTATCGGCAGGTGCTGGGCTTGTCTTATCCCTCTTGGCCCCCTGATATTTCATGTGGGTGCGTCTATCTGGGAGTGGGTCATTTTCATCCATATACCAGGTACCCTGCAGGTCCTGGCAGTCAAGGTCTCTGGAGACCCTCCAACCAGGCATGTCTTCCTTCCCATTTTCTTTAAGCTTTTCTTCTGAGATTCCTGACGATCTGAGGCTGGACTTCCTGCTCAGGTCTTCCATCCATTACCTTCTCTCCATTCCCAATTGTCTGTTTCCTTATGCTCTAGCAGAATCGACCGATTTGTCTTTTAGCCATTCTGCTAAATTTTCTTCAGCTTCCGGTAATCACTTCTAATCTTGCTCTTAATGATTGTACTTTTTATGGCATTTAATTCTCTATATTCTGAGTTCTCTACAGTATGTTTTCTTTGAAGTGAGTTTCTGTGCTTATGTAGGTCTCCCTCTTTAACTGCATTTTCCCCCATTATACCAATGATCCTTGTCGTTGGTTCACACCTAGGAGTCTGTTCTTATTTTAGGGTGAAGGACTTGGCATTCGGTGTGAATTATGTAAGGAGACTGCTTTTCTGCCTTGGCACCTCCCCGAGCAGACACATCACTGACTGCTGAGCAGGACTCTGTCTACACAGGAGAGTTATGTGAACAGTCGGCTTCACTTTAGAACAGCCCCTCCCCTGCCCCAAAAGCCAGAATAAGGCTTTCCTTGTATAGAAACCACTAGTCACCCCAAACCCTTAGCTTTCCCTAAACAAGTCTGCCAAATTTCTTTAGAAGTCGGGTGACTCCCTGTTGATCTCCCACCACCCACCCTGGGTAGGCTCAACCTGCATAAGCAGCAGTAAAAGCAAAGAACAGTCGAAGCTTCCAGGTGTGACCACCAGCACAAGGATAAGTCTACCGGACAGTTCACTGGGAAAATAACCTCCTACCATTTCTGGGGTCACAGTTCCTCCTGGGCCAGGTTGCCGACAGGCAGAACAAGCAGACTGCATGGAGAAGCCAGTCCATATTTACGATCTGCACCGCCCCCACATACCAAACCTAGAAGCTCATGGAGCACAGGGTCAATTTAGCCCTTTCCTATTTAAACAAAAATGTTGATCTTTGCCTGTGACACCACTCTTTCCCCAAGTCCTCCTCTGACTCACCCCGACTGTAGCAGCCAGCCCCACAGCTGCTTTGCTGCTAACTAACGACTACCCTCGTACACGTGGCGCATCCCTTGCCACCGGATCAGTGTGGGCAAACCACTAACGGAGGCAAACCAGAAGGCAGGTGCGCCAAAGCCTTGCAGCCCTTCGGCTCCCTTCAGCCCAACTCCAAGGTGTCCTTGGCTGACCTCACCTCTGTAGTAGTCTCCTTACTTTGTTTTTCTACCAGCTCTAGGTATAGCCTCTACAGAGCTCCCTGAATTCACACATTCCATCCCTGATGGACTCATGCCCCTCTCCCCACATTACCGATGCCCTCGCCAATCACTGCGCCTTCCAACAGAGAACCACCAGGGTCAACACTCTCCACGTTCACTCTTACTCCTCTATGCTCCACCCCACCTGTCAACTCTGAGCTCAAAGCCTCCCGGCAAAAGCTAGCATGAAGGCTTTCCTTCCCTATTCTAGTTCACTCTCTGCAACACTCCTCACCCAATTTCCACTCACGAGAGACTTGGTGACATGTTTGCCTTTTCAACAACCATGTCTTCCATTGCCTTCCCATTAGTGGCTTCTTTCTGAAGGTTTTTATACCTTCTCTACTCACGTCTAGGGGGCCATTAGAATACGTGGTTATGGGGGCGCCAGGGTGGCTCAGTCAGGTGAGCGTCTGACTCTTGGTTTCAGCTCAGGTCATGATCTCAGGGTCATGAGATGGAGCCCCATGTTGATTCCTGGGGTTCTTTCCCTCTTCCTCTCCCTCCCCCGCTGCCACTCTCCCCTGCTTACCCTCTCTCTAAAGTGAATAAATAAAATCTTAAAAAGATAAAGAATATGTGATTTTGATTGCCACAAAAAAACATCAGCCATAGGAGTGGGTGTTTGAGGGAAATAAAATCATAAAGATGAACAGAACTTTAAAAAAATTTCTGGGCGCCTGGGTGGCTCAGTGGGTTAAAGCCTCTGCTTTCGGCTCAGGTCATGATCTCAGGGTCCTGGGATCGAGGCCCGCATCGGGCTCCCTGCTCAGCGGGGAGCCTGCTTCCCCGTCTCTCTCTCTGTCTGCCTCTCTGCCTCCTTGTGATCTCTCTCCCTCTGTGAAATAAATAAATAAAATCTTTAAAAAAAAAAAAAAAAATTTCTTTCCTCTCCTGGAATAGAAAAGTAAAGTACGGGTCTGGCCCAGACAGCATGTAAGAGTACAGTCAAAACACTGGGGTCCAGTAGTTGGAATCCCCAGCATTTACTAAAGTACTGAACTAAGCACTTAATACACATCAACTCAATTATTCCCCCATGTCAAGCATCTTAGCTGAAAGCCTCACCATTTAAAAAATTACTTCCCCTACTACAAAAGTAATGCATATTCATAACAGAACACATGTAAAGTATTTAAGAAAAACACAAAGAAAATTTAAATTACCCATTTTGATGGTTAATTTTACGTATCAACTTGGCTAGATTATGATGCCTAGTTTGTCTGGACAAACATGAGACAGATGCTCCTGTGAAGGCACTTCATAGATGTGATTAATATCTATAAGCAACTACTTGAAGTAAAACATTACCTTTGATAGCGTGGGTGGGCCCCATCTAATCAGTTGAAGACTTTACGAGCCCAAACTGAGGTTGCCCAAAGAAGGAATTCTGCCTTAAGACACTGAAATCCTGCCTGAGTTTCCAGCCAACTGGCTGTCCTATGGACTTCAGATCTGCCAGCCCCTATAGCTGTGTGAGCCAATTCCTTCAACTCTCTCTCTAGAAATATCTATATACATACCCTACATATATCAGTTGTTTTTCTAGAGAACGTCGATTACTGATAAACACAGAACTTCACCTGCCAGAGAATTTCTGTTAATGTTTTTCCCTTTCCCCAGTCTTTTTTCTATGTACTGATGGTATATGTGTGTGCCCATGTACATGTATGCATGTGTATGTATTTATACATATACGTAATTACACATATAAAGACACACACAGACTAGAATGATCACCTCATCCCCAGTTTGCCTTGGACTTTCCCAGTTTTAGCACTGGGATTCCCACATCCTGGGAACCTCAGTCCCAGGCAAACTGGGATGGTTGGTTACCTTATACATATACATACATACGCTCTTCTTTTTAAACAAAATTGTGATCATGGTATATGTACTGTTTTGTAATCTAATTTCTTCACTTAAAAATAATTTCCCAAAAGATTTTTTTTTTTTTTTAAATTTTATTTTACAGAAAGAGAGACAGCGAGAGAGGGAACACAAGCAGGAGGTGAGGGAGAGGCTTCCCACTGACCATGGATCCCGATGCGGGGCTTGATCCCAGGACCCTGGGATCATGACCTAAGCTGAAGGCAGACACTTAACAACTGAGCCACCCAGGCACCCCTTCCCAAAAGATTCTTTTGTGACATCCTGTTTAACCGCTGCACTGTAATTTATTTTAAGGCTGTATCCTTTCATTTAACCCATTCCCTATTACTGCCTATCCGGGTTTCCAATTCTACCACTTTAAATTACCTTCAGGTCTAAAACTAATGAAGGTTGGAAGAGTAGGGGGAAAAGAAATCATACACACACAAAGTACAGACTGTGGCCCTCAAAGACGGGCATAGTGTCCTTTAGTAATAATAGGTTTACGATTTGGGGCACCTGGGTGGCTCAGTGGTTAAAGCCTCTGCCTTCAGCTCAGGTCATGATCTCAGGGTCCTGGGATCGAGCCCCTGCATCGGGCTCTCAGCTCAGCGGGGAGCCTGCTTCCTTCTCTCTCTGCATGTCTCTCTGCCTACTTGTGATCTCTCTCTGTGTCAAATAAATAAATAAAATCTTTAAAAAAAAATAGGTTTACGATTCTCCGTCGTGGACACCTGTGCTTGTGTAGCTACACGACTCAGAAGACGACAGGCAACCTCTCTCTACTCCACCTGAAACCACACACACTGTGATGCGCTCAAACTTCACAAGACAGCGTAGCCTTACCTTTTTAACTCATTTACAATTGAAGCATGAACGTTCATCGCAATTTTGCCATCCAACTGTGTTTTTAAGTCCTGGCATTCGGTCTGTAAAATTTCCAATTGCTCCTTGTTTTCAGTTAGTTCTTTTTCTTGCTTCTGTGTTTTAGTCTCCAGAAGCATTAGTTGTTTAGTCAGTTTAGAAACTGAAAAACAAACGAGATGGATAAAGCCTTGATACAGAACATTTAAGAAAACATGATTACTGATTACTAGGTAATACCGAGGAGAGCCAGCTTATAAAATAATAATCTTGAAAGAACTCTCTGGAGATTTATAAATTAATACCGAAAACCTTATACTTAGAAATTGCTGCCCCATATTAAACATTTAGTAAGTAGACTTTCTTACTGTATGTTGATATCATTGCTAGTATATGATGCTAATTAAACAAGACAGGATTTTAGCCTTCAAGGAATGGACTTTCCAGAGACTGGAAGCCTTAAGTCACACCCAGACGTTCAGCATCATGATGTTGTGCCTAAAACTGCAAGATTTTCAAGTCTTTAAGGACATAAAATGGGGCCCAACTACAGACCGAATTTATGACTTTTCTTCTCTTTATTATATTTTAAAGTAAATCGTAAATATTTTCGCCCTGGGCCACACTGTACATGTAATGATAAGATACCTCCCAGACATCTGTTGAAAGTAGCACTTAGAAGTACCAGAGCATAAAACTTTAAATGCTTCTACTCAATGAAAAGATTTGGTTGATCAAAATGAATAGCTCCTTCTGGGAAACAGGAAACTAGAACAGGCAGCTGACTGGACCAAATCAGAGAGGCCTAAAGTTCGGCCCGTTCTCCTTGGCCAGAACCAGCATTGTACCTGCTCATACCCACGACATCTGAAGAAATTAAGCTCGGGAAGTACAAAATTAATTTTCCCTGCCATCTCTGATCTTGAAAACAAAGACAAAAGGCTCGACAACTTTCTCCACCCCAAATAACGCCAGAGTAAAGGCAAGTATGTCTGTGCCACGCAGAGTCTAAGGGGAAGTCCTGTGAAGCAAGCTCCTGTTGGATGCTCTGATGTTTTGCTTTTTTTATGTTAAACTTTTAAAAGACTGTATTTATTTAAGAGAGAGAGAGAGAGAGAGAGAGAGAGAGAGAGAATCGGGGTGGAGGGGGAAAGGAAAGAATGCGAAGTGGGCTATGGGCAGAGCGCAATCCGATGACTGGGAGATGAGATGCTCAACCGCCTGAGACCCCAGGCGCCCCCAGTCACTCCCACATTTACACGGGGGCTGGTTTGTGCAAACAAATGGAGTAACTTCAGCCGCAGCGGGGGCTTCAGGGCCCAAGGGCGCTGAGGGCAAACGTTACATAATCAGGAGCAGAGAAGACAAAANTTCATGCTGCACTTGGACAAAATACCATAAACTGAATGACCATAAACCATTTTGGTTTGGAATATTAATTTGTGGTTTACAATTTTTTTGGTATGAAAGAGCCTATGAATTTTTCCTTTCTGAAATTAAAATGAATAATATTTAGAAATATATGTTTAGTAATACTGAAGTTATTAAAATACAAAATGATCCAGATCATAGTTTGTTAATTATTTTTATATTAGCAAAAATTTGAATGTAATAGTCGTGTTATAATTTTACATTATTTTTTTAAAGATTTTTTTTATTATTTGACAGAGAGAGAGAGAGAGAGAGAGATCACAAGCAGGTAGAGAGAGAGGAGGAAGCAGGCTCCCCACCAAGCAGAGAGCCCGATGTGGGCCTCGATCCCAGGACGCTGAGATCACAACCTGAGCCGAAGGCAGAGGCTTTAACCCACTGAGCCACCCAGGCGCCCGAGATTAGGAGTCTCTTATGGTTTGTCTCCTTCCCCATCCCATCTTGTTTCATTATTTTTCCCTCCCTACCCCCCACGACCCCCTGCCCTGCCCCTCAAGTTCCTCATATCAGAGAGAAATGATAATTGTCTTTCTCTAATTGACTTATTTCCTGTGCTACAGTATTCTTCACTAGAAAAGTCAGTAAAGTAAAAGGAAGAAAATGCCACTACCTTCTGTGCTCACAGATTTGGGCTTTAACCAAAGTGGACGAAATGACTCAATCTGGCCCACTTCAAAGCCCTCGGCCACGCGCTATGAGGCTCCTAGGGGCAGGGAGGGACACATGCGCAGACGGGGTGCTCACGGAAGCTATGGAAGGGAGACTTAGCTTGTCACAGCACCATAGCTCCGAACCAGGATGGGCAAGAGCACAACGAAACTGTTTGGAGGGGGAATTCATTCTACTCATTCACTCACATCACAAATATTCAGGAACCATTGCTGGCGCTGTTTCACATAGTCACCTCACACGATTTTTTCCACTTACACGGCCCTATTCCCCACACACCCATTTCTGCCGACTCTAACCGGGTCAGCTACATCCGCTTTCTAAGATATATAGAGTAACTGGGAAGACACGGCGGAGTCTAAGAGAAAGCAATCAAGGCGTTACGGGTAACATTGGACATGTTGTAACGTAAATAGTTGCCTTTCAGTAAAGAGGAACACATTCTAGAAATGTTACTTCCTCCATTTGAATCCGAAGGGGGGTCCCTATCAAGAGCAGGGTGGGGGGCGGGGGCACCAGTGTCCAAGGATGCTGGAAAGATAGCTCACCTTCCTGGAGATGGTCCTGGTGGGTGTCCTTGACTTTTCTCTGCTGAATCTCCAGCTGCTCTATCAACAACTTGTTTTCCTCTAAAACCAGTTCTGCCTGAGTCTGAAGCTGACGCCTACAATTGATTTACAAGGTTAAATACTGCCACTCAGGTACTGAATGACTACAGAGACACCCCGGGGTCTAAAAGAGAGCAATTGATGTGTTGCAGGTCATGAATATCTGGGCAAGTTTTAATGCTAAACACGTCATTCACACAGTTCATCCTACCATTCGCATTAAATAGGGGGGCCAGTGATAAAGTTTGCATTATAAACTGCTTCAAAAACTTTTTAAAATACAACATTGGAACATACACAAAAGCAGAAAAGAATCAGAGAATAAACTCTCATGTGCACAACACACCACCCAGCTTGAACAATTGCCAAATGGCCAATCTTGTTTCATGTATAAACCTCCAATCCTGACACCCACTGAATTATACTGAAGCCAGTAGGAAATTAGAAGAACTTTTTAAAATTTTATTTATTTATTTATTTATTTATTTTATTTATTTGACACAGAGAGAGAGATCAGATCACAAGTAGGTAGAGAGGCAGGCAGAGAGAGAGGAGGAAGCAGGCTCCCTGCTGAGCAGAGAGCCCGATGCGGGCCTCGATCCCAGGACGCTGAGATCATGACCTGAGCCGAAAGCAGAGGCTTTAACCCACTGAGCCACCCAGGCGCCCTAAATTTATATTTTTTTNTCATGACCTGAGCCAAAAGCAGAGGCTTTAACCCACTGAGCCACCCAGGCGCCCTAAATTTATATTTTTTTTAAGATTTTTTTTTGTATTTTTTTATTTACTTGACAGAGAGAGAGAGAGAGAGATCACAAGTAGGCATGGAGGCAGGCAGAGAGAGAGGAAGAAGCAGGCTCCCCGCCGAGCAGGGAACCCAATTCGGGCCTCGATCTCAGGACCCTGAGATCATGACCTGAGCCGAAGGCAGAGGCTTTAACACACTGAGCCACCCAGGTGCTCGGAAATTAGAAGAATTTAGAAAGAATTCAGAAAGTTCCCCTTTTAATGGAGAAGTACTTCCTTATAATCGATAGCATATTTGCCCCCAAACAATGACTCTGTGAAAAGCCTCTGGCTGATTTCCTAAACCATACCACGTACCAAAACTGCTCTTTCCTTATGGAGGGTGTGAAGTCAATCCTGGCCCAGCTCAACCTTCATGACCAAAAATTCCAATTCGAATGAGCTAAAAGGGCCTTTAGAAATCTGGTTAGATGCTAACATTTCAAAGCAAATGGTAAACCAGTAAATGATCACGATTTTTCACCTTGTACTCAAAAAGTGAGGTGGAGGTAGGAGAGAAAAAAGCTGAAAGGAGTTGAGCTGTAGCAGTGACTTCCCTCCAACAGCGGCTGCCAGCAAGGCACCCAGGATGGGGAGGGAGCGAGCTACCCTGCTGTGAGGAATGGGAGCCCACGGGGTGGGGGTGGGGGTAGGGGCTGCCCTGGCCTCCTCATTCTGGCCTCAGGTGCACTAGCTCCACTTCCTCTTGTCTACACTTTGGAGTTCTTTTTTTTTTTTTTTTTAAGATTTATTGGAGAGAGAGAGAGCGAGCGAGCACGAGCACGAGCACGTGCATGCGTGCACACCAACAGGGGGTAGGGGGAGACAGAAAGAAGCAGGCCCCCTGCTGAGCTGGGAGCCTAATGTGCTGGCTCGATCCTAGGACTCTGAGATCATGACCTGAGCCAAAGTCAGATGCTTACCGACTGAGCCACCTAGGTGCCCCTACACCTTGGACTTTCTTAGGACTTCCTTTCTTCCTCCCTTTCTTCTTCCTTCCTTCCCTCTTCTTTTCTTCTTTCCCTAACTCCTTCCCTCCCTCCTTTTTCCCCTCCCATCATTCCCTCCACCTTTCCTTTCTTTTTTTAAATGAAAGGGATCCTATTTCTTAAAAAAAAAAAGTTAAAGCCTCATAGTTAGTTTAATACTCCCTCCCATTTTATGGGTAGAGAAACTGAGGCCTGCTAAGCATGAGGTATCCCAGCTGGTCAGAGGAAGTCAGGAAAAGAAATGCAGAGTTTAGCTGCAGCCAAGAAGTTCAAGGAGAAATTACGTGAAACTGAGGGGAGAGCTTCGACTGAAGTCTGAAGCTGGTGTGCCGGGGTATCTAGGCGCCCCCACCTGTGCAGGGATGGGGGCAGCAGCCATGGAGGCTGGGGGAGGGCACGAGGGCCAGGGGCTTCAGGGGTGGCCGGAGATCTGCCTCCAGGACTGCCCCCCCAAAGCTGGAGGGCAGTGAGTTCAGAGGGAGGGGGAGGCCAGCTGGGGGTGTTGCTCAAGAGGCACCACACAGACCTAATGGCTCCCCGTGCACGGTCTGGGCCACCACACTAGAGCAGGGTGCCAAGTGCAAACCCAAAGAAACACGACAGGGGAACACTGTGCACATGTCGATTTGAAAGTGAGGTCTTTCTTTTGCTTATTTATTTATTTTGATTTTATAGAGAAGTAAACAGGTTTGACTGACATTTATATACAAAGTTAGAGGAAGGATCTGTGATCCCAGTTTTCTGGAGGGCTCTCGGAAGCAGTCTAACTGACCCGCTTTCCGGGGCTCGAGGGGAAGCACGTTAGGAGCCCTGACAGAAGAAAATCCAAGTTCAGCAGGGGAAGGCAGAGTGCACTAAGGTCCAGCAGCTTCCCAGGCCAATCCCAACTGTCACATCAGTGACCAACACATCGGGGAGAACCCACCTAATAGTAGGAATGTTGTTGACTCCTCTATTCTAAACTCCTGGACATCACCCATGGAAAACATTTCAATTTTGTTCAGTGATGTTAAGACATGTTTAAAAGTTACTAAATATAACACAGCTGCCCAAGGAGAAAAAGATGGATCTGAAGAGTCTGTGCTTGGATAGTGCCTTTAGACTTTCTAGGAAATTTACTTTCTCCTATTCATTGACAGCCATCTGTTACCACTGTGCCAATGAACAGGACCTGGCCTGGCCCTTGGGGAGCTCAGAGGAGGACAGGGGAGACAGATGTGGAGACACCCAGGCAGGCACAGCATGACAGGTACCAGGACGGGGCGTGGGTATCGGGCTGTGTCAGAAGCTGAGACAAGGAAGCAATGAACTCTGCCTTCAGGGAGAGCTACCGCCCAGCACCGCTGGGTCAGGACCACGTGCGCAGGGCATAAGGGACGAGTAAGTGTGCAGAAGGGGCGTTCTGGGGCGAGGAAGCAGCACTCAGCTGTCAGAGGATGGAGAAAGGGCATGAGGGATGAGTAAGTGTGCAGAAGGGGCATTCTGGGGCGAGGAAGAGCACTCAGCTGTCAGAGGATGGAGAAAGGGCATGAGGGATGAGTAAGTGTGCAGAAGGGGCGTTCTGGGGCGAGGAAGCAGCACTCAGCTGTCAGAGGATGGAGAAAGGGCATGAGGGATGAGTAAGTGTGCAGAAGGGGCGTTCTGGGGCGAGGAAGCAGCACTCAGCTGTCAGAGGATGGAGAAAGGGCATGAGGGATGAGTAAGTGTGCAGAAGGGGCGTTCTGGGGCGAGGAAGCAGCACTCAGCTGTCAGAGGATGGAGAAAGGGCATGAGGGATGAGTAAGTGTGCAGAAGGGGCGTTCTGGGGCGAGGAAGCAGCACTCAGCTGTCAGAGGATGGAGAAAGGGCATGAGGGATGAGTAAGTGTGCAGAAGGGGCGTTCTGGGGCGAGGAAGCAGCACTCAGCTGTCAGAGGATGGAGAAAGGGCATGAGGGATGAGTAAGTGTGCAGAAGGGGCGTTCTGGGGCGAGGAAGCAGCACTCAGCTGTCAGAGGATGGAGAAAGGGCATGAGGGATGAGTAAGTGTGCAGAAGGGGCGTTCTGGGGCGAGGAAGCAGCACTCAGCTGTCAGAGGATGGAGAAAGGGCAGCTGGGAGCTAGTTGTGCAGGACCCCATCCTGAGCTTCCTGTTCTAAAGCCCTGGGAACAGTCACAGGGGGGCAAAAAGGATGTGGCTCAAGAGGTCTGTGATGAGAAAACTGCCCTAGAGAAATAAAACCTCGGTAAATAAAAATGGGAGCGTAGATGGATTCCACGTTCAAAAACCTACTTAGAGGGCGCCTGGGTGGCTCAGTGGGTTAAAGCCTCTGCTTTCGGCTCAGGTCATGATCTCAGCGTCCTGGGATCGAGGCCCGCATCGGGCTCTCTGCTCAGCAGAGAGCCTGCTTCCTCCTCTCCCTGTCTCTCTGCCTGGCTCTCTGCCTACTTGTAATCTCTCTTTCTGTGTCAAATAAATAAATAAAATCTTTAAAAAAAAAAAAACCTACTTAGAATTTTATATGTAATCTTTAAAATACAAGTTTAGTAGCAAGTACTACATTGTCATTGCACCTTACTAATTCCTTAGAAACTCTCCCTGAAAATATTTTAGTTAAAAAAAGAAAATGTATTTGATGACGTGGTGAAGTTTATTCCTATGATTCTGTTTTCTTTTGAGTTAGCAAAATACCAGAAACCTAGTACCACTTGCCATTCCTCGCTGATCATGGGACTACAATTGGTTAGCTTTCGGTGCAGGTCTTCATTTTCTTTCACCACTTCCTGGACTCGCACCCGAAACATCCTCATTTCCTCCTGCAACACAACAGAGGTGAACTGTACCACGCACAGACACACGCAGCCCCATCTGTCAGCTCTTGCGCTGCCGCCACGCCTCAAGTCAGAGGTCAGCAGCTTTCTAGCCAAGTCTCACCGGAACAGCGGGAACCGGTCAGGTGCCGGCCCTCGAGGAGCTCCCGGGGCTGCTGGGGAGCCAGGGGACAACCTCGATGCTGAGCACAAGGGACAGAGAGCCTCGGGGTTTGAAATACTCAATTCCTGATTTGGTAACACTTTCCTGGAAATGCCAAATACTTGAAAAGATAGCAGCAGGTCAAAAAAAGCAGAGGTGCCTAGGAACACTGAAATCTTTCCTTTGTTTAAAGACTTTGGAGGATAAATTGGAGCTTTTTGGATAAAGAACTTTTTGTCCTAATTAAAGCCCACTCGGGAGTGGAAGGGGTCAGTATGGCTAGGGCTTGGAGTCTCCTGATTTTGCCCCTTGGCGATCACGAGACAGCCTCTCCTACAGGAAGCCAGCAGTCGGGACAGCTCCTCCGTCACCAGCAGGACTGAGCACTTGCCTTGGGATCTGCTTTCGCATCCTGAACGCTGTGCTTGTGGCACTCCCGCGGAGCCGTCTCCCCCGCCCTTCCCCCAGCCAGCCCTCAGTGGGCTTCCCTGTCTTGTGCTGGCCTTCAGTGAGAACCCTGGCTGCCAATGCTTATGCTCGGATGCTTCTAAATGTTCTTCTCCCAGCTAGGAGACGTTTATGCTTAATACCCACTTAGCTTAACAGTGCCAAGCAGCTTCTCTTTTACCTTTCTGCCCACACTCCCCAATGGTTGACAGCTCTTCTACAGAACGGGGCTCAGGCAAACTAAAAACTAAAGCCGGAGGGCCAGCTGCTTGTTTTGCAAGTAAAGTTTTATTGCACAGCCACGCCCATTCATTTGCACTTTGTCTATAGCTGCTTTCTTGTTACCACTGTGGAGCTGAGGAGTTGTAAACAGAGGCCCTGTGGCCTGCAAAGCCTAAAATATTTTACTAAATGCCATTTACAAAAAATGGTTCCTGAACCGTTTTAGAAGGAGCACCAAATTAATTTTGCTAATTATTTGGCTTGATAGCTAATCAATTAGTGTAAGATTAATTAACTCTTTTATAAAGTTAAGTGTCCAACAGAAAACCTAGAAGATAATGTTCAAAATCGCATCATGTGGACCACGTACGTGGGAATAGTGTAACAAGGGCAGGCTGCGGGACTTAACAGACTCTTCCAGCCATAGAGCCCAGGAAACCCAAACTGTTCTCTCTGGATCCTTCCAATTCCAGAGATCTCTGGCCACTTACATGAGCAGGAGGGAAGGGATGGGACATTATCTAGCACACTCACATAGCCTTGTCCACCTGTGTAATGAGAATGAGCTCTGTAGCCAGAGGTCATTCCCATGAAACAGAGGTGAACGAGACAGAATCGACAACAGCCTGGCGCCCTCACCACTACCAGCAGAACTGGACTTTCCAGGGGTCAGCGCTTCAGAGAATTAGGAAGCATTTAAGTCTGCCTACGACACTGCTGGCTGACTACCTTCCTGTGTCTGCCTGATTGTCCCTTCTACGGTAGCGTGTGCAGCTGCAGAGCACCAGGAAAGGAGCGTCCCCCACTGCTGTCCTGTCTGTACCCCAAGAGCCAAGCCCACACGGGGCTGCCTGCCTGGGAAATCTGGGCTTCGGGGGCAGCACCATCCCATCCCTCCCCACGTCGGCCACCCATCCCGATGCACCCCTCCTGCTCCACTGATCCCTCCTTCCCTCCCTGCCTCCTTCTTTCTCTCTCCCACCCACCTGTACCACTATGCTCTTTCTTTCCTTCCTCCCTTCCTTCCCTCCCTCCCTCCCTTCCCTCTGCTCTTCCATCCTTCCCTCTTTCCCTCCCTCCCTCCAACATTTGAGTACAAAGTAGATGTTGGGCATACCTATCTTTAAAATGTTTCTTTAAAGTTTTAAAGTCCTTTTTTTTTTTTTTTTTAAATAAACCTTGTCCTGAGACGTCTGCCAGCCTACCTGAAGGGTGGCATTGAGCTCATCCTTCTCTTTCATTCGGTCTTCATAGGCCAGTAACAAGGGTGACAGGTACTTCATATCCAACTGTACATAACGGAATAAAGAAGGTTAACTTAGGTCTTACATCTAAACGCAATCAGCACATTTTTCAAAAGCTGAGAAAATTTACTTCATTTGGAATGGTTTTTAATAAGTATTCAATTAGAGCCCAGAAAATAGGGGCCTGAAATTAAGTAACTTTTACTTACCAACCAGGGTGGTGTCGGGCCCTTTGATGGGAGGCCATCAATATTTAAAGTCTAAGAAAAAAACACATAGTGAAGGCAAATTAAACAATGCTTCCTCTGAAAGTTCAGGCCTTAGATATTCTTTTTTTTAAGTTTTAACTTTTAATTCCAGCGTAGTTAACGTACAGTACTACATCAGTTTCAGGTGTACAACATAGTGATTCAACAACAGTTCTATACCTGACTCGGAGCTCATCGTAAGTGTGCTCTGAATCCCCTACCCCTCCGGGAACCACCAGTTTGTTCTCTATAGTTAAGAGTCTGCTTTGGGGGTTGCCTCTTTTTTTCCCTTTGCTAGCTTGTTTTGTTTCTTAAATTCCACATGAGTGAAATCATATGGTATTTGTCTTTCTCCGACTTATTTTGCTTAGCTTCATATACCCTAGAGGGAGCTACAGCTCCATCCATGTTGCTGCAAATAAGCCTTAGAGGTTCCTATTCTAGACTGGGCATCAGCAATCTACGCGTGTATATACACATAACCAATTTTTCTGAAATGTTTGAGAGTGATGTGCAGACATAATGCCCTTCCTTCCTCGAAATACTTCAGTGTATATTTCCTAAAAACATTCATTTACTCCACCACAGTAACATCATAAAAACCAGGACATCAACACTGATGTAATACTATATTCTAATCTAGACTATGTTCAAAGTTTGCCTATTTTCCCATTAATGTCCTTTTTTTCTTTTTTAGAGATTTTATTTATTTACTTGAGAGCAAGAAAGCACGAGCAGGGGGAGTGGCGGAGAGAGAGGGAGAAGCAGGGTCCCCACTGAGCAGGGAGCCTGACTCGGGGCTCAACCCCTGGATTCCAGGATTAGGACCTGAGCCGAAGGCAGTTGCTTAACCAACTAAGCCACCCAGGTGCCCCACTAATGTCTTTTTCTGGTCAAAGATCCAGTCCAGAATTATATATTGCATTTAGTTGTCAAGTCTTTTCAGTCTTTTTAAATCTGGAACATATCTAGTCATTGCTTATTAAATGCTGAACTCTTGCAACATTACATGTAGAGGGTCTGGACTTTTGTTGTCTTCCTCTAAAGAGTGTGGGGTTTTTTTCCTTGTTCTTTGTAGGCTCTTAGGTTACTCATGGATCAACTTGATACTTTTGAGGATCACTTTTTACCTGGTGAGGGTGGGTGTGTAGTGTCTTTATTGAGAGGCTGGGTGGGCCAGCTAACCTCTGGGCTCCTTCCTCAATGCTGCAGAGTTCAAAAAGTTCTCCCCCTTGCTGTCAAGCCAGTCTCCCAGTGCTGATGATTTGGCTCACGGCTCGCTGGACTTGTTTTCTGCCTGCACTCCAAGAGTGTCATCCTTCTCCTCTGTTGAATACTAAACTGCTTCAGGTGCTCCACCCTGCCCTGTGACGGGAGACTGTCTACAGGCTGAAAGCAGAGGCAAACATAAGGCTCACCTATTTCTCTTTCTCCTGCCCATGGTCACTGTGCTGTCTGTAAGTAGCAGTAATGTGTGTTCTGTCTAGTTTTCAAGTTGTGTACAGTAAGAGGGCAAACCTGGTAGCAGTTATGCCATCAGCCCCAGAAGCAATGGCCCTGACGAAATAATTCTTTCTTCAAGGAAAACCTTCTAACACATTCACCTTACTACCCACCTCATCACTCATTCATTCAGCAAACAGTGAGAACTCTCTAAGTCATTAGGGACATGACAACACAATGGTGTTCCAGGATTTTATGATCTAACAACAGAAGTCTTCTCACACAAATGAACATAATATGCTACACACAAAGATATAGTACAGGGTAGAAAGTTCTAGCGGCCCTAAGAGTGGTACAAACAAAAGTCGTGATGATTTGAGAAAGAGATCATATCTGACCGGAGTGATCAGGGAAGGCTGTCACGGAGAATGGGGCATTTGCCCCGGGCAGAATGGTGTGGGAGAGCCGTGGCCTGCCACTGGGCCAGCCTGCCCATATCCTTTTAAAGAGAACTGGCTCACCCACAGCCCTGCAGAAGGCTGTAGCCTAGGAAGCTTGTTTTAGAACTTTATTTATTTATTTACTTATTTATTTATTTTTGTAGTTAAAAAAACATCATGCTATATGAAGTCAGTCAGTCACAAGAGACCACATGTTATATGACCTTTGGACACGAAATGTTCAAAACAGGCAAATCCACAGAGATGGAAGATAGCTTAGTGCTTGCAGGAGCCAGTGCAGGTACTGGGGGAAGATGGGGAGTGACTGCTAATAGGTAGGAAATTTCTTGTCGTGATGAACTTGTTCTATAAGTGACTGTGGTGATGGTTGCAGGATTCTGTGAGGACAGTGAAAAAATCACTGAACTGTGCACATTTTTAAGTTGAGTTACTTAGATCTGTGCTACTGAGTCGTAGTTCATTGTATTTTTTTTGGATATTAATCCATTACCAGACATGTGGTTTGCAAATATTTTCTCCCCTTCCATAGGTTACCTTTGCTGAGAAGTCTGATGTAGCCCCACTAGTTTATTTTTGCTTTCAGTGTCATTGCTTTTGGTGTCAAATTCAAAAAAAAATCAGTGTCAAGGGGCGCCTTGGTAGCTCAGTTGGTTAAGTATCTTCCTTTGGCTCAGGTCATGGTCTCAGGGTCCTGGGATCGAGCCCTGCGTCAGGCTCCCTGCTCACGGGGCATCTGCTTCTCCCTCTCCCTCTGCCACCCCCACCTCTACTTCTCATTCACTCTCAAAAAAAAAAAAGAAAGACTGATGATTCACAGACCTGTACCCATGAAGCAAATAATACATTATGTGTTAATTTAAAAAAAAAAGTGCTGTCAAGGAGTTTTACAATTTCAGGTCTTACACTCAAATCCTTAATTCGAGTTGATTTTTTGGTGCAGTTTCATTCTTTTGCATGTGGACATCCAGTTTTTCCATCATTTCTTGAAGAGACTATCTTTTCCTCATACTATATTCTTGGCTCCTTTGTCAAAAATAAATTGAGCATATTTATATGAGTTTATTTCTGGGCCAATTCTGTTCCATTGGTCTATGTGCTTTTTTTTATGCCAATCCCATACTGTTTTGATTCCTCTGGCTTCGTAATAGCTTAAAATCAGGAAGTGTGAGGTCTCCAGCTTTGTTCTTCTTTCTCAAGATTGCTTTGGCTATTCAGGGTCTTTTGTGATTCCATACAAATTTTAGGACTGTTTTATCCATTTCTGTGAAATATGCCACTGGAATTTTGAAAGGCATTGCTTTGAATATGTAAATTACTTTTAGTACAGACATTTTAACAATATTCTTTCTGATCTATGAACAATGAAAATTTTTCCACTTATTTGTGTCTTCTTCAATTTCTTTCATCAGTGTTTTATGGTTTTTGTTTTTTGGTGTACAGACCTTTTACCTCCTTTGTAAGTTTATTCCAAAGTATTTTATTCTTTTTGATGCTATTATAAAGGAGTTTTTTTTTAATTCCTCTAATAGTTTGTTGTTAATATCTAGAAACACAACTGATTTTTGTATATTGATTTTGTATCCTGCAAATTTGCTGGATTCATTTATTAGTTCTCTGATGTGTTTTCTTCTTATTACCTTGCCTCTTTGTTTTAGCTTAGAGAAGTCCTTTTAAGGCTGGTTTAGTGGTGATGAACTCCTTCAGCTTATGCTTGTCTGGAAAACTGTCCTTCATTTTGGAAGGACAACTTTGTCAGGTAGAGTACTCTTGGTTGGCAGTTTGTTTTTAGCATTTTGAATATACCAGTGACTCCCCTCTGGCCTGCAAAGTTTCTACTGAAAAATCTGCTGACAGTCTTCTGGGAGTTCCCTTGTGTGTAATCAGTTGTTTCTCTCTTGCTGCTTTTATGATTCTTTCCTTGTCTTTGACAATTTAATTATAAGGTGTTTTGATGGGGGTTTCTTTGGGTTCCTCTTATTTGGAAACTCTCTTAACTTCCTACATCTGTATGTCTGTTTCTTTCCCCAGGTAAGGGAAATTTGTAGCCCTTACTTCTTAAATAAGCTTTCTGCCCCTTTCTCAATCTCCTTCTGGGACCCTTGTAAATCCACTTGATAGTGGCCCATCACTCTTTCAGTTTCTTTTTGCTTCTCTGAGCAGATGAATTCCACTGCCCTGTCTTCAATTCATGGATTCTTTCTTCCACTTACTCCAGTTTGTGGCTGAACCCCTCTCTTGAATTTTTCAGGTACTATAGTCTTCAGGTCTATGATTTCTGTTTGGTACTTTTTAGTTTTTCTCTTTGTTGAAATTCTCACTTGGTCCATGCTCTTGACTTCAGTGAGCATCTTTATGACTGTTATTTTGAACTCTGTATCGAGTAAATCACTTACCTGTACTTCATTAATTAAAATCAGTTTCTGATCTTTTTGTTTGGAACACCCTCCCTTTTCCCTGCATTTTCCTTGACTCTCTGTATTGGTGCATTAGGAAAAACAGCCTACATCTCGCAGTTTTGACAGACTGGTCTCAGATAAGAGATAAGACTCATGAATCAGCCCAGCCTGAGCTCCTGGTTGCCTCTCAAACATCTGTGATTGTCTAAGCCACTGTCATCATTCTTAGTGACTCCCAGTAGTTGAGGGTGTACGGAGATTCATTAGTTTCCTGAAAGGGAAGACTGTCTTCAGCACCTACGTGCAGGCTGACCGGAAACCAGACCTCAGGCGGCAGCTGGGAAAGTATGTAGTTGAACCCCTTCCAGGAAAAAAGTAGGACATGGGTGTTTTGCCTACTTCCCCTGTACTGAACCCAGTGTTCACAGAGCCACAGAGGGGTGCTCCCATGCCTGTTTCAGAACTGCTTCTTTGTTTACTCGTCCTGTGGGAATCATGAATTCCAGTCCCTCTGGCTATGAGAACTAGGTGATTTAGGGGGTCTGCTTTCTTTCCAAAGTTGATACACCAACAAATAACAGCTATACCCTTGAGGAACAGGACCGGTCAGCCAAAGATAGCTGTGCTCAGGGCAGGTGAGCAGAAGTTGGAGTGAGCCCCAGTGTGACCGCAGAGGACCAGGCAGAGGCACCCCATGCTGTGAGGCTCAAGGTGGCTCAAGATGGAAAATCATGAACCAGATAACACTGTCAAACAAGACTTAATTTTCAGTATCATAACCAGAAGAATTAACCAACTCCCAGAAGCAGAAAGGAATCTGTTTGATCACGGACCAACATATGTCGGACTTAATGCTGGTCTCCGTGGTCTAAGAGCAAATAGTCTTTTTTGATGCATCTTAAATGTGACACAGGCTTGTAGACCTGCTGACTTACCAATGGCAGTGTCCAAATTTTGACTGTGCACATATCTTACAAAGGTTTTGTAAGTTTACCTTTGAATACAGGTGATTTGAATTGTGAAACCTGTACCATAACACAGGGTGGATTGGTTGGTCTTGTTTTGGTGGTCTGTACTGGGTTATCTTGGCTGTACCTGTGAATGGTGGCCTAGCAGCCAGGTAGGAGTCAGCCCCACTACCAGAGAAAGGAAACATCTTAACTTACTGGACTAGAATTTCTAAGCCTATTTTCAGAAAGATGTTATTTCCCATTTTGCTCCAGGCTATGTTTACAGCATACCTTGGATCTAGACAATATAAACTAATTATAAAGGCTGTTCAGTTACCTGAACCCGGCCTAGAAATTCAGTGACTGTTAAACAAAGGTGTACACAAAAATAAAATTGTAATGTATACCAAAAAAAAAAAAAAAAGAGGAACAGGACTAAGAATGGAGCTTCTGGGGCACCTGGGTGGCTCAGTGGGTTAAACCTCTGCCTTTGGCTCAGGTCATGATCTCAGGGTCCTGGGATGGAGCCCCACATCGGGCTCTCTGCTCAGCAGGGAGCCTGCTTCCTCCTCTCTCTCTGCCTGCCTCTCTGTCTGCTTGTGATCTCTCTGCCAAATAAATAAATAAAAGCTTTAAAAAAAAAAAAAAAGAATGGAGCCACTGACATTGACTTTTACTCCTTAACTTAGACTTCTGTATTGTCCCCAGGCTTTTCCCCGCCCCCTCTCAAAGAGTTTTTATTGCCTTTGTTTTGAGAAAGGGGGAAAGGAAGGGAGGGACGAAAGGCGGATACAGAAAGGTCCTCAGAAAGACTGTGTATTGAATGTGTTTTTAATGGCAAATAATAGTAAATATGAACCCCTCAAGATTAGAAAGCAATTCAACAGTAAAGCCTAAAAAGTCAGGAAACTGGTATTTTAAAATTGAAAACATTACCTCTTCCTTGGACAAATGCCTGAATTTTGTCTGGTATCTACTCAATTCTACATTCAAACGATGGACAGTCATTTTTAACCCGTCATTTTCATCCACCAGTTCTTGAGCTTGTTTTCTTAGATAAAGTAGTTCAGGGGCAGCAACTACTGAAAAAAAAAATTTAATATTAGAAGAACTTACACTAAATTGATCAAGATTTTATACAAATTGTCAGTCATTTGATCTTTTTTCCCTTTTGGGCTCAGAGAGCCAATGGAGGACAGATGTATAGATATTAATGAATAAAAGTTACTGAGGTTTTTTTAACGCTAAATAGTCAACAGTGTTTTGGAAGTTTGTGCATATACAATTAAAGTAAAATGAAAATTTTAGATTGCAAAGAAAAAGTCATTGTTTCAGATGATATACAGCATGTTCCTTGAAAGCCATATAAAATAAATGGAGAATTAGAACGAAGAACTTTCCCATAGAGTAGTGATGCCCTATTAGAAAACATAACAGAAAATAGATCCCAAAAAGTAATAGCACAAACAATATAAAGTTGCAGGAATAGCTGTGCTTAAGACAAGAAATACAGAGTCTGTATGAAGACACTTTTCTTAAGGCCATAATGTTAGACTAATATAAACAGATCAATGTATAGAGAAAACAAAAGTGAACATTTATATAACCTTAGAGTTAAAAAGGACTTGACTGAGGGCGTAAGTCATAAAAGAAAAATATCCTATATTTAGCTGAATTATCAACAAACTGAGAAACCACTACATACACGAAAAAGGGCCAAAATTCCTAACATGTAAAGAACTCCTACAAATATGAAAAAAAAAAATCAAGCAGTCTCATTTTGCTTAAAGATTCCTTTTTTTAAAAAATCTTTTATTTTTTTAAAGATTTTATTTGTCAGAGAGAGAGAGAGAGAGAGAGGGCACAAGCAGGGAGGGCGGCAGGAAGCAGGAGAAGCAAGCTTCCACTGAGCAAGGAACCTGATTCGGCACTCAATCCCAGGGCCCTGGGATCATGACCTGAGCTGAAGGCCGATGCTTAACTGACTGAGCCACCCAGGTGTCCCAGTATCTCAATTTAAAATGGGAAAATTTATGAAAGAGAAAGAAAATGACCTGCAAAGATATGAAAAAAAAAAAAATACTCAAGCTCATCGATAGTAAAATACAAATAAAATTAAAATAGGATTTCCTCCCTTTTTTGCTTGTCAAATTAGTAAGGAAAATGTAATCCTCATCACTGCTAAGTATTAGGAGAAAGAGGCACTTTTTAAAGATTTATTTGTTTTAGAGAGAGTGTGTGTGCGTGGGTGGGGGCAGGGGATGCGGCAGAGGGAGAGAGAATCTCAAGTAGACTCCACACAGGGCGCAGAGCTCGATGGGGGGCTCAATCTCACAAAGACGCACTCTTACATGCTGTTCATGGGGATAAAAAACTGATATGTAAGATACTATGTTAAGCATAAAGAACCAAAAGAAGTATTGGAATTTCTTTAGCATAATAATGATATAGCAGAAAAAAATCAAATTTTAGCAAGGATATTAGTGAAAGAACCTTAATATACTATCAATAACATAAGCAAATATTACAACATAAGATACTAGCTTTCAAATAAATAAGAAAATTGGTGAATTCCTGTTCATTCCTTTAATAAAAGAACCGTGTAGTTGTCCCCACCTTCCTGAGGAGATGTTTTCTCAGCCTCTTTCAACTTTCGGTTTTCTTTTTCTGTTCTTTTCAGTTTTAACTGTAGTTCTTTCATTGCTTGTTTTATTAGGTTAAGTTCAAGAGTAAGGGTTTGATTTGCACTGCTTAGAAGTAAATTTTCTTCTTTCAATTCCTCAAACTTTTCTTTGGTTATTTCCATATATCTTTGCCGTGTTCTACCAGTTATATCTGGAAAGGTATGGAGAAGAAGTTTTTAAATACTGATTTTTACAATTTTACATCAAAATGATAAGAGACGCTATTTAAAAGAGCACCACACAAGTCATTTCATGTCAGGGGTCGTGCTAGGTCCTTCAGTCTCTGCTGCAAAGAGAACGGCCTTACAGCCGGGAGAGGGCAGCCGGTCTGCTGAAAGAGGTGGCTGAGGGACAGGCAGGGGTCCAGGGAGGCCCTTGCACATCATAATATGGAAAGTGGAGGTTCTGACTCGCAGGCCACCAAAAAGCCAGAAAATGCTTTTAAGCAGAGCTGTGAAAAAGAAGAGTCTCTTCTCTCAGATGAGCTCGAGGCTAGCGGTGAAGAAAGTGAACGAGAATGAGGCCCAGAGGCAGGGAGGCCAGTCTGGAGGCCCCCAAGAGTGGGCGTAGAGAGGAAGGGACAGATGAAGAGAAGGACTCGAGAGGCTCAACCCCAGGGTGGGAGGGCGGGTGGCCCCAGACAGGGGAATGGCCCACAACCCAGGGGGCAGGCAAGGGCTAGCAGAAGGACGAAGGGCTCCGGATAGCCTCCCTGACCCTCACCACATCCTATCCAATCCCTAGGACATGAAAGGGTAATCTAAGAAACGGGCACCTCCACAGCTCCACTGAAAACAGGAGGGGAACTCGGGGGCATCCCACAAAGAAAACATTTGAGATTGGATTGAAGATGGAAGCTACGGCCTAAAGTATGCCAGGATAGGTGAGCTAGGAAAGGTGGGCGTGCTTCCCGGCCTGGGCCTGGCCCTCGCAGGCGGTGGGCACACAAAGTGGCCCCCTTTTGCAGACACTGGCCTCCCAGTGTCTGAGCACATCCCATGGGGACATCCGTCCACCATTCACTATCTGAACGTTTAGACCCTCTCTTTTGGAGCAAAGATGGGAGTTCCACAGGTGCCCCCTCTTCCCAATTTCAGTAACGGGACAGAAGCAACAGCCTTTACGGGAGGGGGGGGAGTGACCTTTATTCTAGACAAGATGATTCTGGGCATTCTCCAAAATGATAAGCTTTTCAGCGTAATTAAATTCCAAAGGCAAATACCTGGGGAGGGTGGAGGCTTTTCACATAATGGTTTTTCATCCTAGGGAAGAAAAAACACGAGTAAGGAATTAAGAGTCGTAGCATCTTGGGTCATCGTATATTAAATATTTAAATACACTTTTTTTCTCCTTACTTTGGCTCTTGTACCTCTTAGTCTGCTTTAGCTTTAGAAACTCTAATGTCCATTGTTTCTTCTAACTGAAACTTAAAGGGTCTTGCCCTTCTGGTGGCTTCTCTGAGGCACTAAAAGAAGTCCTGATCAGACTTTCTTCCTGACTTTTTGCCCGTGAGTTCAGCCACTGCGTTTTCACACGTAGGCCTCATGAGGGACAGGCAGTCAGTTTAAGTTTGGAAGCATGAGACAGGACCGCAGGTGCTGAGCAGAGATGCACAGGGCAACTAACTGGGCTTTTCTTCCTTGGGATAGACAAAAAGACCCCCTATGCCGTAGAGAAGCACATTTCTAAGTGTTAAGAAAAGAATACGATCTTTCTTTTCAACCCAAAAGTTAAAGGGAAGGCTTTGAACTTTTGTTCATTTTTCCATTACACGTTGGTCTGATACCAAGCTTCTAATTTTTGCTGAAAAAGTAGGTAAGGTTATAAGTGAACTCTACTGAGAAATCTTTAATTTTGAAATTCCTATGGCACTGCAGGATTAAAACTTAAGTTAAAAATATTTCCATGTTTGGGCGCCTGGGTGGCTCAGTGGGTTAAAGCCTCTGCTTTCGGCTCAGGTCATGGTCTCAGGGTCCTGGGATCGAGGCCCGCATCGGGCTCCCTGCTCAGCAGGGAGCCTGCTTCCCCCTCTCTCTGTCTGCCTGCCTCTATGCCTCCTTGTGATCTCTCTCCCTCTGTGAAATAAAAAAAAAAAAAAAAATATTTCCATGTTTGCAAAAAAAGGGAAAAAACTATTTCCACATTTGCAAATTTGTTATAGTCTATTCACTCTGTAAATTATATATGTGATTTCTAACCACTCAATGTGTTACATTCATTTTTAAACTATGGAAAATCTGAGTTTGTTCATGTTTCAGAAGTATTTTATTATTTTTTGAGAGAGAGAGAGAGAGAGAGAGTGAGGGCGTTGAGTGCTCACACATGTGGTTAGGGGGAGGGTAGGAGCCAAGGGAGAGAATTTTAAGTAGACTCCATGCTTAGCTCAGAGGCCAATGTGGGGCTCAATCTCATGACCCTGAGATCATGACCTGAGCCAAAATCAAGAGTTGGATGCTTAATCGACTGAGCCATCCAGGTACCCCTCAAAAGTATTTTTAAAAAACATTTAACGGGAAAGGACTCTTATGGCTAGGTGTCCCCCCCCTCAACAAATCGCACATAAAAAATTTAAATTATGGCGGAAATTCTATTTATTGAGAAAGTTGGTTTTTAAAAAATGAGTCTTACCTTTAAATTCAGAACAGAATGTTTATCATCTGCTTAAAAAAAGAGAGAGAGAGGAAAACTTTTTTAAAGCAGATAAAGACATCTGACAACTCAGAAGAGCATGATCATAGGAACTTGCCTTCCACGGATGAGCTGAACAAGCCCTGCGCTGGGCACAGCCTTCACAAGGTTACACAGCAAGCTGGTCTGGACAAGGCAAGGGACCTGACTGAACTGCTCATCTCTCTTCTGTTAATTTGGCAGCACCTCCAGCGACTCCCATGATTACAGAACAAGGGCCAAGTCCATGGGAGTGACTCCGAGCCCTCCCTGCCTTTCCAACACGGCCCTATCCCCTATCACCCAAATGTGCCCCAAATGCACCACCCACTGTTCCCCAAATGTGCTGAGGCTCCATTCCTCTCTGCCTGGAAGTAGCATCTGACCTGACCAGACAAACAGTTGTTCCTTGAAGCAAACCACCTTGGCAACACAAATGTAATCAAATCTCGATACAAATGTAAACAAATCTCGCCCAGTTACTCTCTATTTACACATACACATTCAGGCACTCCCTAAGGAGGCTAATCTTACGCCCTAGTGTGCCTTGTGCCTTTTGTCATAGTGAAAAGTTGGTTGTTGTTAGTTTCTACAGTCAACTCACAGAGCAGAAATAACTGGATGAAAATAAATTAGAAACAAATACACAAAAACCAATAGAATTCAGAAACACAGACAAAAAAGCCTAAAGATACATAAAAGATTGTAAATCTACTTCCTGGTTCACTACAATTACCAACATAATCACCGAAGAAATTATTATTATTTTTTTTTTAAGATTTTATTTATTTATTTCACAGCAGGAGAGAGATCACAAGGAGGCAGAGAGGCAGACAGAGAGAGAGAGGGGGAAGCAGGCTCCCTGCCAAGCAGAGAGCCCGATGCGGGCCTCGATCCCAGGACCCTGAGATCATGACCTGGGCCGAAAGCAGAGGCTTTAACCCACTGAGCCACCCAGGCGCCCCGAAGAAATTATTTTTGACCACAATGTCATGTTGCCCCACTATCTGTAACTAAAGGTGTGATCAAATGTCCTGGGGCAGTCTAGACTGTGCACCCAAAGAGATCCCGCCTGGTCTTTCCGAATCCGGCCTATGAAGCCTCCTCAACCCGCCGCCTTCTCTGGCGGGCAATGTTGACTGCTCTCCTGGTCTTTGTGCCGCTCCTGCCAGCCACCTCAGCACCCCAGACTAGTTCCCCATCTGCACGTCCTCCCCTGCAACTGGAATGTGAGGGGAGGGGCCTGTGGCTCTGTCCTCTCTGGCACATAGTAGGTGAGCACCTCATGAGCAAATGTTTAAACCGACACAGAAAGATTTTGCATTTTTAATAACTATTGCAGTAGTCTTGCTTTGGTATCTTACGATGCTGCATCGGACCTGCTGCCTTCATATTTAATGAACTCTTGGATGACTCCCCCCTTAAATTCTTCACCGGACAAAGCTGGGAAAGGGCAGGGAATTCACGGAGAAGGATGGCAAAATGCTACCAGCTGTAGAGGGTGGGTGGCAGCTACATGGGAGTTTCGTTGACCTATTTTCTCTACTTTTGTATGTTTGAAAGGTGTCATGATAAAACATTTTAAAAAGGGCAATTCACCTATTTTCCTAAAGAAAATCACCATCTCTATCGTATCTTAGTCCCCAGCTTTTCAGGAAAAAGAGCCAGAATTGGCATCACCCAAGTTTACTTCGGTACTTGACGTATGTACAGTACATTGGGCTCTGGGTATGCTTTTTATTTCCTGTTTTCTCATTGATCATTTCTCAAAAACATTTCCAGACTCCTCACCCTTCTCATTTCTACAGTCTGCCAGGCAAGTGGTATAAACTATTCAAATACCAGTAAAAGTCCCCTATCCTGGGCATCCTGTGTGCCATATGCCATGTTAGGCACTACTTTCATCCTCATAGAAAAGCCACACACGTGAGCACAGGCTTGCTGTCAAAAATGCTGGTAATACATATAAATCAAAACTTCCCCATGATCATAATCCTCTGAACCTCTCCCCTCCCAAGAGTAACCATGGTTATCAACTGGGTATGTTCACCTTCCACATATATTTGAGCTTATAAAACATAAAGTCAAACACGCAACCCCTCCTTCCACCTCCTTTATATATAATAGACATTAGCTGGTAGGGAGGGAGATGCATGTGCAAAGGCCCAGTGGCAGAAGGGAACATCATGCAGTTGAAGAAGTAAGAGAACCCCATGTGGCAGCAGAATGGCCAGCAGGCGCAGGCCCAGTAGGTCTCGTAGGCTCTGGGAAACCAGTGAAGAGATCTAAGTAAAAACAGTGTGGGGGCCCACGGGGGGCAGACAGGGACACTACTAGATACTACTTCGTGTTTTGACAAGATTGCTCTGGCTCCTACCACAGTAAGAGACAGTGGGCACCCCATAGGTACCCGTATATCTGCTGGGCCTAACACACAACAAAGGTTACTGGAAGCAGAGGGGCAGGCCGTGACTGCTTAGAAGAGCAAAGGCCCTAGACCGGCCTTGGAGACCCCGACATAGACTGGGCAGGGAGAGGAAGATGACCCTGCAAAGGAGATGAAGAAGGGTTACCCAGAGAGGCAAGAGGAGACAAGGAGCATGAGGAATGAAGCCCATGAAGCCAGGGGAGAGATGGATTTTAAGATAGCAGGAGCAATCCTCAGTAGGGACGGCTCCTGAGAAGCCACATAAGATGAAGCCAGAACACCATCCGCTGTGTCTGTCAGGATGAGGGTCAGTGACTTGGGAGCGTCACAGAGACAGAGCCAGCCAAAGCGCTGTGTGTTGAGGAGACGCTCTCAAAGGAGGGAAGGGAAGAGGCGTGTAGACAGCTGTCTTTTGACAAACTAGGCTGTGGGGAGAAAGAAAGCACAGTGAGGTGGGAGGGCATGAGTGGGATCAGACCAAGGCACTTGGGCGTCTGGGCTTCTTGGCCGCTTACTGCCAGGATGGCGCACGTGGCTCGAGGAGCTTCCTGGCTCTGGCTTCTAGACAAGAATTATCAGCCTGCATTTAGGGACGGTGCTGTGCTTCCCACTGTGACGGAATTTAACCCCTACAAGAATCTGATGAGAGGCGCACTCAGACTGAGCACAAGCGGGGTTAAGTAACTTAGCCACACCTCTTGTTACCAGGAAATGACAGAGTCAAGAACCAAACCACTAAAAGCCAGAGATTCTGGGTGTTGTCCAAGGATCACTGGTGTCACACTTTCTTAAGTGCTTGATAAGAACACAGACCTTGGGCCCCAGCCTAGAGACACTGCATTAGAATTTGGGGCTGGCGTAGTGGCTTTTTCACAAGTGTCGAGAGGCTTTTAACGGCCACCACAAAGCAAAAACCACTGCAGGAGCCCCTCCCCAACCATGCGCCTCTCCGCTGCACTCCACCCCCACTGCCCACCCGCGTACCTGCACGCCCTGCGCTTTGCCAGGGGCGCAACGATGAGCTTCGTCAGCAGAGGGCGCCAGAGACACGCGGAGGAGGAAGGAGCCTGTGTGCCTCATTCCAGGGCTGTCTCCACCCCTCTCTCCATCCTTTCTGCTCTTCCTCTTCCCCTCCCTCCATCTGTCCCTTAAAGGTGGCCAGCCAGCACTTCCCCATGGGTGGCTTCTTCTGGCACTCCCCTGGAGAGGCCGGCTTTCCAGTGAGTTCCGTTAGCACGACACCGCTTTCTCACTGGCCAGTGGACCACAGCGACAGCATCCCCGGCTTTCCATCTGGGCCTTGAGTGACTCTCCAAGAGTGCTTCTCCCCTTGGGTGCCCTACGTGTGCATGGACCGTATGGGAGTGGCTCTTCCCTCTCTCTACTACCGCTGTCTTCTCCAGACTTCTCTCTGGCCCTTCGCAGGCAACTCTGTGATAGTTGATTCTTCATATTAAACTTTCCCCGTTCAGATCACCATGTGCTTTCTGTCTCCTGACTGGATTCTGACTCAATAACACACCAGGCCAGAGGCAGCACAGCAGTTAGAAAATGGATGGACATGAATAAACACGGAGATATTCAGGGTGTGTGTAAGAGAAGAGGCAGGTAACAAAATGATGTGTACGTGACACCTGCATACATTCTAAATTGTTAAAATTACCTATGACAGTACAATTATGTGCATTTATGTATGTCTGCATTTCAGGGTTTTTTTTTTTTTTTTTTTTACAGTGAGAACGTATTACCTCTATAATTAAAGAAGAGATACACTTTTTTTTACATGACTGTAATATTCATATGGATTTTCCCACAGGGATAAAACATGCCACCTAACCAGTTAGTGTTTTCTGGCCCAAGTATTAGGGGCCGGCATTCTGTTTTCCAAACGGTCCCCGTGAGCCCGAGCAACTCTGAGGGTCCCGACAAAGCAGCTGGCGGTGCCCACTGCGTGCCAGGTTCCTTCTCACCTATACGTGGATGCCACCTCTTAGGAAGCGGACACCCGTTCTCGAGCTGCAGGGAAGGAGCATGCAGAGTGTAGAGCCTGAGCCTTTATCCTCCCCACCACGTGTCCTCTCACAGCTGACAGAACGCACAGAATGGACTCCAGAGAAAGCACCTGATACATTAAAGATGACCTCACGTCCAGGCAAGTGGCCACGGACTAACTTGCCCCCAGTGAAAAGAGAACTCAGGAGTATTCCCACTTGCAATCACAGAACCATGGGGCAGAGCCACAATGGCTGCATGTTCAAAAAATTAACCAATATTTATTGTCACAAAATGCTTTTGTATCGAAAAAAATTTTTTTTTTTACCTTTTTCTTGTGTACGTTGTGTTGTAGGAGGCAAGCCTGGAAACCCATCCTGCTTAGAAATATTTTCATCATCTTCACTGTCCATCCCATGTGACAATGGAACCTTTTTGTTACAAAAGACAAAAGAACATGTGATAAGTGCTATCTGTATCAAATCTCCTCCCATCAAACTCAAATGTCTTATTCCATACTTCCTCCATGGCCACCTGCCACTGGGACACAAAAGGACCAGACCCAGCAGGGCTGGATGAAACCTCAGGTCCCTCAGGAAAAGCCTGGTGGCAAAGGCAATGCTGTCCGAGCTATGCTTAGGCCACGGAGAACTCCGCATCCCACCCACACCACCCGGGCCGCATGCCTTCCTCACTCCCTCCAGGAATCAGCCCAGGAAAGGGGGCTGCGTCTAGCCCCTCGGCACAGCACCCAGGACCACTCCAGCCAGGTACTGACGCCACGCTGGCACCCCTATGTGGGCCAAGAATTGCCGAGCTGCCTGGGGGGGAAGCCTCACCCAGGTCACTGTGCGGGCTCGAGGTCTGTCGGGTCTGCTAAGTTTGCTGGCTGTGTGGGTTCTCTGCAAATGTTGTTTCCTGAGGGAACGGAACCCTCCTGCCACTGTTTGTGCGGGTGTCCTACGTAGGTATCCTGCATGGTGACAGGGCTGCAGCGCCGTCCCTTACAGACCTCCGCGTGAGGAGCCTGAGACAGTCCACTGGCGACTGGAGGGCAAGAGTAGTGAACCAGGCCTTGTACAATAAGCCATGACTGGCACTCTCTGGGCTGGTGTCCCCTCTGCTCTCCTGACTCTACAGTGAAGTCTCGCTTACGTGACCAGCCAGGCTTCGCTGTGCTGCGGACAAGGGGAGGGCCGTTCCCACAGCTGACAGAGAAGTGGGGCACTGACTGGCAAGATGTCCACCAAAAGGGGCATTTTGGAGCCAAGAGCAAAGGCTATCAGGCCCACTGGGCTCTGAGAACAGGGCTCCAGGGTGACCCCACTCAGGAGGGCGCACAGGTCTCCCACTCTACTTAGCTTCTGAAGGAAGAAATAAGAAGTGACTTCTTGGCTTTTATTGCCTGGGAACCAACTGCCTGGTTCACCGTGTCAAAGATCTGTTAAGTGACTACCATCAAGGAAATTGTAAAGTGCCAAGGGGCCTCCAGTATCGCCCTCTCTGCTGGTCTCCGAGGGCGAAGGCTGACCCCACACGGGCCCTGGATTGTACCTGTGCCACACACCGGTGTCTAGATGCCGAGCAGGCCCACTGGAATGTGTCTGTGCGCACAGCCATCTGTGGCGGCAGGCAGCGTCCTGAAGAGCACCAGCCAAGCCAAGCCAATGTCCAGCATCAGCAAAACAAGGAAGCCAATGTCCAGCAAAACAGGGAAGCCCCCCGAAGAGCAGCGCTGCACAGCGGGCGACTGTCAGCACGGACAGCGAACCGAGGACCGCGACACACAACTGCAGACCCTCAAACGCTCCAAACAACACAGGCTGTCCTGACTAAAACCACACGGTTTTCAGAGGAGGCAAACTAAGGTGATTTTCCACGAGCTGATCAGCTCCAGGAGTCAGGGCAGTGGGGAACTCTGGGGAAGCAGAGTCGTGAAGTCATGAAGCAAACCTTCTGGGGTACTAGTAATGTCATTTTTCTTTTTAATCTGGGGGGTAGCTGCTTTATCAAAGTTCACCGAGCTGTACATTCACGGTCTATGTACCTCTGTGTATAGCTAATACACTGATTAATAAGCCTAAAGAATTCATGACCGTGAAACCTAAAAACCTCTCTAATTTAAAAGTTTGAATTTGCGGTGCCTGGGTGGCTCAGTCAGCTGAGCGTCTGCCTTCGGCTTGGGTCATGATCCCAGGGTCCTGGGATCGAGCTCTGTGTCGGGCTCCCAGCTCACGGGGAGCCTGCTTCTCCCTCTCCTCCCTGCTCATGCTGTCTCTTGCTATCTCTGTCTCTCTCTCAAATAAAATCTTTAAAAAAAAAAAAAAAAAAAGAACAAAAGTTTGAATTTAAAACATTTTTTAAACTGCCAGATACTTCTGAATATAAAAATTACCTTGGTAATTCAAACAAACCTCTCTGGGTATTGAAGAAATGGAAGGAAGAAGCAGGCCAAACCAGCCACAGTGCTGACCTCAGAGATGCTGGGAACGACCCATCCTCATGTGACCGCAGCACCTGTGCCAGGCTCCTTCACGCTCTTCCTGGGTGGTCTAGCACCCCGGATTTTTTTTTTTAAAACAAATAAGCGGGCAGGAGAGTCAGAGAAAGAGGGAGAAGCAGACTCTCCGCTGAGTGGGGAGCCAGATGCAGGGCTCGATCCCAGGACCCCGAGACCACGACCTGAGCCGAAGGCAGACGCTCAACTCACTGAGCCACCCAGGCGCCCCTAGCACCCCAGATTCTAGAGGAAAATATATACGCTATGATCACTAGAGTAATTTTAGGTGGGGAAGAAAGGTATAAGTTGCAACCTAGTAGAGGGAAAGAAATCAGACTGAAAAAAATCATCAATTCAAAGAAAGACCAAAAAAAAAAAAAAGAATAAGGGAAGAAATAGAAAAACTGAAGATAGCAAGATTAAACTCAAATATATCCACATACACCTTAAATATAAAAGGACCAAAGGCTTCAGTAAAAAGGAAAAGTTTGTCAAACCCGGTTAACTAAAAAAACTATATGCTAGAGTGATAAATGGAGGAGTAGTGCGGTATATGCATTATATCTCAGTGAACTTGTTTTAAAAAATGATATGCTCTTTACAAGACACAGATGAACATGAGGATAGAGAAAGGCTGAAATTAAAGGACGGAAAAAAAACAGACCATACAAATATCAAACAGAAGAACCATGGAAAATGTCATACAAAGTAGATGTTAAAGTCAAACACATTTTTAGAGATAAAAAGGTTCACTTTGTAGTGACAAAATATCCCAATTTACCAGGAAGATGCAATTTTAAGCCTGCACACACCTAACAATGTGGTTGGACGCAGAGGAACACGTGTTCTGGGACTTCATGCATATGAAATTCAAAATATGCACCAGTGTTCAGCGACCTCAGAACCCTTCTGACATTCCTTGGAGGAGAAAACCGGCCAACACAGCAAGGAAGCTGCAAGTGTAGATTCTTGTGGCTTCCAGAGTGAGGCTGCTGGGAAATGAATTATCTGGGTGGAGTCCCCACTATTCCCTGGCCTCCAGCAGACAGTAACCCAAAGGACACAGGCCCAGCCCATGGGGCATGGCACCTTCCCCGAGGCCTCTCCTCACACCAATGATATTAAGGTGAGAACCCCACCCCAGATACGTTGTAAGGTCATCAGAGGTGGAGCAACAGGAGGGTCCCACTAGCTCCACCTGGGGGTAAAGTCAAGGCAAGAGTGTGGTCAAGAATTTGCAGTGAACCAAGAACTAACTCTGGTTTCCTGGCTTTGTTTTGTTTTTAAGTAGGCTCCATGCCCAGCGTGGGGCTCAAACTCATGACCCTGAGATCACGAGTCATATGTTCTACTGACTGAGCCAGTCAAGTGCTCCCAAGAACTAACTCTGGAAGGGGCAGTTCTGCCGTGCAAGGTAGAAGGACCTCCAGACGTCTAACACCATGCTTGACTAAGGGTTTGGGGACCCGTGTTTCATCACTCTCTTGGTGGCTTCTGCATATTGGCTGGAGTGACACCTCGGTGCCCTCCTTGCTATCCTGGCCTTCTACTGCTACTGAAGGGGGTGAGGCTCCTGCAGAGGTGCTAGTATGGGTGGAGCAGCTGATAATCTCCATGTGGAGATCTCCATGGGAGGGGGTATTTCTTCTATCTGCACCTGGACATGCACGTGCAAACACAGAGACCACAGGAGTCACGCCACGGCAGCCGCCCTACACTGCTCGCTCAGTAATCGGTGGCCTCCTTTCTCCCTTGCAAAGAGATCCCTGATTGTTTGGTGCGAATGGACTCAGCCCTAGGCCATGACCCATGGGAATCCTCTTCCCCTTGGCCAGTGACTAGTCAAGGGGTGGCCATGTGACCAATGAGACTCCTGCTAGGAGGCTTCCGGGAAAAAAATGTTCTCCCTAATAAATACAGAGCAGCATGAGAAGGCCCCTGTCCCACTTCTTTGTTTCTGCTCTGGGATCAGGACCAGCTGCACCCACTCGGGACCATGAGGAGGAGGCGGCCAAGGGGATCTCAGGCACCAGCCTTTGATAGCAGCTGAAACAACATTAGAATCTCCTGCCTTTTGACTTTGTTAGGTCAGAGAGTTAAAGGTCTGTTATTTAAACCTTATGTTTGTTTATTCCATTTTTGCAGCCAAAAAACCCCAAAAAACCAAAAAAACCCAACACAGATATCAAAGCGACCACAGAGGCTTCTTCTGGAGAGAAGAGGACTGGAATAGGAATGGTGGGTTTCAGGACAAGCTTACACGTTACAGGCACTATCAAAAGCTTTTATAAGAAACACGTATTCATTCATTACCTGTGTAACGAAAAGAAAAATTTTAAGAAACTGAAAACTACGGAGATAGAAAGGGGACATTCCTAATCCTCAAGAGCAGCAGCAGAAGAATGTCCACTATTTCTTGGCCTCCAGAAGATTCTAGAGAGCACTGGTTTACCCCTGCATGAATGGTTCCTCTCTGGGTCTCCATCCAAGCACATGGGAGACCCTCCAGTATCAGTTTGTTACGGGTAGCTGGGTGAATGCATGAACAGGTCGGTGAATGTATGGCACTTTGGTACAAGATGCTCTACAAATCCACAAATACAACAATAAGGACAGGAGAGCTTCGGTAACATACTATTCATGAATTCTATTCAAAAATAGTAATAAGGCATTTACACTACACTCTCTTCCCTTAAAATCCACTGAAAGCAATCAAAAGAATGGGGAGAGGGGAGAAGCAAGCTTAGTCAATGGCAGAAAACAGCCACCAAACTGATGAAATTTGGGAGAGAGAAGTCAAAAACTGCCAAGCCTCCTCAGACTTCAGGCATGCAGATGCTTGAAAAACCACAAACCATCACAGTTACAAAGGTCCACAGTGATGTTCTGATGGGTGCACTGAGAGTATGGGTGCAGAGGGCCCCAGGAAAAGTACAGTCATTCCCACATGGCAGAAGCAAGGGGAGAAGAAGCTAAAGGGAGACACCAATGGAGAGCCCACCTTTACTGTCTGGAATTCAGCTTCTATTCCCTCCAAGAAATGAAGGACAGTACAGACTGACATCAAGAACCCAAAGAAGAGATACAGAAGACCAAGAAGAGTGACAAGGCAACAAAAGATGTGGAAAGTAAATTGGTAAGACTAAAAACCAAAAGGAAAAGTGAAATCAATACAGAGAAGGTAAAAGCTATACTAGAAGCAATAACACAGTGAAAAAGAGATGAGGATGGTACACAGAGCAAATCACAGAAAGCGACACCGTAAAGGAAAAAGAGGGACAAGTGATTACAGAAAATAGAACAGACATGGAAGACAAAGGACAGCCAACAAATGCATAACTCCTATTTCCAAAGGAGAATAAAACAAATAGATAAGCTTAGTCAATGATAAAATAGGGAAAGAAATGTTTCCTGAAAACAAAAAAGGGAGATGAAAATCTGTCTGCAACATTAAATAACAAACTAAATTTCAGGAAGAAAGGACAGATAATAACACACACCACAGTGAATTCTGGTGAAGTCTGCAAAGGATAACAAATGACCCTACCAAGGTGTGAGACGGAAGAATCAAGTGACCTCAAAGGGAAAAGCAAGGGGGCCAGAGCTTCTTCCCACTCCTTTGCTGTCTGTCTCTACAGTCCCTTCAGAAGGGTTACATCCCCTGCTGCCAACATGGTCTCACGCCACCCTATACCCTTTGTAACATTTATCGTAATTATGATTGACTGACGGGTGATCATGTGACTGCAGACTCTGTCTTACGCTGCTTCTCCAGCACTCGGCACAATGCCTGGTCCTCGCTGAATGCTCAATCACTGTATGTTGAATTACTGACCTACCCAGAGTGTCCTCCTTAACTCAGTCCTTTACGGGTGCAGGGAGGTTATCTGACTTACCCAAGCCATACGACTGGGAAGTCAAGAAGCAGGGACTTGAACCCAGGTCTCTGAATGCCCATGGCACTGTTCTGTCCACTGGATGCTAGCTTTGCATAAACTGGCCACAAATTCACACTCGCCACTTCCCCTCCAGCCTTACTTTTGGGTGGCACCAATAAGAAAACTGCTGTAAACAAGACTTGCTTTCCATGTTAGGCCATTTCTGAGCGGATGCATACTTCACATGAAGATGTTTGCCCAACTACCCTGAAACAGAGAGAGGCATGAGGAATAGATTTAAGTCCAAATCACCTGATTTGGGTAGCTCTGTTTCCTTATCTTTCTAGTTTTGAAAACTGTTTAAAGGAAGTACGAATGACTCATGAGAAAGGATGAGATTATAAATTATTTACCTCAGATTAAAGAATGTCTATAGTAAATACAGAGAGGGCAAGTTTACTTTTTGACATTAAATGTACCCCCCAGGCAGTATCTCCTTCAGAGCTGGTGCATTGAGCAATTAAATAGCATTCTCCCATCCAAGTACTAACCAGGCCCGACCCTGCTTAGCTTCCAAGATCAGATGCGTTCAGGGTGGTATGGCCGTAGACTAAATAGCATTCTCACAGGCTCCACACACCCATTTTCCCCAAAGATATATACTTTAATCATATCAATTTGAGAATATTTGGTCAGTTTCAAATAAAGCTGTATGTCTAAGAAATAGTCTCAATAGGCAAAAGGACGATAAACACAAATTTTAATTCTAAACAGAGACACTTGGCCACCCTGGTCTGAATCCTGCCTCTGCCCCTGGATGGTTGGTTGGGTGACAACCTTGGGCAAGTCACTTACCCTGTTTCTTCACACACTTAGCCCCGAGGGTCTGCAGTACATGAGATAGTGCATATAAGCTGCCTAGCCTATATTAAATGCTCAGAAAATGTCAGTGTGCCTTCCTGCGCCTCTTGTGTCACCCCTGTAACATTTTCCCTACCCCCACCCCCAAAAACCTAATGGTAAGGCTGTGGGAAATTGAAATCCCTTTCCAGCTTAAAGGCCACTTTCATTCATGCCATCTGCAGCTGGCCAGGACAAGGTACAGACTCTGATAAGCCCTTCCAATTGTAATCGGTTCCTGAAAGTCCACCTCTGGCTCCTGGGTTGTATAGGGATGGTGTTCCTGTTGGCTGGGAGGAACAGAAATGGGGTGACTGGCATGCATATGCTGCTGGGGGGGGGGAGGCAAAAGGACAAAAACTGCCTTGGAGAACAATCTGGCCACACCTGGCGCGACCCAGCACACATAAGTGCATTGACCAAATGTGCAAGGAAATAACCCAAATGTTCGTCAGTAGGGGCGCAGATAAAAAAGTTAATGTGGATTCATCTCACAACTGCAATGTTGAGTGAAAAAAGCCAGGAAGTGGAATGACTGGTTCACTATGATGACCTATTTACAATTAAAAAAAAAATTGTACTGTATTTGTTTGCTGACACTTATTTGTGGTAAAAGAATAAAAACACAGACTTCTAAAATGTATTCCAAATCCAAGAGCACATGGCCTTCCAGGGAGGGAGACAAAGAAGATTTCAACCTCAACTATAATTTCATTTCTTTTTAAAAAATCTGAAACACAAGAAGATAAGCTGTCAATACTTGCTCATTCTGAAGAATGAGAACACCAATGTGGTATGTTACTTTCTACTTTTCCATGTGTTTTCTTGCTGGGTTATAGAAAATACAGATGTTCAACTTCAATATAAACTGAAATGTCAGACAGTTTTCCAAAGTGGTAGTACCAGCTCACACCCCCCACCAGCATGGGACGGTCCCTCCAGAACCTCATCAACCCTTGATATTGTTAGTTGTCTTGCTCTGTTTTTCACATTTTAAACTAAAACAAAAGTTCCCGACTGCACGTAGGTCCTGAAGCCACCATGACAGACGTGCCGACAAAATAAAATAGCATCCAGCTAATGACAAAGGGGGTTGTTTAGGTCACTAGACTCTCTTCAATGGGAAATGGGGTAGCAAGCTTTACTTCCAAAATAGCTGAGTGATAAACAGCTCTGTCTGTAACCTCAGTGCAAAATACTAGCCAGAAAGAACGTAGACTGAGGGGCAGAGGGACTTCCCTGGGGTCTGCACCGGAACCTGCTCTGGGCTCAGCCACTATCTACCTGCTCCAGCCTCCTTGCAGTAGAGAAACCTCACTCTGCTTGCTTCAGTCTGCGTGTGTTAGAAAGTGACGGTTGGTTTAGGAAATGCTCACAGAAGGACTCCTCAAACTAAGCTCCCTAGGACCACTGAATGTTTGATTCAATACAGTGGGGTACTCAACAGAAATATAATCACTCTGAATATCATTTGATGCTGCAAATCTGTAGTGCAAGTCACTGTAACACACGTTATCATGACAGTGAAGGAGAGTAAAGAAAAAGAAGTTATGGTGCTGTCTTTTGCCATTAAAGACACAGCACTATCTAGTTTCCCAAACTCTGGGAGCACAGAGTTGAAACCAGAGGAGCTCAGGCGGCTGTGGAGGAATGGGTTCCATCAGCCTCTCTGTACCACAGTTCCTCCCGGGTGATGGGGCCGTAAATGCAGCCTACCTCACCGAGGCAGTGGGGGCTAACTGTGCGGAAGTGCTTGCAACAGAGGCTCCCGTATGGTAAGCACTCAAAGAATGTCAGCTACTACCGAGATGAATGACAATATTCCTCTTGTCGGGCATGATTTTGAAGAAAGGTTGCAACGTGCATGTTGATACTGGAAAAGTGACAGGAAAAGAGTAGCTTTGGGGGCCACAGGAAAGAGTGGGTTTACTTAGCACTGGCTGGAAATCTACATTAAGAATGTGAGGAGGTTTATCTTTGTCTCTGAACACCCTGTCTTTGAACAATAAAGGAAAGAGCCTGAAATTTGTTGTCTGACCAGATTTAAAAAAAAAAAAAAAAAGGAGACTGTCTGTGTTCAGAAAATCAGGCCCCGGACAAAAGCCATTAAAGGCAGAAGAGAGAAAAGAAAATCCTTATGGTGCACTCTACACAATTTATGGTAAGTTAATAGGGTGCAGAAGACATTCTGGAATATGAGCCACACCTGATTTCTGTGGGGCACGGCATACACAGCATCGCTGAGACCTCCCTGTGCTTTGGGAGCACTGATACCCTCCGGCTCCTCGCAGCTGGATGACAGCTGTGCATCCGTGTCCTCCTCCTCCCTGGAGCCCAGCATTTTAAAGGATGGCAAAGAAGATCTTCCTGTCTCATTCTGCCAATTTGGTCTGCAATAGAAGGTCAGGAGCAAAATAAATAAATAAGCAAGCCACTATTTGGTATATGTAACCACCCCCAAGACCCCACCATAAAATTATTATGACCACCTTACAAAACATGCAGAAGCTAAGGGATTAAGTCATCCACAATCCCATCCCTTTGTACACTCTACTTTTCTTTCTAGCTTCTTATGTAGGCTTTTCTAGTTCCTAGCACTGCCTATATACACAATTTGCCTCATTGGTAACACATTTTCAAAGTCAAAACGTTAAAAGAAAGGACTCAAATAGACACACCAGTTTAGTCAGCCATTTCGTGTACTTAGGACCGCCCCACCCCCCTGAATTGTCACCGTTACAAATAACTCTGTAATGAACATCTACGTGCCAATTAGCTCTTATGTATTTAGGATCCGTCTTATGAACGAAATAACCATAGAGTAAACTGCTGAGTCAAATGGTATGACTATTTTGGGGGTGTATGGGCACACTGCACAAAATCATCCCACCCATCAGTTCGCTACATTAGTGACTACATTAGTCACAATTTTGCAAAATTTGGCAAAAGAACTTAAATCTCACTGTATACATCTTGCATTTTTTACTGAAACAATACAGTTCCGTACATTTGTGTGCAAGTCCTAACTCCTCTATGGTGAACTGTCTGTTCATGTCCTTTGTCTACTGATCTACTTTGCTTCTAGCATGTCTATTTCAATTTGAAATTGACCTCTTCATCTACAAAGTTCAAAACTTTGTATTTACTACAAGTATTTTTCCTATAAATTCCATTGTGGCTATGTGAATTTTTTTTTAACATACAGATGATTAAAATACACTTTGACCTTCTAAATTCTTAACTTAGAGGGGCATTGCAGGCATCTGCCTCTGAGAGGTTTGATAAAACTGACTATAGGATTTCCTGTTCTCATTTATGTGTATGATCAGGTTAATCCTTCCATTTAATAGGAATTTGTTTGGTATATGAACTGGGCAAGGCTCGAAGTGGATTTTTTTTTCTACTAGTGCTAATGATTATACTGTCAAATCCCTTCCTTCCCCTTTGCTCTGTGAAGTGGCCTTTATGAAACAGTCACCGTGCACGCAAAACCCAGGTCCCCTGAGGGCATCCACACGCACTTCTCTATAGAACCAGTCCTGCTGTTTGCACTACTTCAACTGCGCATTTTAAGTATGCCGTGGCTAATTCAGCCCTCCCCCTGAGTCAAAATTCTTTCTTTCTGGATTTTCTCTGATGGTTTTATCTGCTCATTCTTTCTAGTGAAGTTTAAGATCATCTCATCTTTAAATTCTAATCCAGCTAAAGTGAAATTCTTAAGAGGAAAACAGGCTATATTTAAACATCTAAAATGAAGTTAAGATTAAAATGTGAAAACCAAAAATATTAACATGTCCTAGAAGGAAATAAGTGAGGATTCATAGAATAGGGAAGGCCTTTCTAGACTTCACAATAATGTCAGAAACTACAAAGACTGATAGATTTTACTGCATAAAAAGGTATGCAAAAAAAAAAACCCCTCAAAAAACAAAGCTGAATAAACAAGACAGATAAAAGGCAAATCTGGTCGTGTATTCCCCCAACCCCACCCCATAAGCCCTTAAAGCCCTCAGTGCCTTCCTGGTGCTCCTAGCCAGAGGGGGTGGGGAAGACCAAACCTCAGAACAGGCCACCAAAGCATCACCAGGCTGGCCCCTGCCCACTCCTCCAGGCCATCTTGAATGACTGCCCACCTCACCCAAGTGCCCCCTGCCACAAACATCTTCCTTCAGCTGCTCACATATGTCCTTGTGTCATGCCCCCTCTCCTGTCTTGAGAGCTCATCCGAGCGTCACACTGACCACTTCCCCCAAGGCCCTGAGCCCTTCCCAGGCACTCCTTGTACCTTCCTCAGCTCTGCTCTCAATGCTCTCTTCCTGAGGAGGAAACCTTCCTGACTGCTCAGCCCGACGTTGGCTCCCACCCAGCTCAAGCAACAGAGGAAATGATGTGAAAGAAGAGGATGTAGTATAGTTGCCAAAGAAGGTGAAATCAGTATGAATGTTTGGAGATGGCCCACACAAGAGGTGGTGGGTGACAGCTCTCACATCGATGTGGTGGCATGGGACAGTCCCATGAGGGGCTCAAGGCAGCCCTGAACTCGCTGGCACTGTGCGGCCATGAAAACCCCAAGGGCTTTCATGAGCTATAATCTCACAAGAGCCACTCTAGAGAAAATTCTGACAGGAGTCAAAAGCAATCAATGTCCCAGGACAGCGTCCCTTTGACCCCGGTGATGAAAACCTGAGTACTAAGCTCCAGTCATAACCGTGCACAAGCGCGCACACACACACACACGCGCGCACAAGGGAGCTGGGGCGCCTTATCAGAGAAGCAGCAGAGCCAGTGATACGGTCCTTACCGAAGCCTTAGCTCGGAGGTGGTGGCATAGGGCTCGATGACACTGTCCTTTTCGACGTAGGTCGTGTCACTCTCAGACAGGGATCTCTGGCGAGGCTGAGGAATGGCGACGGTCTGGCCAGTCAGCGTTGTTGCTAGGATGACTGCAGCCAGAGCAGATCTAGGGGCAAAAACATGCCAGGGAGAAGGTGAGACACAAACTGGCAAGTTGAAGGCTGAACGACAGGACACGAGAATTACTGAAGGGTGAGCTTCTGCTCCATGTGTAGTACGTATCTACCGACCGCACGCCTGCCGGCTGTTACGTGCCTCATTTCATTATCATACCAACTGAATGAATGCATATTACTGCCATCTCAATTTTTTCCTAAAATATAAATGACTTGTCCAAGATTTCCTATTAAGGAGATGGGTGTAGGTCTCTAATCTAGGCAGTCTATATTCAAGTAGTTTCCTTTTAAAATGAAAGGGGGGAGGAGCAAGATGGTGGAGGAGTAGGAGACTCATATCAGGTCCCTGGAGTTCAGCCAGATAGTTCATTCTGAACACCTACAAAACTCAACAGGAGATAGAAGAGAAGAGCAGCAATTCTAGGAACAGAAAATTGACCACCTTCCGGAAGGTAGGACATGCAGAGAAGTGAATCTAAAGTGGTGGGAACATAGACCGTGGTGGGGAGGGGCTGGCTCCCGGCAAGTGGTAGAGCAGCGGAGCACAAAATTGGAACTTTCAGAGGTCTGCTCCACTGAGGGACGTTGTTTCAGAGGCTGGGGGCGTTGGAGCCCTCGCAGAGACAGTGTGGTCTCAAGACCTGCGGGGTCACAGAAAGACCGGGGGTGTCTGAGTGTGGCAGAGCTCCCAGGTTTCGGGGAGGGGAAGCCAGCTGCAGAAATGGAGCCGAGGAGTGGGCTCTCAGCTTGGGGTTACCTTAAACTGTGATCCAAGGCACAGTCGGGCCACTGCTCTTTGAGCAGGGACTCCATAAGTGGCAGATAGGGAGAGACTCCCTCCTTCCTCCTCTGGGAGGAGCAGTGCAGGAGTGGCTGCAGGAATCTGCTGGGTTTAGAGACTCCAAATGGGGCCGTGAGCCAGAGATAGAAACGCTCAGTCACAGGCTGGGTGAGCTCTGAGTGCGGCTGGAGACCAGGAAGACGAGAGTGATTAACTGCTTTTCTCTGAGAGCGCAATGAGGAGTGGGGCCCTGAGCTCCTGGCTCCTACGGAGCCAGAGATTGGGAGGCCGCCATCTTCATTCCTGTCCTCCAAAGCTGTATGGAAAGCATTCAGGAAACAAAAGCTACCGAGAGCGAACCCGAGCAGATTACTTAGCCTGGTCCCTAGCAAGGGCGGTGCAATTCCGCCTCGGGCAAAGACACTTGAGAATCACAGCAATAGTCCCCTCCCCCAGAAGATCAGCAAGAACATCCAGCCAAGACCAAGTTCACTGATCAATGAGAACTACGGAACTCCAGAGATAGGGGAAAGCAACACACAGAATTCATGGCTTTTTTCCCCCAAAATCCTTTAGTATTTCAAAGTTAAATTTTTAAAAATTTTTAAAATTTTTTAAAAAACTTTTTCTCTTGGGCGCCTGGGTGGCTCAGTGGGTTAAAGCCTCTGCTTTCGGCTCAGGTCATGATCTCAGGGTCCTGGGATCGAGGCCCGCATCGGGCTCCCTGCTCAGCGAGGAGCCTGCTTCCCCCTCTCTCTCTCTGCCTGCCTCTCTGCCTCCTTGTGATCTCTCTCCCTCTGTGAAATAAATAAATAAAATTAAAAAAAAAAACTTTTTCTCTTTACTATTTTAATGTTTTTTTAACTATTTTATCTTATCAATACCTTAACACTTTTTAAAATTTTCTTTGTTACAGTCATATTTTATCCCTTCATTGTATTTAACCTTATTTTGTATACATATAGGGACTAAAATTTTGGGATACAATTTCTTCTAATAGATCAAAATATACTCTACATCTAGCACATGGCTTCATCATGGTCTCCAGCCTGATGACATTCTTTACTTTTTCTTTTTTCCATCAACTTCTTATCAGTTCCTTTTTTAGAATCTTTAATTTTCATCTTTACAGTCATATTCCATCCCTTCATTGTATTTACCCTTATTTTTGTATATATATAAATTTCTCTTTTTTATTTTTTCTCCCTTTCTACACCACCTGCCCGAGGCTTCAGGTCTCTTCTGATTTGGCTGGCATATATTTTTCTGGGGTCGTTGCTACCCTTTTAGTATTTTGTTCTCTCATTCATCTATTCTTATCTGGATAAAATGACAAGATGGAAAAACTCACCACAAAAAAAAGAACAAGAGGTAGTAAAGATGGCTAGGGACCTAGTCAATTCAGGCATTAGTAAGATGTCAGAACTAGAGTTCAGAATGATGATTATCAAGGTGGTAGCTGGGATCGAAAAAAGCATGGAAGATACTAGAGAATCCCTTTCTGGAGGAATAAAAGCCCTTTCTGGAGAAATAAAAGAACTAAAATCTAACCAAGTTGAAATAAAAAAAAACTATTAATGAGGTGCAATAAAAAATGGAGGTTCTTACTGCTAGGGTAAATGAGGCAGTAGAGAGAATTAGTGCTAGAGAAGACCAAATGATGGAGAATAAAGAAGCTGAGCAAAAGAGAGACATACAACTACTGGACCACGAGGGGAGAATTTGAGAGATAAGTGATACCACAGTACAAAACAATATTAGAATAATTGGGATCCCAGAAGACGAAGAAAGAGGGGGAGAAGGTATATTGGAGCAAATTATAGCAGAGAATTTCCCTAATTTGGCAAAGGAAACAAGCATCAACATCCAGGAGGCACAGAGAACCCCCCTCATAAATCAATAAAAATAGGTCCACACCCCGTCATCTAATAGCAAAGCTTACAAGTCTTAGTGGCAAAGAGAAAATCCTGAAAGCAGCTAGGGACAAGAGGTCTGTAACATACAATGGTAGAAATATTAAAGTGGCAGCAGACCTATCCACAGAGACCTGGCAGGCCTGAAAGGACTGGCATGATATATTCAGAGCACTAAATGAGAAAAATATACAGCCAAGAATACTATATCCAGATAGGCTGTCATTGAAAATAGGAGAGATAAAAAGCTTCCAGGACAAACAAAATTAAAAGAAACTGCAAACACCAAACCAGCCCTACTGGAAATATTGAAAGGGGTCCTCTATGCAAAGAGAGAGCCTAAAAGTAGCAGACCAGAAAGGAACAGAGACAATATACAGTAACAGTCACCTTACAGGCAATACAATGGAACTAAATTCATATCTTTCAATAGTTACCCTGAATGTAAATGGGCTAAAAGCCCCAATCAAAAGACACAGGGTATCAGAATGGATAAAAAAACAAGACTCATGGATATGCTGCCAACAAGAAACTCATCTTAGACCCAAAGACACCTTCAGATTTAAAGTGAGGGGGTGGAAAACAATTTACCATGCTAATGGACGTCCAAAAGAAAGCTGGGGTGGCAATCCTTATATCTGATAAATTAGATTTTAAGCCAAAGACTATAATAAAAGATGAGGAAGGACACTATATCATACTTAAAGGGTCTGTCCAACAAGATCTAACAATTTTAAATATCTATGCCCCTAACATGGGAGCAGCCAATTATATAAACCAATTAATAACAAAATCAAAGAAACACATCAATAATTATACAATAATAGTAGGGGACTTTAACATCCCCCTTACCGAAATGGACAGATCATCTAAGCAAAAGATCAAGAAGGAAATAAAGGCTTTAAATGACACACTGGACCAGATGGACATCACAGATATATTTAGAATATTCCATCCCAAAACAACAAAATACACATTCTTCTCTAGTGCACATGGAACATTCTCCAGAATAGAGCACATCCTGGGCCATAAATCAGGTTTCAACTGGTACCAAAAGATTGGGATCATTCACTGCATATTTTCAGACCACAGTGCTTTGAAACTAGAACTCAACCACAAGAGGAAAGTTGGAAAGAACTCAAAAATATGGAGGCTAAAGAGCATCCTACTAAAGAATGAATGGGTTGGGGCACCTGGGTGGCTCAGGTCATGATCTCAGGGTCCTGGGATTGAGTCCTGCATCAGCTCTCTGTTCAGCAGGGAGCCTGCTTTCTCCTCTCTCTCTGCCTGCCTCTCTGCCTACTTGTGATCTCTCTGTCAAATAAATAAATAAATAAAATCTTTAAAAAAAAAAAAAAAGAAGAATGAATGGGTCAACCAGGAAATTAAAGAAGAATTTAAAAAATTCATGGAAACAAAAATGAAAACACCTGTTCAAAATCTTTGGGACACAGCAAAGCAGTCCCTTTGGGACATAGCAAAGCAGAGAGGAAAGTATATAGCAACACAAGCCTTTCTCAATAAATGAGAAAGGTCTCAAGTACACAACCTGACCCTACACCTAAAGGAGCGGGAGAAAGAACAGCAAAGAAAGCCTACATCCAACAGGAGAAGAGAAATAATAAAGATCAGAGCAGAAATCAATGAAATAGAAACCAAAAGAACAGTGGAACAAATCAACGAAACTAGGAGCTGGTTCTTTGAAAGAATTCATAAGATTGATAAACTCCTGGCCAGACTTACCAAAAAGAAAAGAGGAAGGACCCAAATTAATAAAATCATGAAAAGAGGAGAGATCACAGCCAACACCAAAGAAATACAAACAATTACAAGAACATATTATGAGCACTATACACCAGCAAATTTGACAATCTGGAAGAAATGGATGCATTCTTAGAGAAATATAAACTACCAAAACTGAACCAGGAAGAAACTGAAGACCTGAATAGACCCATCACCAGTAAGGAGATTGAAGCAGTCATCAAAAATCTCCCAACGAACAAGAGCCCAGGGCCAGACGGCTTCCCAGGGGAATTCTACCAAACATTTAAAGAAGAATTAATACCTATTCTCCTGAAACTGTTCCAAAAAATAGAAATGGAAGGAAAACTTCCAAACTCCTTTTATGAAGCCAGCATTACCTTGATCCCAAAACCAAAGACCCCATCAAAAAGGAAAATTACAGACCAATATCCTTGATGAACACGGATGTAAAAATTCTCACCAAAATACTAGCCAATAGGATCTAACAG
>LNAC01000324.1:2629692-2659269 GCA_002007465.1 Ailurus styani | reverse complement strand
AAAAGGATTATTCACCACGACCAAGTGGGATTTATTCCTGGGATGCAAGGTTGGTTTAACATTCGCAAATCAATCAATGTGATACAAGACATTAATAAAAGAAAGAACAAGAACCATATGATCCTCTCAATAGATGCTGAAAAAGCAATTTGACAAAGTACAGCATCTTTCTTGATCGAAACTCTTCAAAGTGTAGGGATAGAGGGCACCTACCTTAATATCATCAAAGCCATCTATGAAAAACCCACAGCAAATATCATTCTCAATGGAAAAAAACTGACAGCTTTTCCCCTAAGGTCAGGAACACGGCAGGGATGTCCACTATCACCACTGCTATTCAACATAGTACTAGAAGTCCTAGCCTCAGCAATCAGACAACAAAAAGAAATAAAAGGCATCTGAATCGGCTAANCAGACAACAAAAAGAAATAAAAGGCATCCAAATCGGCAAGGAAGAGGTCAAACTCTCACTCTTTGCAGATGATATGATACTTTATGTGGAAAACCCAAAAGACTCCACTCCAAAACTGCTAGAACTCATATAGGAATTCAGTAAAGTTTCAGGATATAAAGTCAATGCATAGAAATCAGTTGCATTTCTATACACCAACAGCAAGACAGACAAAAGAGAAATTAAGAGTCGATCCCATTTACAACTACTTCCAAAACGATAAGATACCAAGGAGNTACCTAGGAATAAACCTAACCAAAGAGGCAAAGAATCTGTACTCAGTAAACTATAAAGTACTCATGAAAGAAATTGAGGAAGACATGAAGAAATGGAAAAACGTTCCATACTCATGGACTGGAAAACAAATATTGTGAAAATGCCTACGCTACCTAAAGCAATCTACACATTTAACGCAATCCTTATCAAAATACCATCAATTTTTTCCCGAAGAAATGGAACAAACAATCCTGAAATTTACGCGGAACCAGAAGAGACCCCNTTATATGGAACCAGAAAAGACCCCGAATAGCCAGAGGAATGTTGAAAAAGAAAACCGAAGTTGGTGGCATCACAATTCCAGACTTCAAGCTCTATAACGAAGCTGTCATCATCAAGACAGCATGGTACTGGCCNCAGTGGAACAGAATAGAGAACCCAAAAATGGACCCTCAACTCTATGGTCAACTAATCTTCGACAAAGCAGGAAAGAATGTCCAGTGGGAAAAAGACAGTCTCTTCAACAAATGGTGTTGGGAAAACTGGTCAGCCACATGCAGAAAAATGAAACTGGATCATTTCCTGACACCACACACAAAAATAGACTCAAAATGGATGAAAGACCTCAAAGTGAGAAAGGAATCCATCAAAATCCTTGAGAACATAGGCAGCAACANAGGCAGCAACCTCTTCGACCTCAACCGCAGCAACTTCTTCCTAGAAACATCACCAAAGGCAAGGGAAGCAAGGGCAAAAATGAACCATTAGGACTTCATCAAGATTAAAAGCTTTTGCACAGCAAAGGAAACAGTCAACAAAACCAAAAGACAACTGACAGAATGGGAGAAGATATTTGCAAATGACATATCAGATAAAGGGCTAGTATCCAAAATCTATAAAGAGCTTCTCAAACTCAACACCCATAAAACAAATAACCCAGTCAAAAAATGGGCAGAAGACATGAACAGACATTTCTCCAAAGACATCCAAATGGCCAACAGACACATGAGAAAGTGCTCTACACCTCTCGGTATCAGGGAAATACAAATCAAAACCACAGTGAGATACCACCTCACACCAGTCAGAATGGCTAAAATTAACAAGTCAGGCAACAACAGATGCTGGCGAGGATGAGGAGAAAGGGGAACCCTCCTATACTGTTGGTGGGAACGTAAGCTGGTGCAGCCACTCTGGAAAACAGTATGGAGGTTCCTCAAAAAGTTGAAAATAGAGCTACCCTATGACCCAGCAATCGCACTACTGGGTATTTACCCTAAAGATACAAATATAGTGATCCAAAGGGCCTCGTGCACCTGAATGTTTATAGCAGCAATGTCCACAATAGCCCAACTATGGAAAGAACGTAGATGTCCATCAACAGATGAATGGATAAAGAAGATGTGGTGGTGTATGTATACCGTGGAATGCTATGCAGCCATCAAAAGACACAAAATCTTGCCTTTTGCAATGACTTGGATGGAACTAGAGGGTATTATGCTAAGCAAAATAAGTCAATCAGAGAAAGACAATTATCATATGATCTCTCTGATATGAGGAATTTGAGGGGTAGGGTGGAGGGGTGTGGGGAGTAGGGAGGGGAAAAATGTAACAAGATGGGATCAGGAGAGAGACAAACCATAAGAAACGCTTAATCTCACGAAACAAACCGAGGTTTGGGGGGTAGGGATGGGGTGGCTGGGTTATGGACACTGGGGAGGGTATATGCTATGGTGGCTGCTGTGAAATGTGTAAGCCTGATGATTCACAGATCTGTACCCTTGGGGCAAATACATTATATGTTAATAAAAAAAGAAAAAGAAAGATCAGAATGGGGAGTCAAAAAAGGGAGATATAAAAAAATATAAAAGATTTTAATTTTAAATTTTTTAAAAGATATTTATTTTAGTGAGAGCGCACGCACGCACACGAGCACACACATGCACGAGTGGGAGGGGTACAGGCAGAGAGAATCTCAAGCAGACTCCATGCTGAGCATGGAGCCTGAGCCAGGCTCTCATGACCCTGAGATCAGGACCTGAGCCAAAACCAAGAGCTGGACACTTAACTGACTAGGCCACCCTGGTGCCCCAAAATATATGTATAAAAGATTTTCAAGGGCATTTTAAAAACACTTGCAAATTATTCAAAAGTATAATACTGGAACGATAAGAGTAATGAATTTACCCTCCCGCTTGAAAAAGCGAAACAAAGCAACGGATTTACAACTGTGTCAGCTTACTGCTTGAGAGAATTTCCAGGTCATGGCGCAGGGAGGAAGAGCTGCAGATGAGCCTGGTGGACTTCCTGAGCTGTGCAGACAGAGCTGAGCGTCCAGGAACAGCACAGCAAACAGAATTTCCAGGACAGAGAACCGGAAAGGAGAGAGCTGAACAGAGAGAGCTCCGGGAATCTGGCGATGGCCCCCTGAGTGTTCAGCAAAACATTCCTCAGTGCATGAATGTGAGGAAACTATCCAAGGTTGGGGGAGGAACTACCTACAGTGATTAGAGGATCAGTGCCAGGTGCTTACACATGGTTGGGGACAATGCCTGTTCCCACCAGACAGATGGGAAAAAATTATAATCCACAGGACATTGAATACAGTCCTTGGAACGGTCTTGCTTTAGCAGTGGGGAGTAATTAGCCCAGGATTGAGCACTATTTCAGATGTACCTAACAATTCATAAAAACGAGACCTAAAAGATGAAATCAGTTTCAAGTAACTTAACTGCATCCTGGAACAAAATTCCAGAAGATTGGTAGGAATACAAAAATACCTACCATACAGCAAGGTGACACAACAGTGCCTAGCACGCAATCCAAGATAATCAGGCATGCAAAGAGACAGAAAATCACGACCCCCAATGATGAGAGAATCAACAGAAACCCACTCAAAACTGAACGCATATGTTAGAATTAGCAGAGAAGGACATTAAGACAGTTATAGGAGTGCCTGGGTGGCTCAGTCGTTGGGCATCTGCCTTCAGCTTAGGTCGTGATTGTGCCCCATGTCGGGCTCCCCGCTTGGTGGGGGCCTGCTTCTCCCTCTCTCACTCCCCCTGCCTGTATTCTTGCTCTCGCTATCTGTCAGGTAAATAAATGAAGTCTTAAAAAAAAAAAAAAGATAGCTTTTTGAATATATGGATTATAGTTAAAACTAAGTAGAAACACAGGAGAGTATTAAAAAAGACTTGACTTGAGCTTTGGGATCTGAAAATTACACTGTATGAGACAGACAGCAGATCACCCATTGCAGAAGAAAAGACTAGTGAAATTGAAGGCAAAACAAGAGAGAACAACCAAAATGAAACACAAAGAGGAAATAATTTTTTAAAAAAGGAGCATCATGATACATGGGATAAAAAATAGGACTGTTTTATGCTTTAAGCCACTAAGTTTTGGTGTAATTTGTTACACAACAATAGGTAACTAATCCAATACAGCCTCTTTATCAAATGGTCCTAGAACAACCAGATATCCACGTGCAAAAAAAATGAGCTTGAATCTGTGCCTCCCACATCATATTCAAAAATAAACTCAAATTGGATCATATACCTCAATGTAAAGCCCAAAACTATAAAACTTCTAGAAGAAAATATAGGAGAAAATCTTTGTGGCCTTGGGTCAGGCAAAGATTTCTTAGGTAGGATACTGAAATCATAATCTGTAAAAGAAAAAAACTGATATGATAAACTTCATAAAAATTAAAAACTTCTGCTCTTTGAAAGACACCATTAAGAGAATGAAAAGACAAGCCACATATGGGGAGAAAATACTTGGAAATCTCATATTTGATAAAGGACTTGAATCCAGAATCCAGAATATATAAAGAACTCTTCTCAAAATATAGTAATAGGAACATGAACGACCCAATTTTCAAAAGTGGGCACAGGATCTGAATAGACACTTCATCAAAGAAGATAGACAAATGGAAAATAAACACAAAAGATGCTCAACAACCTTAGGTATCAAAGAAATGCAAAATAAAACCACAATGAGATACTACTATACTACTCTCAGAATGTCCAAAATTTACATTCATAAGCACATCTGTGGAGTGAGCGTCAAGAAATACACCCCCTTGGGTAGAGAGATCCAGAAATCTCCAAGGAAGGAGTTGGGAATTTCAGGTGTGCGCATGGACTTCAGGCACAACAGAGCTGCCTGGGCCAAAGGAATAAAGGGTGGGCCACACCAAATCAGTATACGGTCATCCAGAAAGCATAAGGAGATGGAGATGCACCAAATAAGCTCTATACGTTGTTACCTATGCATCATCACCACTTACAAAATCCTATCAACAGACAATATGAGTTAGAACTAATGTCAACTAAATTTATAAAACCAAACACACACACACACACACACACACACACACACACACACACACACACACACACACACACACACTACTACTACTGCCCAAATCAAATGTTGGTGAGGATGTGAAGCAACTGGAACTCATACAGTACTGGTCAGAACATAAATTAAAACTTTGGAAAATAGTTTGACAGTTACTTAACAAATATTCACCTAGTTTATGACCCACCTATTCTACTCCTAGGTATTTATCCGAGAAAAACGAAAGCGTGTGTAGGAAACAAAGATTTGTGCACAAATGTTCACAGCAGCTTTATTTTTAAAATAATAAAACCTGGAAACAACTCGACTATCCATCCACAGGTAAATGGACAAATTGTGACATATTCATTATTCATATGATGGAACGCTACTCAGCAGTAAAAAGGAGAAATTATTGATTTTCACTACATTAGGGACGCATCTCAAAATAACTGTGCTGAATCAAAGAGGCCGGAATAATTATTTTGTGTACTCCCACTTGTATAAAATTCTAGGAAATGCAGACTAATCTTTTTTTTTTAAGATTTTATTTATTTGACAGAGAGAGATCACAAGTAGGCAGAGAGGCAGGCAGAGAGAGAGGAGGAAGCAGGCTCCCTGCTGAGCAGGGAGCCTAATGTGGGGCTCGATCCCAGGACCCCGAGATCATGACCTGAGCCGAAGGCAGAGGCTTTAACCCACTGAGCCACCCAGGCGCCCCTGAAATGCAGACTAATGTAATGCGACAGAACGCAGATCAGTGGTGGCCAGAAGATAGGGGCGAGGGTGGACTGGGCAGAGGAATGGGAAGGGGAAGAGAAGGACAGGAGGTAGGAATTACAAAGGGGCCATAAGGAAACCTGAGTGGATGATGGCTGTGTTCATTATCTCGATTACAGTGATGCTTTCGTGGGTGTAAACATGGGTCTCAACATGATGCATTTCAAATACGTACAGTTTATTTTAAGTCCGTTATACCTCAATAAAACAGGCTTAAGAAAAATAAAAGACTGCTTAAGGCAAAAATAATAATACTTTGTGGGATTTATAACGTATGGAATTAGAAGGGGCAAGAGCAACACCAAGGATGGGAAGGAGGAGACGGCTGAAGGATTCTTACGCTATTACACTTCACAGGAAGCACAGTAACATCTCAGTTTAATTTGAAAGCCATTTCCTATAAATAAAAAAAATGTAGAAATAGGCCACATTTGCCAAAGCCTTGTAGGTTATTTTCGGCTTATAAACATTATAATCCGGGAAGATATTTTTGTAGAGTAGAGGAGACAACAGAGGTTTTCTAATGAACCTACAGCATGCCTCCACGCGATGAAACGTGTTGGTGTTTGTGCTTGAGGACGGAAGGTAAAGCTAACCGTCCCACGCCATCACTGCTGCCACACAAACGTAAGCCACTCAGAGTCACGGCTGGTCACATAGCCACTGAAGAGCTGGAAAGACAGACCCACAGGTGTACTGGGGCCATGGCTTGCCAGCTGTGAGACTTCGCACCAATGCACAGCCCTTGAGCCCAACCTAGAGAGCCCAACGAGACCTCTCTCAAAGGGTCATTGACAGGACAGGATGAAAATGCTTCTGAAGAACTTACAACAGTCCTCGGCTCGGGGTAAACACGAATAAACGGCTCTTCTGGTTGGCAACATGGTACTTAAGTTAAAAACAAACACTAAACATATTCCAAACTGTTTTTTTCTCAGGAGGCACACCCTATTCTAGTTTCAAAGAACACTGAAACAAAGGTACCACCTTGCATGAAATTAGCTCTGTCAGTTCACTGTAAGTGTCAAGCCACGTATCCATGTTTTTTATGGATAAAATATAGTCTAAAATTCTCCTGTGTCTAAGCCCTTAGAAGGCACAGAGAGGGGTGTTAGGTATAAAAGTCCATTCTCTAATGCTGGGAGCATCGGAAGATGGGGGAATCACAGGTTCTGGAGAGTGAACATTCTTCTTCTTTCCCCCAAATCAGCTCTTTTAAAAGACAGACTTGTATTTCAAAAGAAAATTCTGTGCATAATTCAAATTCCTTTCAACATACTATGAACCTATATACTTGGGCTTTAATGCTTTATATCGGGAAAACTACTAATTGCCTTCAATTACGAAATGGGCGAACTCCATACACCTGAAAGGGACAGATCATTATCCCACAGAGAAACCATATTAAGTGCTTCATTATGGAACCAAGATAAACAATTCGAAGGACTTGAATCTAACGGCCTGTCCACCTGAGACTCACCTCGGTCTCTCTGGAGAAGGGTTGGGGCTGCGGGGAGGAGGTGTGCGGGGCACAGCTGGCTTTGGTGCGATGCTGGCTGCAGGTAGAAGGCCATGGATGATGTGTTTCTGCACAAATGAAACCCAGCAGCGTCACTGGTGTATGGGATCACCCGGGTCCTGTCGCCACCCCGCCTGGGGCCTGAAAGGGGGCCCCTGCACGGGTCACCCAGGGATCTCATCCCACCAGAAACCCAGTCCTCCCCCTGCTATCCGATTCCCATCTGCCCAGGCAAGCATGCCCACCCACGGAACACCACTGCAGCTGCCCATTATGGGGAACCTCTCATCATTCCCTCCTCAGAGGGGCTTCCCTGACCATCTCCCAGAGTCACCCTCTAGGACCTCCAGTCTCACAGCACAACCCCCAATGACCCTACTCCCTCACTTGCTGCCCCATCTGCGGAATGGAAGCTTCCCCAAAGCAGGCAATGTTCTTGTCTTTATCAACCCTGGAACTCAAGCACTTCCCCCCATTACTCTACACCGTGTAGAAGCTTATTAATAAAGATTTTAGACAGTTTACCTCAAAGATGCACAATAGTGAAAACTAGTGCCTACACACAATGAAAACCAGAGAATCTGGCTTTAGGCAACTGGCAGTCGTTCAGAAGTTTCTGAGTATCGGCCAATCTTCACTTTCTAGGTACTAGTCATTATTCACACCTACTAGAGGCAAAACGCCGGACTGCAATGAAGAAACCTGGTCTTCATTGACAAGGTAACAGAGTCAGGAGGGAAAAACACCCAAGTACTTATCATGTAACACAAAATTAGGCAACGTGCCAAGGGAAAGGTAAAGACAAATTTGGTGCTGGGATGGCACAGGGAGGGAAGGGCTCCTCCGGGTCTGGGGGCCAGCAGGGAGACCTCTAATGTCCTGGAGAAAAATCACAGAGGCATTTAGACAGGGTCATCAAAGATGGCCACAGCTCGCACATATGGGAAATGAGATGCAAAAGCATTCTAGGAAGAGGGAACAGCACGAACAACGAAAGAAGCAAGACATTAGTGGCAATGTTCTAGAAATAACAAGTATTCCAGTTTGCCTGACTACAGAAGCCTCTGAGGAGAGGCTAGGAGAACAGGCTGGGGGTAAGAGTCGCAACTGTTCCCACTTAAGAGTTTTTATATGTTACTAAGGAGAACCTGTGGCTTAGTGAGGAACACCCACCGAAATTGGCTCCAGGAAAGGCTCATCAGGCAGCGGTAGGCATGAAATTGGGAGTAGCTGCCTACCGTGACAGAGTGGCCGTGAAGAGGTTTGGAGGGAAGTATTCCAGGCAGGAGGAATAGCAAAGGCCTGAACGAACGGAAGGAATGGTTGGAGTGTGTGCGCGTGTGTGTTGGAGGCACCGTGTCTTACGAAGTGCAGCCGCTCGAACAGATGCCCATCGTAAAAGAATCCCTCTGGCTGTCATGTGGAAACCGGACCGAGGGCAAGCCCGGAAGCAGAGAAACAGCGAGGAGCCGCTGCAGCGGCCAGGTGGATGCTGGAAGCCAGCGTGGAGGCGGGAACAGCTGCAAGTTATATTTGCTGGGTAGAAACTATGGAACTCGGCCGGTGGGGTCACGCGGTGGGTAGCGAAAGGCGGACTCCAGAACGACTTCCCACTGGGGCACACTCAGCAGTGCAGTGGGTTTGTGTCGGCGGGAGTGCTCCCCGACGCCTGAGCAAACGCTGCAGGGGAGACAGGGTGACTCCTCTCTGAGGCCGACTCCGGGTTAGAGGGTGCTTTAGAACACAGAAAATCAGGGCTTCTCGAGGGGGAAACAACTTCCTTTTGTCCTGCTAACTGGCCTCAGCCCAAATCCCAACCCCTTCCCATTTAACTCCTGGCTCCCGGGATCTACTTACAAACTGGCTCCTGCGGCCCCTGCGAAACCCCTGGAGCATCCTTGGTGCGGAGAGTAGCCGGATCAGGGCTGGACGGACGAGCAGATAAGCCCACAGGCGAGGACCGCTAACCCGAACCTGAGCCCCTCCCGCTGGCTAAGCCCCAGACGCTTTTTCTACGCCGTGCACTTTGCAACAGGGTCTTCCATTGGCTCTGCTTTCTCTTCGACCAATCAGAGCCGAGGTTACTCCGCACCCGTAGCTCTTGGCAACCAGCGGTCCCCGTTCAAATTCCTCCGGGGCGGAAACAGTGCGTAGTCCGTCCTCTTATTGGCCAGCTCAGCTGTCGATCTCTAACACCGTAGCCTATCCGGCGCCGTGGGAGGTGGAGGGCGGGCGGGATGAAAAATTCGCCAGCGCACCGGCGGGAAACCGGAAGTGGCGCGCTGCCGGTGAAAGCCAAGGATTCTCTAGCTGGGGTCCAGGTGGGGTCCGGGCTGGCTCGGGACCGGACTGAGCAGCCGTGGCGCAGACCGGGAGGGGGTACCAGGAGCCAGCAGGTGACGACAATGAGGGACGGGGCTACCAGGACGGAAATCTCCTGGGTCTTAGACTTTGGCAAATAATTCAGTCTTTGAAAGACCCTGCAAGCGGGCTCCTGCCAGAGAGGCCCCGGCTTCGAGGGGAATGTGGGCCCGTGTGCAGGAGAGCCTGCTGAAATGCCGTCTTCTGTTTTCCTTCTTAGATCGAGGCCGCCGATGGCCAGGAACGCCCCTGAGGGCTCAGGCCCCATGCACGTGCCTTTTGGGCATGTTGTGGCCAACGAGAAGTGGCGCGGGTCGCAGCTCGTGCAGGGGATGCAAGGTCGGTGGGCTGCCCTCTGCATAAGTCCTCTTCTAGGCTTTTTCAAAAAGTGCTACCTACTGTCCCCTTTCACCCAGCCCTCACGGAACTCCCTTTTCTTGTTTGTGTTCTAAGGGAAAATTAAAATCGTTTTTGAGGATGGCCTGACACCGGTAGATTTTTACTTGTCAAGCAGATCTTGCGTTCTTTATGTCACAGAAGCTGATCTGGTGGCAGGAAATGGCTACAGGAAGAGGCTTGTTCGGGTCAGAAATGTAAGTACTCAATTGGAGACACAAACGGAAAACTGACTTCCATCCAGCCCCTCCTCCAGCCTTTGGAATAATTTATATACAACCATTGGCCATTCCAAGCACTCTTGGACTGAGAGCTGTCTTAAACTGGAAGGTAGTTTTGTTACAAAATGGCTGTTTCGGTTTTTTTTTCTTTCTTTGAAGTCCAGTAATCTTCAAGGGATTGTAATAGTTGAGAAAACGCAGATGAGTGAACAATACTTCTCGGCCATACAGAAGTTTACGGTACTGGACCTTGGGATGGTGTTGCTTCCAGTGGCCAGCCCGATGGAAGCATCCTGCCTTATCATCCAGTTGGTAAGTACTGATTCCTGCTCCGCTGCAGGAGCCCTGACTTACAGACTCTCACCTGAGCTTCTTGGATCTGTCACTCCAGCTGCTGCCCTTCCTACAGTTGCAACCCATCAGTCAGTCCTGTCTATAGTAGTCCTCACTTATCTGTGGTCAACTGCAGTCCAAAGCAGATATTTATGTATGTATGAATGTGAGAGAGTGCACACGTGGGCAGAGGGAGAGAGAAAAACAGACTCAGGGCCGAGCAGGGAGCCCAATTTGGGGCTCGATCCCAGGACTCTGAGATGATGACCTGAGCTGAAGGCAGACACTTAACCAACTGAGCCACCCAGGCGCCCCACAGATGATCCTTTTTTTAAAAAAAAACAAAAACAAAAACCCCCCAAAAACTTGATTCTTTATTGTCTTCACTGATTATTCATCTTGGCTGTGCTTTAGATTTTCCTGAGGAACTTTTAAGAACAGCGATACGTGAGACTTACCTCAGACCAGTTAAAAATCAGAATGTCAGGGTAGGGCCTTAAGCATCAATTTGTGTTGTACTGTTGATTTTAAATTTCCCTTTTGATGTGTAGCTAGGATTGAGAACCAGATTGAAAAATGCAAGCAGCCCCGTGTCATTCATAGATCACTCTTCCTTCGCCGCCGCTTCTCTGTCCTAACTTCTCTTGATGTAATGCTGTTGTCTGCCTTCCTATATCCACCACTAACTGAAAACTGGGTTTCTTCTTTGATAGGCAACCTCTCTCCAGGTCCTGTACCAAGCAGATCCAGTTTAGTTTTAATTTAATCCCATACTGGGTGCCTGGGTGCTCAGTCAGTTAAGCATCTGCCTTCCACTCAGGTCATGATCCCAGGGTCCTGGGATCAAGTCCTGCATTGGGCTCCCTGCTTAGTGGGGAGTCGGCTTCCCCCTCTGCCGCTCGAGGCTGCTTATGTGCACGTGCTTGCTCACTCTCTCTCACTCTCTCTCTCTCAAAAAAAAGAAAATCTTTAAAAAAAATTTAATTCCATACAACTGAATCATTTCTTAGTGGGCCACAGGAACAAGTTTGAATTCCTCAGAGTACGTTTGCATTGCTTTATCCTAAGCATTCTGAAAATCCAAGTTTTGATAAATTTTTCTTAGTCCTTTGTGTACTCATACGGTTCATCTTTCAGTAATTTTGCTGATGCGTGAAAAATTATATTCACGGTATATGAAACCATTTGTAGTGGTAGGTCAAGCTGGACCAAATGGAAAACGCAAAACTTAAATTGCTGTAAATTTTTAAGAGAACCGCGAGTCCTCTAGAGGGCGCTCACGTGCTTTCCCATTACCATTGGTTTAGGTTCAAGAACAAACCAAAGAGCCCAGTAAGAACCCTTTCCTCAGTAAGAAACAGGCTCAGATCCCTGAGGTATCCCTCCTTCGAACTGTGCAACAGATCCCGGGAGTTGGCAAAGTTAAAGCGCCCCTTCTGCTTCAGAAGTTCCCGAGCATCCAGCAACTAAGTAATGCTTCCCTCCGAGAACTAGAGCCAGTCGTGGGACAAGCAGCCGCACAGCACATTCAAGCCTTCTTCACACAGCCCAGCTGACGACTCTTCTCGCAGCTTGGACCGCAAGCTACCGGATCTTGTTCAGTTTTCATATTTAAAAATGGAGAACAAAGACCTTCCTGTCACAGCACCTAATGAGTGACAGGGTGAGGCGAGCACGGAAGCTGCCAGTTACCCTACCTTGCTCTCTTGGGTTCAGGCGTTTAAGTTAGTGGGCTCCAGATAGCACGGCCCTCACACTGCTAGTGGAAGAGGAGGTGTGGAGGGCACGCCTGGCCGGCTCAGTCGGTAGAGCATATTACTCTTGATATCGGGGCTGTGAGTGAGCCCCACCTTGGGGGTAGCAATTACTTAAAAAACCAAAATCTTAAAAACAAACAAAAAGCAGGGGCCCCTGGGTGGTGCAGTTCATTGAATGTCCAATTCTTGGTTTCAGCTCAGACCATGATCTCACAGTTGTGAGATCGAGCCCCGCATTGGGCTCCGTGTTCAGCATGGAGTCTGCTTAGGATTCTCCGTCTCTCTTTCTCTCTCAAAATAAATAAATCTAAAAACAAAAACACAATCTTTAAAAAAAGAGAGAGAATGGGCCCATGGGGAACTTCCTAAGAGAGTTTAATAATGGACTCTCAAATTCAGCAAAAAGCCAGGCTGGGCAGATTGACCTGTGTCTATCATGGAAAAAGGTCTAATCAGATTTCAGGAGGTAGATGTGACCTTCTAAAGGAAACAGACCTACAATGAGGCACTATGTTGTGGACCATAAATCCCTTGTTCCTGGTGGCAGAGCCAGTGTTCTTCCAACGTGGTCTTAATATCGCCATGTTTTGAGGGTGTTGCCAGTGTAAATAAACAATTGTACTGCCTTTTTTTCTTCCTTCTTTCCTCCCTCCCTCCCTCCCTCTCTTTCTGATAGCTGCACAGTTTGTTCTTAGTCACCAAGCATGCCTTCTGAACACAGCCTGAAGTTTGGAGTTCCCTCTTAAAGGTAAAAAGCCAGTGTATATGTGGGAGGAAAAGAATGTTTGCCAACGTACAGCCCAGCAGTGGGAAGATACATAGGAAAATGGCAGGGCAGATGCATCCAGGAGGAGAGCCTGGGGTTGGGATGAAAGGGTTCAATCAGCCGCTCAAAAAAGAAATGCACTTAGCCACTCAAAACAGTATAGAGGTTCCTCAGAAAGTTGAAAATAGAGCTACCCTATGACCCAGCAACCGCATTACTGGGTATTTACCCCAAAGATACAAATGTAGTGATTTGAAGGGGCACGTGCACCCGAATGTTTCTAGCAGCAATGTCCACAATAGCCAAACTATGGAGAGAGCCCAGAGGACCATCAACAGATGAATGGATAAAGAAGATGTGGAATATACATACACAATGGAATACATTCAGCTGCCAAAAAAAAAAAAAAAAAAAAATTTTGCCATTTACAACTACATGGATGGAACCAGAGGGTATTATGCTAAGCAAAATGCAAAATAAGTCAATCAGAAAGACAATGATATGATCTTGCTGAAATGTGGAATTTAAGAAAAAACAGGATCACAGGGAAAGAGAGGGAAAAAAATAAAAATCAGAGAGGGAAACAAACCATAAGAGACTCTTAATCAAAAAAAAAAAGACTTAATCACAGGAAACAAACAGTTGCTGGAGGAAAGGGGGTGGGGGGATGGGATAACTGGGTGATAGACTTTAAAGAGGGCACATGACGTAATGAGCACTAGTAATACATTATATGTTAATTAACTGAATTTAAATTAAAAACATAAGTGCACTTAAAGATGCCATACGTTTCCAGCGATACTAAGATAATGTGAAACTTCTGTAAGTCCTGTTCTGTGAAATGTTACTCATAAAAAACCAGAGGATAAAATATTTTGTGCATTAGAGTAGAAACAATTTGAAAGACAAGTGAAATAAGTGGGGGAAAAAAGTAAACAAACCAAAAACCCACTAACTCAGGCAAATGAATGTTTATTTAAATATTTATACAAAAATGTCCCTAACAGCAGTGGATACACTTTCCCAAGTGTGGTTGCTTCCCTTTTGATATTGCACACTAGAAAATATTTACGTTCTTGTTAATTCTCAAAAATAGATTACAATGGTATATATATATATATATATTTTTTTTTTTTGCTATATAACTTGTACTATGTCAACCGTGAATCTTACTAGAATCACGGCATCATCCAACTTACAGCAAGAGAAGTTGACAGGTAAGAATGTCATTTTAAAAAGTCAAATAGAGCTTTAAACTAGAATCACTTATATCTTTACCTTATAAAATGTTTCTAACCCATCTTAAAGACTCTTAAAATATATAATTACGTATTTTCTACTTGAAACAAAAATGTTTTGAGTATCAAACAGCATATCGTCTACCTTGTAGATAGCGTCCCCATCTAACACTGCCGCTGTGTTAGCAACTTGTAAATGACACCGGACTAGAAGCAAAATGGCTCCTAAACTGTGTGTGTGGTTTTTGTTTTGCTTTGTTTTGATCTGATAAGTTAGGACAAATTTGGCACCAGACTTTATCTGGAAATAGCGTTCATATTATTTAGAAATAATCGTAAAATCTTATTTTAGATTCATGAATTCCCCTCAGGAAGCAGTTCTTCGGAACATTTCTTAGTAATACTAACTTAGTAATATAACTAAATCGTTATAGTCCCTTGACCTGCCTTAATTTGGGGCCATCTGAATTCTGAGTTAAGGAATGATCTATTATTATCCAAGGCTGGAAATGATTACAAGTAGGACCAAGAGAGGTAACCCTATTTAATTCTGATAGTAACTACAAATCGTTACTGTAGCCGTTCAAAATAGCCCTATTTTCAACACCCTTCTATTTACAATACTTTATATAATAAATAACTTGCAGCAACATGGTGACACTCCCCGAACTTCTCGAGGTTTCTTGTTACTTTCATTCATGAAGACCTACCGACTGTGAGTTCACCCAGTGAGAAAATGGGATTTGCGAATATTTAGAAATGTTCCATTGTGGCACAAACAGGAAGGCCTGGTCAGCACCGGAGACATCTGGGACCTGGACGTTTTTTTGTTTCCTCACATTAGTACAAAGAACTGTCGGAGTTGAGAAGGCTGAAGGGAGAGGGGAGCTTCTTCTTGAGTTGAGGCCTCGCAACCCCAACCGATGGGAGGCACAAGGTGCTGGCCGACTTCTGTCTGTCCTTGTTGGTGCCCCAACTCAAAAAAGAAAGCTTCTTCGAGATTTTCTTGGTTTTATCAGTTTTATCATCATCATCTATGGCTAAGCAGATCATGGAGTAGGTTTTCTGCATTCCCACAGAATACGTTGCACACTTATTATGCTGCCCATGGGAAAGAAAGAAAAGCGGTGTTAGAAGTCCTCAAGATCGTTGGTAAGTGATTGCAAGGTCTGAGGCTCGCATTCTCCACTTAGAGCATCCTTTTTAAAATTAAGTTGATAAGATTCTGGAACTCGGGTGACTTAACGCTTACATAGAATTAGGTTCTTAAAGACAATTGTTAAGGAATAGACTCAGTAGTAGTAATTTAGGCTAGAGACCACTACTCGCTTTTTAAGGTAATAATTCTATTTGTAAAAGTAATACTCATGCTCAACCACATGAAAATACTACTGAACAGCAGGCATCCCTTGCACCTCGACTCCCAGGCCTTTCCCCTGAAGTAACCACAATTTCTGTTCTGCTTTTTTTACTTAAAAAAAAAATATATATATATATATTTTTTAAAGATTTTTCATTTATTTATTAGAGCGCGCACACACAGCATGGGGGAGGGGCAGAGGGAGAGGGAGCCGCAGATTCCCCGCTGAGCAGAGAGCCTGATGCAGGACTCAATCCGAGGATCCTGGGATTATGATCTGAGCCAAAGGCAGATACTTAACCAACTGAGCCACCCAGGTGCCCTCTGCTACACTTTTAAAGATGATGTTCCTATCCACGTATTGATGTGTGCGTCAGTACATGTCACCGTTTGTATCTCCCTAAGAGGAATATACCACACACTGGTCTGCCTCCTGCTTTCTTCCCTGAATGAATGTACCTTGGATTTCAGGCCATGCCAGTAAGTAGAAGATCAGCTTCATTCTCTTTACAGACAACCTAGAATCTGTGATGAAGGTTACAGACAACCTTTTCCTCCTCTCTATTAAACTGAGGAAATACACATAACCTAAAATGGACTGTTTTAACCACTGTCAAGGGTACAGTTCAGTGGCACTAAGTACATTCAGCTGTTGTACAACCATCACCACCGTCCATCTCCAGAATGTTCTCATCTTCCCCAGTTGGAAACTCTGTGCCCAGTGAGTACTATGATTAACTTTTAAAAGACTGTGGAAGGTTCAAATAGGAAACCTGCCGATACTTGTTTTCTGGAAACTTCCATGTGGGTTATCCACAGCTTCCAAGGTTTGCCTAACATTGGAGTTGATTTGTGCACCAAATGTTTACTGAACATCTACTATGTTCCAGGCACTGAAACCAGGCCTTTAAATATACGTACCACATACCTAAAGTGGTGGGCGACGATATTCATAATAGAAACCAAGGAATTTAAGAGGGACAATAAAGAAGGGGTATTCACTCTAAACTGTCCCTTTGGAGTCTGGCTCCTTTGGATGAAGATGCCCCTTCCTTTTCTATAAAACTGCCATTCACTCCCACCATATTCTGCAAGACAGCCACGTGTACTCCCATTAAAAACAATAATAAACAGTCTTGGATGTAGATTTCATGCCTGCAAACATTTTCAACCTTAACCTGCTCAAAGTCCATCACGCATCTTTATGACCACTCCCTTACAAATACCCTCGATCCTCTCCTATACTGCAACCAGCGAATGCCAAGTCTAGTTAAACTCCACCCTCTGCCTCCTCCCAACCCCCACCCGCACCCAAAGGGCTGCACGTTACTGGGGGTATTTACCAAGCCAACTGCCTTCCCTTGAAACTCTAACCCCGACCCCAAACCCCTACTGGGCACCTCGTTACCTGGCACTCCTAATGTTATCCTAGTAAATTCACTCCTTCTCTCCCAGATGTCTCTCGAAGCCCCACACATTCCTCCTGATAGCACTGTGCTATACTTTCCCTATGTCCCCCTCCCGGCTCACACCCCATGTCTGCCCCCTTCCTGCCATTCCCTTTTTTTTTGTCCTCAAGCACCATGCTCCCCCCTCCCCATTCTCCAGATATTCCCGAGGCACCCCTCTGACTCACAGCAACAGGGAGCCCGGCACTCATCCTAGTGAGGGACATGTGTCCCATGCTAGGTACCCCCTCCCCATCTTCCTGCAGTTCAGAGCCAGTCCCTGATGCCCTGTCACCACGGGCAGTAAAGTCAGGATTCCTTTCCAGGCAGTCTGAGTCTAGCAAGTCTTGTTTTCGGCCCCTACCTCAGCTCCTTCATGGGCCTGGCTCAAAGTTATTACAGGATGAAAAGAATAAGTCGTTCTCCTTGTAAAGCCACACCGTGTGCTGGGACACACACACACACACACACACACACACACGCACGCACGCACGCACGCACGCGCGCGCGCACCCCACCCTCTGGTCCAGAGCCCAGCTCTTATTTATCCTGCCTTTGGACATACTTCGTTTGTTTTTGGTTGGGACCCTGATCCCTCCTCACCCAGCAATTCTATAGATTCTGCCCCTAAAAATTCCATTTCTCAATGATTCCCTCCTCCAAGGTGCTCTGTGAGTCTGACTTAATCTTCTTTAACTTTTAAATGGAGATAAAATTCACATGCCTTAAAATTCACGTTAATACCGGTCCGGTAGTTTTGAGTCTATTCAGAGTTGTGTGAGTACCACCACCAACTAATTTCGAACAATTACTTCCCCTCCAAAAATAAACCCTGAGCCCATCAGCAGTCACCCCACCCCCCGCATCCCCTGACCCCCAGCCCCTGGCAACCACTACTCTACATTGTGCTTCTGTGGATTAGCCTGTTCTGGACACTTCTTACCAAAGGACTCACACAATCCATTCACTCTCCAGCCCTCTCACATCAGAGTTCTCTTTCCATGTCTCCACGAGAAGTGTCCTTTTGTCCCGCCAAATATAACAAACACAACTCCCCCTCTTAACTGTACTCTATACAACCGACTGTTTTCCCTTGGCAGGATTTTCTTCTCTCGATTCCAGAAGCTTCTTTCTATCCTCTCTCTGAATGCTGCTCCGCAACTTCCTTTGTGCCCACTTCTCTCCCAACTGACCTCCCGATGCTTGCAGCGTCTCAAGGTTGAGTCCTTGACCCTCAGCCCCTCGTGGGTAACACCATTTACTCTCTTCGCAGCTTTAAATAGCATCTCTGTGTTGGTGAGTCTCTGATGTTTATTTCAAGCTCTGCCTTCTCCCTTGACCTGAAGATGTGGGACATCCAGCTGCCCACTGCACAGTACATCTGGACGTCTCTAACATCATGTGAAACATGCATGGTACAACTGTCTCCACTCTCCTCTCCCTCCCTCGCCCCTGGCCCTCTTCCCCATCATTACAAAAAATGGTGCCTTGGTTCAAGCCCAAACCTGAGGAGTCATTTTCCCCTCCACCATGTTTTTCACACAAATTGTCCACAAATCCCCGTAGCCCTCTCTCTGCCTCTGCCGTCACCCGCCCTAAGGGACGCTGCTAAGCTTGCCGGCGCGGACACCTGCTCTAGCCAGCTCCCGCTGCCGCCACCCAGCCAGCCTCCCCCAGGCACCAGGAGAGACGTCCTTCTGAACTAAGCATCATTCCCCTTCTCCAGAGGCTCCACGGCTTCTGAAAGGCCTCTTTCAGATCCTCCCGCAGAAGCTTCTTCCTGCTCCAGGGACTCTCTGCACCTGTCGGCCCCCCCCGCCCAGAATGCCCCCCAGAGTGCCTCCTCAGATGGCAGGAGTGTCCCTGTCACTCACGTCTTGGCGCAAGCCCTCTCTAGAGGAGCCGCTCCCACCTCTGGACGTCCCGTCACACGCTGTGTTTTCAGAATCACAACCACGTATCTGCATATTTAGTGCTGGCTGTATGGGGGCAGGGACCAGATCCGACCAGCTTGGCCGCAGCGCTGACACCGAGGGAGAGCCTGACACACACGAGATGCTCCGTCACTCTCTGCTGAATGACTACACGAGCACGGTCATGGAGGGAAGTGTCTAAGGTCCATAATGAACCGTGACCAAGTGTGGAAGGGGATGTGCACAATGATCCTCCCGCTTGGGGAGAAAAAAGGATACAACTGTGCACATGAACTTGCACAGGCATCATATACTTCCCAAGGTCTCCCTGGGAACAGCTAACGCTGTCTCGGCTGTGTGGACAGGGACTTCCACACATCATTTCACGCCCTTTCTGCCACTGCAGTATTGTTTTTTTTTTTTTTACCATGAGCACATATTACCTTTATAATGAAAAAAGAACTTAATCAGGCAGTGCCTGGGTGTCTCAGTCAGTTGAGCATCCGACTCTTGGTTTCAACTCAGGTCGTGATCTCAGGGTCATGAGATCGAGCCCATCTGGCTCCGCACTCGGTGGGGAGTCTGCTTGAGATTCTCTCCCTCTCCCTCGCACGCACTCTCCCTCTCTCAAAATAAATCAATCTTTGGGGGTGTCTGGGTGGCTCAGTGGATTAAGCATCTGCCTTCAGCTCAGGTCATGATCTCAGGGTCTTGGGATTGAGCCCCATGTCAGGCTCCTCGCTCAGCTGGCAGTCTGCTTCTCCTTCTGCCCTTCCCCCCTGCCCGTGCTCACTCTCTCTCTCTCTCTCAAATAAAGTCTTTTTTAATAAATAAATAAAATCTTTAAAAAAAAACGTAATCAGAAAAATAAACCAGCTGGTTCCTTCTGAGTCCAGTGGTTGGATCACCAACAAAGGCAAGAGGCGCAGGGCCGGGCACGCCCCTGGGGCTGCTGCCTCCTGGGCCGTCAGCGCTCACCATGGACGAGGTGAAGTCCAGCAGGCTCACGACCTTCATGTCCACGCCGTCCCTGCCACAGGCCTTCAGCCGCCTCATGACCTCGCTCACCGTCAGCCACTTGCAATCCACGTCTTGAATGGAAACGATATAATCCCCTTCCTTGGCCCCTGCCAGCTACAAATGTAGGATTTACAGGAAGGTCAGTGTTCTGTTCATTCCGATCCCTGGATCAATTCCCAAGTACATGAACAAAATTGACAGCCCATGTGAATCCTTTGCTCTCTAGACAGGTAGCCCCTCGAGAGGCCTTGCACATAGTCAGACCTTGTACACAAAGGAATCCTAAATGCATTCACACACCCAGCTAGATTTGTTGGGGCAGCTTTTCTGGTATGTGATTGGTCTATGTGCAAAGACAATGGTGAGCTGGGCTCCCGACCTAGAGAGGCACACGCTTACCGCAGCCGAGCAGTGAGGATCCAGGAAGTGGACTTGAACGGGGGAATTTCCTCTCAAGGTGAACCCCAAGTCCCCTTCTTGCACAGTGAAGTGAATGCTTCGAGGAGGTGTCCATCTCTTGTTAGCCGAAAACACCGACAGGGGGCCCTTTGGATCAAAGCATGGTTAGGTAAGTGTGGGATGTGAAGGCTCCATCAGGTACTTGAAAGCTATAGGAAATGTCACCTTGTCATCTTCACAGATGTCACCTGGCCTTGTTCAGAGACCAATGACACCACCAGGAATAATTCGTGCTACAGCAGTTATATAAGAACATTAACTGCCATTTTCTCTAAAATAGCCAATATAATTTAAAGAAAATGTTTTTTAAAAAATAAGGTTTTACTTATTTATTTGAGAGAGAGAGAGAGAGAGCACAAGCAGGGAAAGTGGGAGAGGGAGAAGCAGGCACCCACTGAGCAGGGAGCCCGATGTGGGGCTCAGTCCCAGGACCGTGGGATCATGACCTGAGCCGAAGGCAGCCACCCAGGCACCCCAAGAAAATGTTCTTTAAAAAACTATCTTAGGGCGTCTGGGTGGCTCAGTTGATTGAGCATTCAACTCTTGATTTCAGCTCAGGTCATGATCTCACGGTCCTGGGATCGAGCCCCATTTCAGGCTCTGCATTCAGCACGGGTCTGCTTATCCCTCTCCCTCTGTTCCTCCCCCTGCTCCCGTGCACGCATACTCTCTCTCTCAAATCAATAAAATCTTAGGCCGCCTGGATGGCTCAGTCAGTTAAGTATCTGCCTTCAGCTCAAGTCATGATCCTGCTGTCCTGAGATCTAGCCCCACATCGAGCTCCCTGCTCGGCGGGTAGCCTGCTTCTCCTTCTCCCTCTGCGCCTTCTCCTGCTTGTGCTCTCACTCTCTCAAATAAATAAATAAATAAATAAATAAATAAATAAATAAATAAAATCTTCTAAAAAATCATCTCAATGAAAATTGTATACGGTCTCTAACTTAAAAAGTCTAACATTATCGGGGCGCCTGGGTGATTTAGTCGGTTAACCATCTGACTCTTCATTTCTTGGCTCAGGTCTTGATCTCAAAGTCATGTGTTGGGCTCCACAATGGGCACGGAACCTACTTAAAAAAGAAAACCTAAAATGATCTAAAAATAGCCTTTTACATACTTGCAACTTATATAAGCTGTCCCCTTGGGTCACCAGGAAACAAGCATTCAACATACCAGCTTCTGGAAGAAGTCTGTCACTGTCACCTTGGAGAACTGTGGCAATATAATTTCAACCTCTTGCTCAGTTTTAGCTGGAAAAAAATATTAAAAGGGAAAGCATAAATGTTTCTGTAATTGAAAGTGATCCTTGAAAACTCAGGTCTAGGTCTTCTTTCTTTTTCTTTTTTTTTTTTTAAAGATTTTATTTATTTATTTCACAGAGGGAGAGAGATCACAAGGAGGCAGAGAGGCAGGCAGAGAGGGGGGGGGGAAGCAGGCTCCCCACTGAGCAGGGAGCCCGATGCGGGCCTCGATCCCAGGACCCTGAGATCATGACCTGAGCCGAAAGCAGAGGCTTTAACCCACTGAGCCACCCAGGCGCCCTAGGTCTTCTTTCTGAAGGGAGGAGAAGAAGACCTTTCTCCTGGTCTCCTGGCCTTCCGCTTGGTCTAGACAAGTAGTACAGAAGATGGACTGCTGGTCAACCCCCTAGTCCAGTGTCACCTGTACCTTCCATCTGGGCACCTACCTTGCTCTGGGGCTGGGATGGAGTAGTGACAACCAGACACAACCCCCGCCTTCAAGGAGCATATGTGTGTTCCAGCGGACCTCCTTTGGCACTCGTGAAACCAGACTGAGAAGTCACCTACACTTGAAGTGTGGCTATTAGAGGAGGAAACACTGTGTCTCTCAGCACTTAGTCCTGGGTGAGATGAGTGTCCTCTTTTCATCATTCATGTGTGAGATGAGAATTTCAATGGGATGTCAGTTTGCCAAGTTGTGTCCACTGAGAGCTTAAATCTCTACCATCCTATTCCTGGGAGGCTCAAGCCAACCCTTACCATGAGACTAGTCAGCTCCTAACACGGGATCCCCGAGCAGGCTACGCATACGTGAAGAGCAGTATACAAAGAAAACCTGAGGAAGAAGTCTGGTCCTGCCAAGGTAGAACACAGCCCCCAACTCACAGGATGGCCCTGTGGCTTCTTATAAACTGCCTGACATGGTGTTAGGCTCAAACAGGGTGCCCATGCATTACCACAGTGGCCTGGACAGCCTCGCCGGGAGCCACGTTCCCCTCGTCCATGGAGGTCGTGTCTCTACCTCCTGGCCACAGAGCACACTGTATGGACAAAGGGGCCAAGGAGGAGGCCAGCGCCCATGAAGGGGAATCACAGAGTACCATTCCTGCCTCCACCTACCAGCTTGGTCACCTGGGGCAAAGAGTATGATTTCCCTAAACCTTTACTGTCTCGTCTTTAAGAAGAGGACAATCCTAGTCCCTCCCTATAGAGCTGGTGGGAGAGTTGCACGAGATTCTGTATACATAGGGTGCTTCATGTTGTGCCTGGCAGACCTCAACTGCTCAGTAGGCACCAGCCAGCATTACCACAGACCAGCCCAGGGTGCCATCTTGAGCAGGGCTCTGTCTCCAGCTGGTCTCTGGAGACTGAGGTGGTACTTCAGAGACTGGAGACAGAGGTGTAGGAAGTGGGGTGGAAGGAGACTGGGCCATCCTCCCGCCCCCTCCCCGAACTCCTTGAAAGATCCTAGTCATTGCTAACTGTAAAGTCACCTCTCAGAGAGGCCCCCTGACTCCTGCCTCCTGGGACAGAACTGACAGCCCCCTCCCCAAGGACAGCAACAACTGTCCTGTTCACCTCCATCTTCCTGAACCCAGGATGGTAATTAACATCTTGGAAATGCCTAGAAAGTGCTGGTGGTGCATGATGTCACTCACACGTGGAATGTAAGACAGTTAAGTTCACAGAAGCAGACAGCAGATGGTGCAGTGACAGTGGGGGTGGGAAAGGTACAAAGTTCAGTTGTGCATGATGAGTAAGTTCTAGAGATCCAACACACAGCATGGTGACTACAGTCAACAATACTGTATCATCTACTGGAAACTGCCAAGAGGATGGGTCTTGAATGTTCTCACCACACACACACACACACGATAAACTAGGGTTTGAAGGATTCTCACTGCCAAAGTAAAGATTTTCCCCCTATCCCCTGGCTCCACTCTCTCAGTCGAAAACTGACTTCTCATGTCATAATAAAAGTAAGGCTTGTCCTAAAAAATGGAAGAAGGAAAATGTTGGTGCTGAATGAAGGAGAGAACAGGAAAGAGCAGACGTAAGGGAGGGAATAAGGCAGCATTTGGCCCTAAAACCACGGAGCCGGGGCTAAAAGGCTGATACAGCAAAGCGCATTGCCAGAGGCAGACGGAATCCGGGGGTGGAGCGTAGCAGAAGCGTCAAGGCCAAGGTAGTTTCCGCAGTCTGCTGACTAGAGGTGACGGCCGGAGCCCCACGGAGGTTATGAGACCTTAGGGGAAGGCATCTAGGAGGAGGCAAACCAGCCAGAGTAGACTCCCCCGCTGACAACGCCAGGAGGGGGAGGGTGGGATGAGGCAAGAACAGTCAGCAAAGGGGGTGCTGAAGGAGGCGGGGACAGAAACAAGGCGGCAGGGCACCCCAACACCGAGGGTGGCGGTCACCCAGGACGAAGACCATAAAGAAGCCCCTGCACCGAGTGTGCAGAGAGGTAACTCAGGGTCTGCCCAGGGCTTCCCAGATGAGCGGATCAAGGCTGTGCCCCCAGAGAAACGGGGGTGCCCTCTGTACCCGCCACGGGCTCCCAGGTCACTCACAGACAATGTCGGGAGCTTCGATCAAGTTCAGCAGGTCATCGTCCTCCCGGAGCTGCGTGTCCTTGAGCTGGGACCGCCGGTGCGCCGCGGACAGCACCTCCTGCAGAACCTCGATGTTGCGGAGCTTCTTACACAGGCTGGCCTCCCTCACGGACTCCTCATGGTGCGCCACGGCTCGGCGCACGTGCGACTTGCCTGCCCCCAGAAAGCCGACCTCATGTGACCCGGCGCCCCCACCTCCTGCAGTGCAAGCACCTCGGGGAGAGCCCAGGCGCCCAAGGACCGGCCCGGAGCGGGTGGACCTTCTCTTTCCTGAAGGATCTGCCTGGACAGCCTAAGTCCCTCTTAAATCCACGAGCGATAGGCTCACTTGGGTCTATAAAACATTCATTTGGCAAATATTTACCCAGTGTTCTGGGCACTAGAGGTGAAGCAATGAGCAAAAACTAGCCTCTGTTGTCATGGAGTTTATGTGCTGGTGGTTGAAGACGGATCATTAACAAGCAAAGAAATTGGTCAAGGATCATGAGGAGCTAAGATTAGGGAGAGAAATAAAGCAGGACAGGTAGCAGATCTAGCAAAAGAAGACTGGGAACAGAAAGTGGCTCTTTCATGAAGGGTGATCCGGGAAGGCCTTCTTGAAGGTAACTTCCGAGCAGAGCCCTGGAGGAGGCGAGGGAGCAGCCACAAGGATATCTGACAGAAGGGCGCTCCTGAAAGACGAATGGCAAGTGCAAAGGCCCTGGGGCAGGAGTATGCCTGTGTATTCCAGGGTTATAAGGAGCTTGGGGCGGGGGCCAGAGGGAGTGAGAACTGGAGCGAAAGGCAGGGAATGAGGCCAGAGAGGAGCAGGGGCCAGACATGTCACCAGCCTTACAAGTGCAAGGTGACAGCGTCTGCCCCTACTACTGCCCCTAATGGGAGTCCATTAGGCTGTGAGCAGAGGACTGATGTGATGTGACCCATGGGAACTGAGTATGAAAGAATAAAGAGGAAAGCAGGGGATCAGTTATGAGCCGCGTGTTTCCTTAACTGTGAAATGGGGATTATATTATGCCTATCTCATAGGGCTGTGTGAGATTGGACAGAGTCAATGTGTGTTAAGTAATCACTGCGTGCCTGTGACTTAGACCAAGGTGGTAGGTAAGAAGTAGTAGGATCTGTTCAGAGAACCTGAGAGAATACAGCCCCAGGAGCCTGCCGAGGCTGCAGACTGCGTCTCATGGTTTCTGATCCAGAGTGGCCAGGATGACCCAGGACACCCTGCTCTCTGGGCCCTGCCCTGGGGACCTGTCTGGGGCGGTCTGTGAGCAGGACCAGCTGGGCATCGAATGGGGACTGCAGAGGGAAGGGGCAGGACAGCCAAGGCGTACCCAACTGTCGGCGCTGGTGACCATTCTTCAGTGTGGCCAAGGGCGTCAGTCCCTCTGGCATGTGGTCGTAGAGCTGGGACAGGCACTTCTCCTGATGGTCCTCATCGGCTCCCGGCTTCACTGCAACAAGAGCCACGGGGTCAATCCCTTCCTGTGGACGTGACCAGACTCGAGATGGTGCCAGAGACCCCCCAGAGAGGTCTCTTTCGACCACCTCCCATTTCCTTCCTTCTCCAGTTTTATAGGGCACTTGGGATAGTGGGTCTCCTTTCAGCCCCTGGACACACCCCCGGTCATCCAGCTCATAAGACTTCGTGCACTCGGAGCCAGGCTCACCCTAGGGGCTCCTGCTTTGGCTCTGAGCCCCCTCTCTACCTCCTCCAACTCACCCACCTCATGGAACCTCCTAGCAGAGCCCCGCATCAAGCCGCTGGTGGCCTCCGTGCCTGCACCCACCCTCCCTGGCACACATCTCCCTCTAGCTTCACCAAACCTTTCACCGAAAGCTCAACAATACCAGCCTCCATTACGAAGCTCGGCTAGTGTTCTTGCTCTGGCTATCCTTTTCCTCCTTGTTCAGCTGCAGAAGTGCTTCTCAAACTTCAAGGTCCAACTCAAATGTCACCGCCTCTGAGAAGCCTTCCATGACTCCACCAAAGGAGTCTAACTGCTGCCCCATGTGTGTTGCTACTGCAATTGCCAACTGGTTTACAGGACTTGTCCCATCTAGCAGACTATACAGACTAACACTAGCAGTAGCAGCTACCACTTTTCTGGGAGCTGACTAGATACGAGGCACTATTTAGCTTTGCATAGAGATATGTAATTTTCACAATAGCCCCATGAGATGGGTTCTCTTCGTGCCCCCATTTTACGGATAAGAAAACTGAGGCCCAGAATATTAAGTAACTTGCCCGAGATCACACAGCTAGTAATGGCAGAACTGTGATATGAACCCGGGCAGTGTGGTTCAGGAACTTGCCCATTTCATTACTGTGGGGCGACCTTGATTAGAGCTCATGACAACAAGAGTCCCACATGACCTCAGATCAGAGCCAAGACTAGGATGAGGAGAACAAGACACTCACCTGGGGCTGAAAATTTAAAAGGGCACCAAACACTCAGCAGTCAGGACATAGGATAGTTTAATACAATTTTCTAAATACCAAAACGTATGTTAAAAAAATGCATGATGAACAGACATCAAAATTCCTCTTTGCTTCAGGCTCCAATGTGGGCCCACACAGCATTGTTACTGACCTGTAGTCTTTATTTAAAATTTGGAGCACCGTGGACTTTTTTTTTTTTTGCACATTAGTTTCGATTCATTTAAATATCATATCCAAACATTATCTTGAGTACTGAGTTTGGGGGCATCCCCTTAGACTTGGTGCCTAGGTGAGCGCCTTACGACCGCTAGTCCAGGTCCGAGCCCTGGTCTCAACGCCAGGGGAGAAGTCAGCTCCTTGGAGCTGTCTGCTCCATCCTGGACAGAATTATGTGCCCCCTCCCTTCCTCCACAGGAGGAATGGAAAACCCCTAAATCCTGTAAGCATCTCCAGGGCAGACAGACAGCTCTCACTCAGCGAAGAATGTTCTAGAAGCACAACCCTGACCAAAGCCCCAGAGCCTCCAAGCCCACAAGCCTTACACTGGTGGTCGATGAGAAGGGTGGCCGCAAAGTAGTGGGCCAGGGCTCCGTAGTGGTGGGCCTTCACGCAGGCCAAGCTGGCCCAGGAGTAGGGGATGTTCTCCTTCACCGGTGCCTGGCTCATGGCCGTGTGCAGCTGCCGATAGACCTCCCCCACCTGCAACAGAAGGAATGCTGGGAAGGGGGAGCCTGGCCCAGGGGTGCTCACGCACCCAGGCTGCAGAAAAGAGCCCTTTCTTCTATGGAGGGGCCCTTCGGGCAGCTGCTCCAGAATCTGGGAGCAGCTCCAAGGGTTCCCAGTTCTTTCAGCGTCAGAGTTCGAAAGGAGCTCAGGCAACTGTCATGACACTGGGTTTTAGGCTAAACTGCAGATGGAATCAGTGATCCGTATCGCAAACGGCACGGCTTGCCAAGAAAATGCAGGCTCGCACTTGGTCCAGGGCAGGCACGCTGCCCAGGTCACGGGCAAGCTGCCATGGGTAGCCCCCGCTGCTTCCAGGGGCCCACATCCACACGTCCCACCCACCCCCCGGAAGTCACGGGACCTCGGAGGGCTCACCTTGGCAGCCTCCTGAGCCACCTTCACCAGCATGAAGAACTCGTTCCGGATCCCAGGAAGGCAGATTTTCTCAAACACGTTTTCTTGGGCTTGTGCGAGCATCATTTTGACCAGCACGCTGAGCATGGCAGGACTCATGTCGTAACTCGGAGTATGAGTGAACGTCTCTTTCAGGTGATTTAAAACCCCTACAATTGGACATTTTTTTTTGCACATTAGTTGGGGGTCACATCGATTTCACCATGCTGCTCAAAAGCAAAGAGAAGGTGAGAGGCAAAAATAAAGAATGTGTTCTGGAACACTGTGAAAAATCTGAGTCTCAGTTACTGTAAGATCCAGCAATTGCCTTCCTAGGTATACTCCCCGAAGAACTGAAAGCAGATGGAAACCGATGGAAACCGATACTTATACACCCACATTCACGACAGCATGAGTCAGAACAGCCAAAAGGTAGAAACCAACGCAAATGTCCATCAACATACAGTTGAACAAAATGTGGTGCATACATACAACGGAATAATTTTCAGCCTTAAAAAGGAAGGAGATCCTCACACATGCTACAACATGGACGCAGACATTACGCAAAGTGAAATAAACCAGTCCCGTGGGCAAATATCGTATGATTCTGTGAGACGAGGTATCAAAGAGTCAAATTCAGGGAGACAAAAAAGGAGCATGGTGGTTGCCAGGGGCAGAGGGCAGGAAGGAATAGAGAGTGTTTAATGGGTATAGAGTTTCAGTTTGAAGATTGTACTTATTTAGTTATTTATTTGAGACAGGGAGAGAGCGAGTGTGTGTGTGCATGTGCAGGCAGGGGAGGGACAGAGGGAGAGAGAGAATCTCAAGCAGACTCCACACTGAGCAGGAGCCTGCCACGGGGCTCGATCCCATGACCCTGAGATCAGGACCTGAGCCGAAACCAAGAGTTGGATGCTCAACCCAGCGTGCCACCCAGGCGTCCCCAGAGTTTCAGTGCGGGCAGACGATGTTCTGGTGATAGAGAACTGCCCAACAATGTGAATGTACTTAATGCCAGTGAACTCAACACCTGAAATCGGTTACAAATGCTCATTTTCTTTCGTGCGTTTTAACAAAATTTAAAAAAAAATCAGATTCTTTTCTAAAACGTTTATCTCTGTATCAAGCGAGGAAACCAGCCTGGTCCCTGTGTACTGCCATCTCCCCTGGGCCAGTTGTGAGACAGTCCATCCATGACCAGGCATTTAATGGAGGTGCAAGCAGAAAGCAGGCAGGAGGAGGAAAGGGCTCTTGGCGGGACAAGCTCCCACTTAACAACACCTGGCTCAGGATGAAATTCAGGGCTTTTTCCCAGGCCCTCAGGGAAGACCAACCCAGCCACTGCAGTGGAAATTTTCCTGCTGTGGCCCTTAGCTGACTTCTTTATACATTAGAAAAGTAACTGTCACAGCGCTGACAATCAACCAGAGGGTGAAATAAAATCTCTAACACGAATCCCATCTGACTGGTTCCTCTGGTTTTGTTGCAAAGTCTCTACTGCCCTGTGGACGGCAGCAGCTGCGGGCTATTTGCTCCCCTCTGGGGTTTGCTCCCCCTCTGTTCTTTTTTTTCTTTTTTTTTTTTTTTTT
>LNAC01000324.1:2592983-2629538 GCA_002007465.1 Ailurus styani | reverse complement strand
CTCGATCCCAGGACCCTGGGATCATGACCTGAGCCGAAGGCAGAGGCTTTAACCCACTGAGCCACCCAGGCGCCCTCCCCCTCTGTTCTTAAGGTTCCTGCTGTCTGTTTTGCTGTCTTCTTAGAGATGGGTCACTAAGCACGCCTGCCTTAGGTTCCTCAGAAAAAGGAACCCAGGAAAGGATGCAGTGAAAGAAATCCACTCCCACATGGGATCTTAGCATGTTTTATCCCAAGGGGTCATTTTTTTTTAAGATTTATGTATTTGTCAGAGTGGGGGGGGGCACAAGCCCTTAGGGAGAAGCAGTAGGCAGAGGGAGAAGCGGGCTCCCCTTTGAGCAGAAAGCATAACGTGGGACTCAACCCCAGGACCCTGGAATCATGACCTGAGCCGAAGGCAGATGCTTAACCGACTGAGCCACCCAGGCGTCCCCCAAGGATCAGTCATTTTAACACAAGTGGTTTCACGATCAGTCAAAATGACCCAGCTATGGTTCTTCACGGTCTTGCAGAGCAGAGTCCCCTGCTGCGGGTCACTCCCCACAGCAGAGTGACAAGGACCAGCACAGAAGGGAACGCAGTGTGGAATCCGCTCAGGGGATCGTGCTGTGGTCTGTGCTGTGTGGCTGCTTTCCCCGATCACTCCTCCCGGCAAGTCTGCCAGCCAAAGGCCCTGCTGCCGGAGAGCAATGCAGGACCCTCAGACACCCCGAGCCAGAACCCAGCTCAGGGACCTCCAGCCCTCGTAGAGGCTGATGCTAAGTATCACTTGACAGAGGGCTGGGAGGAGAGCCTCAGGCAGGCAGGTTTGCACAATGAGCACAATACAAACGCATGGATAGTAACATGCAGGGGTGAACCATGCTTGATGAGAGAAAAAAGAGCGAGCGTACATTTGCACTCTTTGAGAAAAACATACTCCCTTTCTCCAATATAGTGTTCAAAGGAACCATTCACTCACTGCCATCGTAGGGGCCGCTCATTCAGAAAAGACTAATTGTTACCCACGGGTCGGGGGAGGGGGGTCCCCTGTGTCCATGAGCCAGACCCAGAGCCGTTAAGCAATTCTCTCCGTGGGAAGATCCACCAGCGCCAGAAACCCACCTGGCCCTTACAGGCCTGTGAGCCCAAGCTGGGGCCTTGGGGAAGGCCTACGGACCCTGTTCTGCTGCAGTACCCAGAGCCCCCCAGTGGGGCCAGGATGCAATCCCGGCAGCCTTCCTGGAGACACACCTGCAGCTCTCTGAAAGGCGTCCACCGCGCCCTCCAGCCCAGCCTGTGTCCGCCGGTTGCAGCGGGTCCCGATCTGAGTGTAGAGGGCTCCGATGTTAAACAGGATGCTGGCCTTCTCCAGCAGCAGGTTCTGCTGGCTAACCGGAACCCCGGTGAGCGAGTCATACCTATTTAAAAGAAATAGGTTTTGAGAACATGAATTATTTGGCTGGTGAAGGCTACTTTGGGGGGAAAGCGGACAAAATTCATTTCCTGAATACAAGGCAAAGGTGCACATGCAATGAAGCTTTTGTTTCCAAGCAAGCCAATGGGCTCATCAAGGTCTCACACAAAAGGAAGGTTTCTCAACCAACACGTCCTTCTGAAAGTGAATGGACAAAACAAATTGCAGCAAAACCATACAGTGGACTATCATCTAGCAATAAAAAGAAATGGGTCATCGAGCCGTGAGAAGACATGCAGGAAACTTAAATGCATATTTCTCAGTGAAAAAAGCCAATCTGAAAAAGGCTACATACTTTATGATTCCAACTATCTGGCATTCTGGAAAAGGGAAAACAATGGAGACACAAAGAATCAGTAGATGCCAGGGTTGAGGGGCGGGGGAGGGAGGAAGAGGTGGAACAGAGGGTTGTAGGGCAGTGAGACTACCCCGTGTGACCCCGTAACATGGAAACGTGTCCTTACACATGGTCAAAACCCAGGAAGTGCCTACCACCAGGAGTGAACCCCAATATAAACTACAGACTTTGGGTGCTAATGTGGGAATCTATATGGGAAATCTCTCAATTTTGCTGTGAACCTAAAACTAGCCCCGGGCGCCTGGGTGGCTCAGTGGGTTAAAGCCTCTGCCTTTGGCTCAGGTCATGATCTCAGGGTCCTGGGATCGAGGCCCGCATCGGGCTCTCTGCTCAGCAGGGAGCCTGCTTCCCCCTCTCTCTCTGCCTGCCTCTCTACCTCCTTGTGATCTCTCTCCCGCTGTGAAATAAATAAATAAATAATCTTTTAAAAAAATAAATAAATAAAAATAAAAATAAAAATAGCCCCAAAAATAAGGTGTATTAAAAATATGTCTTCTTGGGCGCCTGGGTGGCTCTGTCGGTTGAACGTCTGCCTTTAGCTCAGGTCATGATCTTAGGATCCTGGGATCGAGTCCCGCCTCGGGTTCCTTACACAGCCCAGGAGCCTGCTTCCCCTCTGCCTGCTGCTTTTCCTGCTTGTGCCCTCTCTCTCTCTCTGACAAATAAATAAAATCTTAAAAAAAAATGTGCCTTCTCTTAGGGCATCTGGGTGGCTCTGTCAGTTAAGTGTCTGACTCTTGATTTCAGCTCGGGTCATGATCTTGGGGTTGTCAGATCGAGCCCCAAGTCAGGCTCCATGCTAGGCGTGGAACCTGCTTAAGACTGCCTTTCTCCCTGTGCCCCCAGCCAACTCTCCCCAGCCAACTCTCCCGCTCTGAAATACATATATATGTGTGTGTGTGTCCTCTCCTAAATGAAACATAGCAATTATGAATGCCTCAACATTCCTCCTCAAGTCTAAAAGACTCAGGATTTGTTTTAAAGTTCACCCGTCAACCAGGAGGTAGACGCAGAGATTCTTCCTAACTCAACACTAAGGAGAAATCACCTCTACCCTTTTGCTCTGAGCAGGCAGTGAAGGCATCTTTAGCAAAAGTCATGTGCCTGTCCTTTCAAAAGGACAACATTCATAGCCCCCAGCAGTGATGTAATGAGGCTCCGAACACGGCCCAAGGCTCTTGGGAATTACTCTCCTTTCTCCCATGCTAATAAGGACCCTCAGGGAAGAGGGACCGCATCTCCAAGTATTTATTTATTTATTTATTTAATTTTTAAAAAAGATTTTATTTATTTATTTGACACAGAGAGATTACAAGTAGGCTAAGAGGCAGGCAGAGAGCGAGGAGGAAGCAGGCTCCCCATTGAGCAGGGAGCCCGATGCGGGACTCGATCCCAGGACCCCGAGATCATGACCTGAGCCGAAGGCAGAGGCTTTAACCCACTGGGCCACCCAGGCGCCCTCCAATGTATTTAAACAGCACTAACCTTCAAAAATACCAACTCTGGAGAAGAACCAAATGCTCTGCTTAGGTTTTGAAGAGCTGATCTGTTCCTGTTCGCTGCCTTTGTCCCTGGGACAAAACCCGACTCCCACACACAAAAAAGCCTCTTCTCGGCTCCCTTGATCCGAGAAGCAAAGGTCTGTTGGAGGCTTCTCCCCTTAGATCCCTGTCCTACGTAAACACCCGTTGATCTCTCCTGTAGGAACGGGACCGCTTGAAAGAAGGGGGCGAGGGCTGCAGAGGGGGCTCTGGGGTGCTGAAGGGGAGGGCAGCAGTAGGGGCCTGGGTCACCTACCATGTGAACAAGATCCCCATCTGTCGGGTGGGCGGGAAGAACCGGCTCTCCACAAATCCCAGCTGGATGAAATAGCTCATGAGCAGTTCAACCCCGGCCTCATCCCGGCTGGGCGTCCGGCAAGCCTGGAGGGAAAGGAACCACGGGGGGACAGGGAGGGGGCACAGGGGGGAGCAGGTGAGGACGCAGCACAGGGCCAACCCAGATGTCACACACCCTATGTCTGCAGAGCCTGGGCCCCAGCTGCTGCTACCCTGAGCAAGGGGAAGGGGGGAAGGGGCTGGGATGGGCTCAGGAGTCCCTGACTCCGGCCCCAGATGTGCTGGGGACGTGTCTGTCCCCTGCGGTGGCCAGGATGAACGGATGGTTTTGAAAGTGCCTCTGTATCACCCTCTCGAACCCCCTATGATTCCATAACAGGACGTTCTGAAGCCGCGGCAAACTCTGGCAGCCACCCTCCCTCCCCACCGCCCTGCCCGCACACAACACCCCACCTGTCTCAGATCCATCAGATCTGCTATTTCGTCTTCATACAGGTAGCTGTCCTCACTGTAATGTTCCAGGATAAAATCCTGTAAGTGAAAGGAGACGAGAGCTTGTAAGGTGTCACTACAAACCATGAACAGGTAAAACAGGAATGTCTAATGTGCCCCCCCCTCCCGATTTAAAAATACATGTAGAATTCACACAACCAGGAGATTACACGCTACAGTGACTTTCTGGATGGTGGGATTTGTTTTCTGAACCGCATGTATATTTAAAAATGTCCCCTTCGTTGCTTCAGTAAAAAGGAAAGTAGAAGTTGTTTTTTTCTTATTTTAAAACCTGTTTGAGGGGCGCCTGGGTGGCTTAGTCGTTAAGTGTCTGCCTTTGGTTCAGGTCATGATCCTGGGGTCCCGGGATCGAGCCCCACATCGGGCTCCCTGCTCTGCGGGAAGCCTGCTTCTCCCTCTCCCACTCCCCCTGCTGGTGTTCCCTCTCTCATTGTGTCTCTCTCTGTCTGAAATGAAATGAAATGAAATGATGAAATGAAATGAAATGATAGGAATTCAGTGAAATGGCCACAAAGTTAATAGATAATAGTTAACTGATCATGACCTTAGCTGAAGTCAGCTGCTTAACCAACTGAGCCACCCAGGCATCCCCATAAATGTGCTCTTAAAGCCCTTCACCTGTTTCATCCATCCCCCCCCGACCCCACCCCGAGAACCAGCAATTTGTTCTCTATAGCTAAGAGTCTCGTTTTTTGCTTGTTTCTTTTTTCTTTTTTCATTTGTCTTGTTTCTTAAATTCCACATATGAGTGAAATCATATGATATTTGTGTTTCTCTGACTTATTTCACTTAGCATTATACTCTCCAAATCCACCCATGTGTTACAAATGGGAAGCATTACATCGTTTTTTAAAATAAGACAGACATGGTCCCTGCCCCGCCTAAAACCTGCTATTTGTTGACATATCAACAATTAGAGATACTATGTTCATCGATGAAAACGTGCAATATGGTAAAGATACAGTTTCGTCCTACATAAGCTATGAATCTCACGAAATTTCAATCAAAACCCAAAAGCACTACTTTGGGGGAACCTGACAAAATATGAAAGTAAAAATGTGGGAGAAAAGTCAAGGACATTTGGAAAAGCACGGTCATAAAGGAGGCTTGCTCTAATCGCTATTAAAACACGTAGGGATTAAACGGTGAGCAATGGATAGACAATGAAACCAGGCATGGATCAGAGACAGACAGAAGTAGACTCGAGAATCAGGTGTATATCAAAAGCCAGCATTCCACGGAAGTGGGAAAGGCTGGAGCACCCAGCAGGTCTGGACAGGAAGAAGGTGGCACCACAGACGGCGTGCCCGATGTGAATTTAAGGAAAAGGGCTAATACAGTGGGGTGGGCAGGGTTAAGGGAAACCACAGGGATGGTGCGGAACCTCCAGGGCCATTAGAATCCCAGAGTTAAAGGGTCAAGAAGGAAAAGGAGGGCGCCTGGGTGGCTCAGTGGGTTAAAGCCTCTGCCTTCGGCTCAGGTCATGATCTCAGAGTCCTGGGATCGAGGCCCGCATCAGACTCCCTGCTCAGTAGGGAGCCTGCTTCCTCCTCTCTCTCTGTCTGCCTCTCTGCCTACTTGTGATCTCTCTCTCTCTCTCTGTGTCAAATAAATAAATAAAATCTTTAAAAAAAAAAAAGAAGGAGAAGGAGCTCTGAAAACCCGGAGACAGGGCTACCTGAGGTAGGCGCCCAAAGCCACCAGGCCCTTCCCTCCAGGAATGCAAAAGGAAGCCAGCTGAGCAGCCTGGAGGGTACATGTCCGAACCTCCCTGTCCTGGCCCCTCCACTGTTGCGGCCTCGTGGCACAGAGCAGGATGCGGGAAGGGGGGGTGGGGGGGAAGGGGGCAGTGGTCACAGAGGGAAATGGACACCAGCCAGCACCACAGATGGCTTCTTTACCTAGAGCTCAGGGGAAACTGGCTACCCGTTTGGTGAAAATAAAAAGCGATAGCCATATACCTCATTATTTACCCCCAAAACTAATTCCAGATAGATTAAAGATCTGAGGCAAAAACATCTGAACATCTGAAACAAGACAGCTGCGAGAAACAACAGCAAAATATTTATGCCATCTTGGCGTGCAAGGTGCCTTTCTGAACGTGTCCTCGAGGCAGAACTATAAAGGGAGGAACTAGTAAATTCAACAACAGAAAATCTTAGTGGCAAAAACATATCTATGATATGTTTTAAACATAACAAGTTAAATTGGGGAGAGAATGTACTGAGAGAAATATTTGCGATATATATAACCAAGGAACCAAGGGTTATTATCCTTCATATGTAAAAGAACTCCTGTAAGAAGTAAGAGCAAAACTCTGGAAAAGCAGACAAAGGGCAGAAATAGTCATTCTGAAATCAGGCAAAGGCAGTGAAGGGCAAAGAAACACACAAGAATGTATCCAACTCAAGTACTGATCAGAGAAACACAAACCATAGTAAGTATTAGCGTGCCTGATTTCACAAAAATAAAAAAGATCCCATAAAAAAGTCCAAACGGTGAATGAAAACCAGGGTAACACAAGGCGCAGGAAGGTAAGCGGTCACACATAGCGGGTAGGAAAGAAGGCGGGACCCCTTCTGGTGGGTAAGTAGGTCATATGTATCATCCACCGACCAAATCCACATCTAGAAATTTATCCAAACCCAGAATGCTGGGTGTGCAGATGCTCAGGGGTGGGCTGGGGACAACAGCAAGCATTTGGAAGCTGACAAAACAATGAGATTGACGCCACCCAGTTCCGCATCTACCGCGAGTGGACACCATGCAAAGCCCTAACAAGGGGGGGGGGGGATGAGTCCCACACCCTCATAAGTCAGGCCCCTGATTAGAGGAAGAGCCCCAGTGTCCAAAGATTAGGTGCTGAGCAGGTTAGGGAGCTCAGCAGGGAGGCGGGTGGGGCTGGGAGGGATCTTTCCCGGTCTTGGTATTTTTCCAAATGTTTTGCAATCCTGTTCTTAATCAAACAAACAAACAAACAAACAAACAAAGCTGTATTTGAAGGCAAAAAAAAAAAAGACCCAACCAACTTGAATTCTTTGGAAAGGTATTTTGACGGTGCCTTTCTTTTTGGTAAAGATTTGAGAGAGAGAGAGTGCATGTGTCCCTGAAAGAAAGGGGGGGTAGGGGGAAGGGAGGGAGAAGCAGGCTCCCGGCTGAGCAGAGTCGGGGTCCTGGGGCTGGATCTAGGGCCCTGAGATCATGACCTGAGCCGAAGGCAGGTGCTTAACCGACTGAGCCACCCAGGCGCCCCTTGATGGTGCCTTTTAATGAGGCCATTTGAAAGCCCATTTATTTAAAAATAGACCTAAATCACAGCCGGAAGCTTTACTGACCACGAAGTGTCACACGGATACACACGGAGGCCGTGCTTGGAGCTGTGCTGTTAAGCCGGCCAAGCTACTCCAGCAGCACCTGCCTGGACCTCTGCAGCACACACATGGGCTGGGGAAAACAGAACGTCCCCAGATGTTCTCATTTTCGTATGACTGACATTTGAAGAGTCCCTTTTAGGCTAAAATGACATGGTTGGAAGCCTCAGCTGAATAGCACTTGGCCGTGCCCGCAACATGTGATTTTTTTTTTTTTTACTGAGTTTAATGTGGAATCCAGCACATGACACGTTTGGATCCTTACAGATGCCCAGAAAGCTCCAAGTTGCTCCAAGTCTCCCTCTAACATGCCTGCACTCTGGCAGCCTTGGTGCCAAGCAACAAATGGAATCGTAAAGAAACCACTCAACAGGGACGCCTGGGTGGCTCAGTTGGTGAAGCGTCTGCCTTCGGCTCAGGTCATGATCCCAGGGTCCTGGGATGGAGCCCCGCATCGGGCTCCTTGCTCAGCGGGGAGCCTGCTTCTCCCTCTGCCCGCTGCTCCCCCTGCTCGTGTGCTCCCTCTCTCTCTCTGACAAATAAATAAATAAAATCTTAAAAAAAAAAGAAAAAGAAAGAAAGAAAGAAAGAAAGAAAGAAAGAAAGAAAGAAAGAAAGAAAGAAAGAAACCACACTACAAAAGCACCTAAAGACATTTCCACAGACGCAAGGATGGTCTTGAGTCTCACAGACATGTGGCAAGTCTCACAGACATCTCTAAGTTCAGACAGCCTGGAAACGGTTGGCACAAAGCTGCAGCTCCTGGGTTCTTTTCTACCCAGAAAATCAAATCTCGTGTGATTCCGGAGTCCTGTGAGACTAGCAACGTCCCTTCTCAAACTCCAAAATAAACCCCAAATTGACAGGGACCAGGCCCTAGATGTAAACAAGGCAGCAAGCAGTCAAAAAGGCCCCGAGTGAAAGAGCTTCTGTCAACAGATTTACAGTCTCTGCTCCAGAACGGAGGTCAAGTGCAGCACGCTTTCAAAGCACGAACCAACTGCTTTTTAAAAGGACAGATTTTTATAGTGCCCAACATGCATATGAGAATTTTTTTTCTTCTCTAAACTAAAAGCCGTCCAAGAGGAGTCAACTAACAGCTATGAACTAACTGCTATGAACTAAGTGCTATGAAAAGAAACATAATACTTGGAAGCATTTTTCACGACACTGGGGTTAACTGTCTTCCACCACGCCTGTGTTGGAGGGCTTAGGCAGGCGCTACCTCCCACCTCATGTCCCCTTTCTCCTCCTAAATGAACACTGGTGGTGAGTCATTAAAACTCAGAATTGGGGGCGCCTGGGTGGCTCAGATGGTTAAGTGTCTGCCTCCGGCTCAGGTCATGATCCCAGGGTCCTGGGATCGAGTCCACATGGGGCTCCCTGCTCAGCGGGGAGTCTGCTTCTCTCTGTTCCTCTGACTCTCTCCCCTGCTCATGCTCTTAATCACACTCTCTCTCTTCTCTCTCAAATAAATAAATAAAATCTTTTTTAAAAAAGCTGAATTTTTTCAAAAGAAGAGAAAAAAAATCAGAAAGAGAGAGAAGGGGGATGGAAGAGAGAGAAGAGGAGGCTGGATCTCCAGGAATTTGTGGAGAAAAAAAAAAACCCATAAATTCCAGTTACTCAAGTATTTAAAGATAGTGAGCCAACATGTTTGATTAACTGTGAAATACATCCAAAAGCAGGATGGATTGATATAGCGGTACAGGGATGCACAGATGGACTGATTGGTGATTAAGTAACTCTAGCAAATGTTCATGGTAGAATCTAGGTACTGAGTATACAGGGATTCACTGCAAAATCCTTTCAGTTTTTCTCAAAGTTTAGAAATTTTCATAATAAATGTTGGGGTAAAGAATTAGCAATTCTCCCATAAACCTGGCCTAAATTGGTTAAAAATTTAAGAAAAAATTAAAATAGAAAAAAAAAGAAAAAATTAAAATAGGGTACAATTTTAAAATTCCAAAGTACATCCTCCACGGATGGTCTCTGGCTTGGCCTCCTGGGGAGGGAAGGCCCAGGTTTCTAACTTGCCTTCTGGGGCCCTGTGCCTCGGAGGGACCAAAGACGGCGTGAGGTCACAGGAGGACAGAAGGCACAAGATTCTCTGGCTTGCTGAGGGGCCCAGGGGTGCCCTGCAGAAATCAACGGACACTGGGCCCACTGAGCCTAGGGCCACCTGCAAGGATTACACAATTCCTAGTTTGTCTTTTTAAACAGTGAGTCCAGTGTCCAGTGCTTTGAGACTTACCTTGAGAACGACGGAGAAGTCAACATCCTTGGTCTCCTTCAGGCCAAGCGGAATCAGCGGGACTGTAAATGCCTCCCTGTGAGGAACACAGCAATGTCTATGAACATCAGGATCCCGGCCGCTCTGCGCCCAGCAGCCCAGCTCAGAGCCCCCCCACCTCCAGACGCCAGTCCTGCACACACCGCTTCAGGTTCCATAAAGATGCCTCTGGTCCCGTGCCTGTCTCTGTTTTAAGCCCAATCCCAGCGCCCTGTGACTTCTGGACTACACAGCCTAACACATGAGGCCTACCACCATGACCCAGGTCTCGATTTCCACCATTTTTTCAGCGCCCGTGCAGAGGACCTCCCGTATGGCAGGGTCTGGGCCTGGGGTGTGCACTGCTCCCTGACCCGGGCAAACCACCCTGTGAGTGGACCTCCTTCATCAGCTCCCATCTCCGCCCTCCTCCCCCCATTCCTCACCAGGGCAGGGCCCACCTCTCCAGCGGCCCTCCAATCCTGGGCTCTCACGGGGCCTCCTCTGATAGGACATATCCCCCTTGGTGTCCCCGCACCTGCACGGGGAAGGCCTTGAGGCCCGGGGTCCCTTCTGACACCTAAGTGCACCTAGCTCCAGCCCGGGGTCACACCCTGGCCGGCTACTTGCCCCCCACGCGGCTCCCCCCAACAACTGACCACTCAGTTCCCGCACAGGTCACCCGGGAAGTATGCCCTGAGCCTACATTCTTAGGGACAGCGGCAGGGCCAAAAGGAAGTAAAGGGGGCTCAGGCTGTGTTTTGCAAACAGAGATTTAGCTCCCTGACCTGTAACAGGAGACCTCCTGGGGCCGCTCAGCCCAGCCAGGGAGAAGGCCAGGAATGCTGAGCAGGGCGAGTGGACAATGCAGCTGTAAGCTGAAACTGTCTCTGCGGCCGAGGGAAAACCACGGGCTGCGCTAAAAGCAGGCGCGATCCAACTGTGGGCGTGCGTGGCATCCCCAAAGCCTGCAGGGAAAGCTACTGGGAAGGAGAGAGGAGGGACCATGCCTCTCTCCTCTGGGCCCCCGCACCCTCGGCCCTCCCCCCACTGGGGCTGGAGACAAGACCTATTCTGCCCGTGACTGGGGAGAGAAGCCAGGACACCCCAGCCCCAGCCCTGCGCTAACGAAACTCCCTCCGTGACCTCCAGCCTCGTGTTTTCTCATCTGCCCAGCCAGACCGTTTCTTCCCAGCCTGCCTCACAGAAATGTTTAAAGATCCACCCTGATTAGATAGAAACCATCTGCCTAAAAACAGGAAGGGGAGAGAGGCGAACCCAAGGTGTCAGTATGAACCTGCGTATCTCTCTCTCTCCTCTTCCCGATGGCACAGGGGACCGCCCGGCCACCGGGAGCCACGCTGTAATCACGCGGGGGCCTTCGTGCCTGGGTCTGCAGGCGGATCTCCCCGCACGCCAGCACAGCAAGTGGGAATGGGAAACATCCCACATTTATCAGCGAAGCTGGGCCCTGCCTGGCTTCCTCAGGGAACTTCGACCTTTGGGCAGAACACTGGAATTTAATACCCCAGGAGGCCGGGCCTCTCATTGCGTGTTCCGATTCAGTGTTCAAAACCACACTGGGAGCCCACAGGTGAGCGAGCCAGGACACCTGGACATCACGGAAGGAAGAGCAGAGGTTTCACACACTAACACTTTCCCTCCAGGCCTGAAAAACACCCACGTGCCACGCAGAGGTTTGGGGACAATCGGGAAAAGCACATTCCAAAGGGAACTCCAAGTGTCGTCCTTCTGTGAATCCGCAGGACTGTTTACTGACTGAGTCACCCCCCCGACGCTCACCTACCTTTTGAGAAGTCTCACGTCCCCACACAGAGCTTCTCGAAGTTATTTCTCTGTATAGATGGACCTCTCTTTCCAAGGTAGCTCACCTTGGGGAGACTCTGAACTTTACTGAAGGCCCCGCCTCAATACTGCGCGCCCACCAACATTCCCTAGGAGAGGCTTCTGAATGATGACATTTGTTTCTCAAAGATTTACTACGGCACATTTCTGAAGTTTCTCCTCAGGGAACTCACGTGGGTCCCCTTAATCTTTGGTGTAAATGATCCCTGTCGAGCAGTTCATGTGTTTTGGGGTCCTAGCTACAGAATGACCCAGTCGGGCCCTGTGCACCGTGATGAGGCTGACAGGGAAGAAGGGAGGGCAATGTGGGTCCCCACCTGGCAGGCTGGCTCTCAAATCCAACCACAAGGGCATCTTCATGGCAGAGCCACGTGAGAGATGCCGTCTCTTCATCCGGACCCAGTCACGCGCTCTTCCCTAAAACTATGTTGCAAGGGCCCAAGGACAATTGGATGCCTTATCGTCCAACTCCCCAGGTATTTCCAACAAATTCCATCTGTCTGTCCCTTGATTCTTGCACCATGCTCAGACCTCAAACTGATCAATCCCTCTTCCCAAAGCGGGCTCGGCCACATCCTCAGGTCTGTGTGGGCACCAGCCCCTGATACAGCATGTTCCGAGGCTCAGAAAGTAACTGCAAGAAGCATTGCCCCCACTTACTCTGTGCTCTGGTAGACTCCCACTGAGATGTTGAGCCCCTCCAACTCTTCCTTGAGCATCTGCAGGTCTGAGTTCACGAAGCTCAGTTCCAGGCGCACCTGCTCCCGTACCTTGTGGTTCGTAGCTACTCTGTTAGAAGAGAAGCAGGAGAAAAGAGCCTTCAGCCAAGCTGCCCAGCTGCAGGGGGAGCAGACCTCCCAGGCCCCATTAGGAAGTTCTGAGGGTTCACTTGCAGATGTGAGGGCCAGAGGTGACCAGATGTCTCCCAAATGCTCAGCAACTGGCCCATCTTGAGCCACACCTGCCAGTAAATGGACCTGGGATGTACCTGATAAATTGAGCTGCCAGACATGAATCTTAAGACACCCCTGCAAAGAATTAGATTTTAGAAGAGGGAACTTGCTCCCAGCCACCTGAAAAAGACCATACATTATCCCCTTGAAAGGAAATGGGTAAGAAAACAGAGGAGGAGCGAATGTTCCCAGCTCATTCTATGAGGTCTAGTCTTACCCTGACTCAGACCAGAGGAGGACATCACAAGAAAGCAAAACAATAAACCAACATCCTTCATGAATATATATGCAAAAATCCTCAACGTAATATTAGCAAGCCGAACCCAGCAACATTTAACACGGATTATATACCACAACCAAGTGGGACTTATCCAAGGATTGCAAGGTTGGTTTAAGATCTCAAATTATTGTATATTATATTATTATTGTATATTATATTATATTATATTGTATATTATATTATGTTGCAAGGGTCCAAGGACAATTGGATGCCTTATTGTTGTATATTATATTATATTATATTATATTATATTATATTATATTAGTAGGATATAGGATAAAAAAACACACAGTCCTCTCAATAGATACAAAAGCAGCATGGGATAAAGTCCAACACAGATTCACAATAAAAGTTCTCAACAAACCAGAATAAAAGAGAATTTACAAAACTCGATAAAAGGCCTCTATGAAAACCCAAAGCTAACACTGTACTAGTGGTGAAATACATGTTCCCCATGATGATCAGGAACAAGGCAATGACATCCACACTTGCCACTTCTAATCACCACTGCTGTTCCCCCTGCTTGTACTCTCTCTAATAAATAAATAAAGTACACACACACACACACACACACACACACACACACACACTGCATCTTCTTTATCCATTCATCCATTGATCACCACTTAGGTTGTTTTCCGTACCCTGGCTATTGTAAATAATACTTCAATGAACATGGGTCTGAATATATCTGTTTAAGTCAGCATTTTTGTTTTCCTCAGATAAATACCCAGAAGTGGAATTGCTGGATCACATGGTAGTTCTGTTTTTAGCTTTTTTAAGGGAACTCCATACTGTTTCCCATAGTGGCTACACCAATTTACATTACAACCAACTGTGCGTGAGGGTTTCCTTTTCTCCACACCCTCACCAACACTTGTTATTTCCTCTCTTTTTGATAATAGCCATTCTAACATGTGTGAGGTCTCATTGTGATTTTGGTTTGCCTTTCCCTGATGATGAGTGATATTGAGCATCTTTTCATGTGTTTATTGGCCATCTTATGTCTTCTTTGGAAAAATATCTGTTCAGATCCTCTGCCCATTTTTTAATCATATTGTTTGTGTTATTGAATTGTATGAGTTCTTTATATATTTTGGATCTTAACCCCTTATCATATAAATGATTTACAAATATTTTCTCCATTCAGTAGGTTGCCTTTTCATTTGTTGATGGTCCTTGCTGTGTAGTTTTGGAATCTGATATAGTCCCACGTGTTTATTTTTTGCTTTTGTTGTTTTTGGTTTTTGCTTTTGTTGCCAAATCCAAAAAATCATCACCATGATCAATGTCCAGAGGATTACCCCCTTTGTTTTCTTCTAGGACTTTTAAGATTTCAGGTCTTATGTTCAAGTCTTTCATCCATTCTGAGTTAGTTTTTGTGTATCGTGTAAGACAACAGTCCAGTTTCAACTTTGGCATATGGCTGTCCAGTTTCCCCATCACTAAGTGACTATCTTTTCTCCATTGTACATTCTTAGCTCCTTTGTGTTAAGTTAATTGACCATATATGCACGGGTTTATTTCTCCACTCTTCTATTCTGTTTCACTCATCTCTGTGTCTCTTTTTATGCCAATACCATACTGTTTTGACTACTACAGCTGTGTAACATGGTCTGAATAGTTTCAAAAAGTGTGCTACCTCCAGCTTTGTTCTTCTTTCTCAAGATTGCTTCAGCCTCTTTTGTGGTTCCATGGAAATTTTAGAATTGTTTTACCTATTTTTGAAAAGTGCCATTGGAATTTTGATAGGGATTTCACTGAATTTGTAGATTGCTTTGGCTGTATGGACATCTGAACAATATTAATTCTTCCAATCCATGAGCATAGGATGTCTTTCCATTTATTTGTGCCTTCAATGTCTTTCATCAGTGTCATGGTTTCCAGTGTACAGGTCTTTCATCTCTTTTGTTAAATTTATTCTTAGATATTTTATTAATTTATTTTTTAAATTTGATGGCCTTTTTTTTAAAGACTTTATTTATTTATTTGACAGAGTGAGAGCAAGTACAAGTAGGGGGAGGGACAGAGGGAGAGGGAGAAGCGGACGTCCTGCTGAGCAGGAAGCTCAACGAATAGGGCTCCATCTCAGGACCCTGGGATCATGACCTGAGCTGAAAGCAGACACTTAACCAACTGAGCCACCCAGGTGCCCCTATGATTTTTGATGCAATTATAAGTGGAATTATTTTCTTGATTTCTCTTTCTGGTAATTTGTTATTGGTATATAGAAATATGACAGATTCTTGTATATTGATTGTGTATCCTGCAACTTTCTGAATTCATGAACAAAAGACTTGAATAGACATTTTACTAAAAAACATGAATGTTTAATAAGCACACAAAAAGGTGCTGCATGTCTTGAGTCAATATAGGGAAACACAAATTAAAACCATAATGAGATACCAATACACAACTAGACTGACTACAATAAAAAAGAAATAACAAGTGTTGAGGAGGATGTAGAGAAACTGGAACTCTCACACTGCTGAATGTAAATGACACAGCACTTTGGAAAACAGCTAGGTAGTTTCTAAAAATGTTACATATCCAGGGCACCTGGCTGGCTCTGTTGGTTAAACGTCCAACTCCTGACTTCGGCTCGGGTCATGATCTCAGGGTCATGAGACTGAGCCATCCGTTGGACTCTGTGCTCAGTGGGGAGTCTGCTTGAGGATTCCTCCTCTCCCTCTCCCCCTCCCACCACTTGCTCGCTCTCTCAAATAAATAAGTCTTTTTTGAAAAAAAAAAAGGATAAAAATGTTACACATTAACTTATCATACAATTGGGTCATCCACTCCTAGGTATCTATGTGAGAGGAGTGAAAACTTACAACCCAACAAAGATGTGTATGTGATATTTATAGTAGCACTACCCATAATAGGCAAAAAATGGGGAAAATCCGGATAGCCATTAACCAGCAAACTGGATAAGTAAAATGAGATCTATCCCTAGAATGGAATGGTGTAAGCAATATGAAGGCATGAATTTCACCCAAATCCTCAAAGCAGAAGATTGGACACCTGCTGGAAGACTTTACAGGTGCTCCCTCACATTACGGATTAGGAACATTGCAAAAAATAACACTGGTAAGAAGAACCAAGTCCTGAGCCAGACATTGCAGGGTACGTGCCCATGAACCACCCCGTCAAGTCCTCAGTCATTCCTCGGACTAGCTACTAGAACTTCCTCCTTTCACGGATGAGGACACCTGAGGGTCATCAGCCAAGAGCTCTAGCCTGCCGGGAAACAGCACCTGATCACCTTCCCCTCACCAGCTGATGAAAATCCAGCCACCTGTCACGGGCTCGCTTTGGTCACCGCTTGTTCACCTTTCCCCCAGAAAGAAAATTACTAAACCACTCCCCCTAAAGTCTGCCCTCTGCCCTGGGGCTCTCCCTGCCTTGCCACATATTTGAGCTCATCAATTTCTCCCAATAATGTGTTTATAGTATTCTCCCTCTTCTCTCTCTCCCCTGCCCATCACTGAACTCCTCCTCCTTGACCCACAAACTTACACCACACCTCCTCAGAAAAAGCCATGCTTGACCCTGGCTGCAAAGAAGATGACACTTGCCCTTTCACTACTCAGTACGTCTTCACACGTGCACATCTGGGCGTCCCAGCAGGGCAGTGAGATACTGGAAGCTCAGCCTGGCGAATATCACTGCTTTGGGGATTTTGGTGGGGAGGGGGGAAGCATGATTACCGGTAACAAATACATTCTATATTACAATGCAGTATACACATACACATTACACACCCCTAAAACAAAAGTCGCGCAAACCAAACTTTGCCATGCGTACAATATATGCCAACATATTTGATTCTACTGTAATAGCTTATTTTTTTTATTTTTTATTAAATATTTTATTTGTCAGAGAGAGAGAGCGTGCATGAACACAAACGGGAAGTGGCAGGCAGAGGGAGAGGGAGAAGCAGGCTCCCTGCTGAGCAAGGAGCCCGATGTGGGACTCAATCCCAGGACCCCGGGATCACGACCTGAGCCAAAGGCAGACGCTCAACCAGTTGAGCCACCCAGGCGTCCCCCCCGCCTTTTTTTTTAAAGAGTAATATTCTCAACTCTCCAATTCTGATTCTCTGACACCAACTGGGTGCCCCGCAATTCAATTTAATTCAATTCAATTCCCACAGGTTAAAGGCTCAGTACCCCAAGACTGCCCCCATGTCAAATGCCAGTCACAAGGCTGTGGGGGGGAGCACCTACTTGTGACCAACCAGCTACAAATCAAGGTTCTCCCAACACCCTTCTATGATGATTTGCCAGAATGACTCAGAACACTCAGGAGAACACTTCACTTACATTTACTGTGGTTTATTTTAAAGGATACAACTTAAGAGCAGTCAGCTGGAATAGACCCACAGGCCAAGGAGGGGTGAGTGGCTTCCATGTTCTCTCCAGGCACACCACGCCCCCAGCACCTCCATGTGTTCACCAACCTGGAAGCTTCCAAACCTCATTGTGAGGGGCTGTAGGGAGGCTTCACTATTTCATTATGTGGGCACAATCGATTAAATCATTGGCCATTGGCAACTGAACTCAATCTTCAGCAGCCCCCCCACCCCGAAGTCCAGGGGTAGTGCTCTAAATTACAATCCTTTCACCAGGTTTGGTCTTCCTGGTTAAAAGCCCCATTCTGAAGGCCCTGATCCTCCATTAACATATAGAAGACAGGAGATTCCAAAGGTTCTAGGAGCTCTGTGCCAGGAACCAAGCATAGAGTCTTCATTTATTTTTAATTAGGCTATATGCCCAACGTGGGGCTTGAGCTCACGATCCTGAGATCGAGTCCCATATCCTACCGGCTGAGCCAGCCAGGCACCCCTCAAATATTTACTTTTTATAACACCACAGCAACCCCATGAATTTATTTCATTACACCACGGTCACAATCTGCTGCTTGTAAAACCTGCACGACAGAGATGTTTCTGAGAATGTGACTGATTCACTAGCTGATAATGTCCACAAGGACATGAGGAAAGAAACGGGGAAAAGCTGCTTCTTTGCAACTGGTCTGCCTTTGGCTGAACCAATGGGTCTGAAATGTGTGAGTCACAGTCCCTTCTTCATACTGCCTGCCAGGAAGCTTCGAGACAAACTGTGGCCCATGACTAACAAAGGAAACAGAAGTTATAGTGGAGAACAAAAACTTTGCCTCCTACTTCTTTCTCTTTCTCCCAGGAATTGGTATTGTCTTTTCCACATGGTGGGGGCTCAACGAATTTCAGTTGATGAAGGACAAATGGCAGAGTACAGACCACTCTCTAGAAGCAATGGCGGGGGTGAGGGGGACTGCTTCTCAGCTACAGAATAGATCCAACTTAAATATAACAAATTACACCCTGAGACCCTTGCCCAAGTGTCTGCAGAGCCTCCAAACAGGCCAACATGATTTTTCCACCTCTCTATATGATTTGCCACTTCTCTTCCCTCTTGACGTGGCAATCTGAGATGTAGGATTTGCAACAAATCAACGAGCTGCTCTTTGGACATGGACCTCTGGGTGGGTCACTCTGGAAAAAGTTGTGAGTAGGGGAGAGGGGAGCAGGCTTCAGGGTCAGTCTCCACAATGCTAACCTCTGGGTACAATGCCCAATGGGAATGGGAAACCAATCCTAGAGTATGAGATGCTTCTAGTACAGAGAATGATTTTTCAAAGATTCACTGGTGGAACGGGGCTTCTCAAATAAGGTAAATCAATTGAGTATGATGTATGTGTCCAGGCTGGGGGAAGAGCCCGGGGTAACATATAAAAATAGAATCAGCTGGGGCACCTGGGTGGCTCAGTGGGTTAAAGCCTCTGCCTTCGGCTCAGGTCATGATCTCAGGGTCCTGAGATTGAGCCCCACATCAGGCTCTCTGCTCAGCAGGGAGCCTGCTTCCTCCTCTCTCTCTGCCTGCCTCTCTGCCTACTTGTGATCTCTCTCTGTGTGTCAAATAAATAAATAAAATCTTGAAAAAAAAAAAAAAGAATCAGCTGGCCCAAATTAGGAATTCAAACCAGAGCCTCAGTCTCCTCAATACTGGTGCTCTGAATCTGGGCTGCCTTTCCAGATGACAACAAATCACTTCTTTGGGCCTCCTTGGAAGAACATGGCTTTCTTCTCACCTTTCCCTTGACTGCAAACCTCCTCCGAGAACCGTATGGCCCAAGAACTGATGTTACAGCCAAAAGAGCCCTTAAGGCCAACCAGGAAGGGGCAGAAGGGCATTTCAGCCGAGTCTCTAACCTACGTTCTCCACGGCCTCCCTCTGGCCTGGACCTCCAAGGAAAGGCCTCTTCCCTTGGGTTTTTCATAAAGAGCATGCACGCACTGCAAAAAGTCAAGAATGAGAAGGTGTCCCACTGCCTCTACGCATGATCAGCCCAACAAGCGTGAATGGGGACAGAAGGCCACACTGAATTATTTCCTGAGGGTACTGACTACATCCACGCCTTCTTTCCCTGAATCTGGAGCTGCTGAGACCTTTTCCACCTTAAGAATTAGCTCCTACGTGATAATGACTTGCTGGTTTGCTGCAAGTGCAATATTTCTTTAACGTCTGTGTTTTCCGTTAAAGATACACGTGAATTTTGAATGTTGACCCATGTAACTCCATTTGCTTTAGTGTAACTTCTTTTCCCAAGCCTTTCAGTAAAATATCCCATGCCACCTCCCACCCCCAACCCCCACCACCAACCTTGAACAGGCACACTGACAAGCATCAAAGACTTGCACCAGCTTCAGAGACCTTACTGGAACAGTTTGACCTTAATCCATCTAACCCCAAAACCTGCAAGTACCACCTGGTGGCCTCCTGTGGCCACCCAGCGAGGGCAGCAGATCAGCCCATCTGGTAGGACATCTGCTCCTAGTGTAGGAAGGCAGGCCTCAGGGTTGCTGTGAGCCCCAAAGGCCAAGGGGCCTCCTACACCCCATGGCACAGACACACACCAGCCTCCGTCAGAACTGACCACGTAAGCAGCCACTAAATGCAAGTCACTCTTATTACAGCTGACGCTACCCCTGGTCACCCCCGGCCCAGAGCTTCATGACCCTCCGGACCAGAGGTTACAAACTGGAGGTCAAGGGGGGCTTGTGTACTTGGTCCTCGGGGTGTTATTCCCTACCCCCCATGGAAATATGTGCCAATATTTAAAATTGAACTATCAGAAGATTCAAAAAAAGAAAAAAGGAGAGAAAAAGGTCAGATCTCTATCTTCTGCAAAAACAAAAGCAAAAATAAAAATCTGCAGATCTAGCAACCCCAGTCCCCCGCTCCATTTGAGGCACACTGCAGGCAGCTCCCCCAGAGAGAGCATGTGCTCTGTAATCTGCCACTGTCCCCACCACTCCCTATTGCCTCACACACCAGGCCCAGCCTCTCTGGTCTTTCCTGAGCCCACTCAGCCCCTGTAAGCCTCAGGTGGGCCAGCCCTGCTCTAGCCCAGAAGGTACTGGTACAAGAGGGGACCCTGAGCCCAGAGATGTTAAACGGCCGGCCCTTATGCAAAGGCCCAGTTAGTTAAAATGGAACGACGTGGCAACATGCTTTAAATTTCACAAAGACCATCTCTGTTTCAGAGAAACAGCATCACATTTCCACCCCAGCTTTACTCAAGGGAGGGCAGGGTGCTAGGAAAAGAGAGAGAATATTGTCCTTGCTTAGCCGGGAAAAGTACATTTAAAAAATACCGGATCTCTTCCCAAACTCCAGGACGTTCATGGACTCTTGGCAGATCTGGCTCAGAGGAGGAGAAGATCTTGAAAGGGTACAAAGCCTGACTCCTCCCAGTGCCTGCCCAGCCCCCTACCAATGCAGGGAAGCACTGGGGCCCCCACAGTCCTGCATCTGGGGGGGGGACATCTTCCCAAATGCTCTTTTTTTAAAGATTTTATTTATTTGAGAAAGAGAGATAGTGTGAGTGAGGAGGAGCAGAGGGAGAGGGAGAGAGAATCTGAAGCAGATTCCACATTGAGCGCAGAGCCCGAAGTGGGGCTCGATCCCACGACCGCAAGACCATGACCTGAGCGGAAACCAGGACTCGGGATGCTGAACCGACCGAGCCACCCAGACGCCCTCCCACCACAAATGCTTTATCTTTATCTAAGGGCCGTGGAGCGACATCCAAGAATCTGAAAGCAGGCAGGTGCATAGACAGGACAGCAGTGCCTAATTTATGACAGAAACTACCCCTTGGCCGCAGGGATGGCCACCTAATCAGCCACCTGGCGACAACCACGGGTCAGAGCCGGACCTGGCTGAATGCCTTATTTGTGTCGGGAAACCGTTGGTGCTGCCGCAGTGAGATTAATAAATACCTTTAGGGTTCTCTCTCACAACATTCTCCAGAAAGGGCCACTTTGAACCTTGAGGTCACTGCGAAAATCATTAACAACGCCACCCCGCCCCCACGCTCCCAGCTCAACAACGGCCAGCCTGACAAAGAGCGTGAACCACTGGGCCTCCAAGGCTATTTGCCGCTGTCATTAAAAGAGCAGGACAGACAAAACCACCCCGGTTCCCGCCTTAGAAACGCCAAGGCCCGTGGTCACAGAGGGCCCCCCTCACTGGCCCGTTTCTAAGGCTGCGCCATGTGGTCACATTTCCCTTTCATCGACGCCCTAGAAAACATCACCTCTGACCTGACTGGACTTGTCTGCTGTGTATTAAGGCTCCCCCCAACAGGAGACCAAGCATCGTGACAGTACGGCCTGCAGCCTTCTCCTCTTGCACCGCAAACAAGGCCTGGCACTTCCTAGGTGCTCAGCAAACTCATTCAGGGGGTGAACGGACAGCCCAATCCACGGCAGTCCACTCCAGGGGAGCCACAGAGGCAAGGCTGCTCACCTGCCTCCTTAGTCTCATCAAAGTGTCAACCAAAACCGGGAACCGCAAATCACACCAGGGAGGATGGAGTTGGGGGGTGGGGGGTCGGGGGGGACGCACCTGCCGCCCTCCCAGCACGGCAAGCCCGGCTGGCCCATGGCTGCCGCTCCCGACATTGGGGGCCTGGCCGTCCTAAGCTATACCTGACCGTCCCCAGCTCTAGACTTCTCTGGGGACAAGGACACTCCCAGACATTTTAAAAGGTGAAACGTTATGGGGCGCCTGGCTGGCTCAGGTGGTGGAGCGTGTGACTCTTGATCTCAGAGTTGTGAGTCCCAGCCCCATGTTGGGTGTAGAGATTACTTAAAAATAAATTAGTGAGGGCGCCTGGGTGGCTCAGTTGGTTACGCGACTATCTTTGGCTCAGGTCATGATCCTGGAGTCCCGGGATCGAGTCCCGCATCCGGCTCCCAGCTCCATGGGGAGTCTGCTTCTCCCTCCGACCTTCTCCCCTCTCATGCTCTCTCTCACAGATAAATAAATAAATAAGTAAATAAACTTAAAAAAAAAGGGGTGAAATGTCCTAATATCCTAATAGTTTTGTAGTCTCCTCCAGTCACAACGTAGCTTCTACCCTGTTACAGAAGCAGCTGGAGAAGAGGCTTCCAGAACCCCGGCCACGCCAGGACTTGCTCTCTCTGCTAGCCCACGTGTGTCAATGCCTGCACATGGCACAGCACTGTTGTTCGGGAGCTGATGGTAGGGTCAGGTGGTTGGTGATGTCATCCTCCAGGCCTTGGCAGGATCTCACAATAAAAACGAGTAAAAGAAATTCCTGCACTTCGTAAAAGAACATCCAAATACTGGAGGGAGTAACATGACAAGTAAGAGTCACCCCCACCCCCATCCCTGGTCTTGCTCCCAAGAGCTGACTCTAACAGCTTCTTTCTTCGTCTTTTTTGGAAAAAGTCTCTGTGTACACAAAAGCAAACATACCAATCCTGGGGTGCCTGGGGGGCTCAGTCGGTTAAGTGTCTGCCTTTGGCTCAGGTCATGATCCTGGGATCGAGCCCCGCATCAGGCTGCCTGCTCAGCGGAAAGCCTGCTGCTTCTCCCTCTCTCACTCCCCCTGCTTGTGTTCTCTCTCTCACTGTGTCTCTCTCAATCAAATAAATAAATAAAATCTTTAAAAACAAACAAACAGACATACCAATTCTTTAAACACATAAGCAGGGCAAACTGTCCTGTGCCTTCCTGTCCCCCCATTTAGTATTTCAGACATCTTTCTTAGGGAGCAGACACAGAAGGATTCAGAAATGAACTTACCCTAAGTTTATTTTATTTTTTAAAAGATTTTATTCATTTATTTGTCAGAAAGAGAGAGAGATGGCACAAGGAGGGGGAACGGCAGGAAGAGAGAGACGCAGACACCCCACTGAGCAGGGAGCCCGACGCGGGGCTCGATCCCAGGACCCTGAGATCATGACCTGAGCTGAAAGTAAACGCTTAACCGACTGAGCCACCCAGGCACCCCTACCCTAAGTTTATGATCAGAAACCCTCCCCCTGTCTTCACTGGGTGTTCAGGCGAGCGGCCCCTGGAGGAGCTGATCGTGCTACTGGGACAGACCTGTGACCATGAGTACGGCAGCTCTGTTATGAACACCTGCTTTGCTGTATTTGCTTTTCCCAACGGTCTCTGAGCAGCCTCTGGGCTCTCACCAGCCTCCAACGGCAGAGCTGACCCACTGGGAACACCCAGAATCCATATCCTGCCAGGCTTCCAGGTTCCCTCCAGGTCTGCAGGCTCCAGGTCCCTGCAAGTGCCCCATGTCTCTTTCCGAGACCACAGGAGGCATCTGTCTCACTTGGCCGGGCAGCGGGCACGGGGCTGACCACACAGTGCAGAAGGCGGCATGCAGCTGACAAGAGTTACCCCCGGAACTCCGAAGGAAGAAGAAAGGCTGCACTCTTTCGAAACAAGAAGAAGCTGGCACACTGTCTGGTCTTGCACTGAAGGCTGGGGGGGGAGCTTACAGCTGCCTAGGACACAGGTGAAGCTTCACTGAGTTCGATGCTTGATAACTATTTTTCCACCAGAGCCCCGAGGCCATGGGGCTGCACTGGGGCCTCTCCTTAGAGGGACGGCCACAACAGAAATGTCCCATTCCCTCCCTCCTGCTTTCCTCTCCTTTATGCATCCAACAGACAGTTACGAAGCATAGTATCTCCACTAGGCAATAGAGAAAACAGACAGGCACGTCCCACAAGAAGCAGGGAAAACAAACAGGAATGTGATCATTGGTTTCCCCCATCCCCAATCACACAAAAAGGCCGGTGAGATACTTGTCCTGAACAAAATCAAGCTCTAGGCAAGGAAGCGCCTGCTCCAGGCGCCAGCAACAAGGAGGGGATCCCAAAGTTAAAAAAGAAACAAAAAACTGAGCGCTAGAGAGGGACCTGGGCAGGACTGAGAGTCTTGGGAAGGACAGGCCCCCGGTGAGGCTGGCTCCCCGCCGAGGCAGGGCCGCCAGCAGTCACTCACTTCAGGAGGTTTTCTGCTCCCGTTCTCATCCGCACGGCTTTCAGGATCTGCTGGTTCAAGGCAGCCCTCTGATTCTGCAGTCGGCTCCGGCCAGTTTGTGCAAGGGGATTGCAACCCTAGGGGAAAATGAGAGATGACCCTTCAGATATCAGCCACTCTAAACACGATGATGACAATGTTGAATATAACAGAAATGCTTTAAAAATGAATCTGTCCTGAAAATAAAAGTAACATCAAAACGGGAAATACACAAGACATCGAAAAGTATCAAAAGAAAACAAAAGTCACTCATAACAACGAAGCAGCCACTGTATATTGGCTCTTTCCCTGCCCGTTTATTTTTACACACATATTGTTATTTTTCATATTAGTGCAGTGTTGGGAGTTCCCAAGACCAGTCCCACATTCTGATTCACCAAGACTCACAGGACTCAGCAGATAATTGCGCTCACGGCTATAGGACAGCAACTTCATAAGGATACAGAGCTGGATTGCAGGGGGAAAGACATGGGTAGATTCTAGAGCAATCCACAGGCAGGCTTCCTTATGTTTTCTCCCTCCCACGAGGGGTCACACAGAGCATAACCTTCCCCCAGCAACAAAAATGCAGCAACGTGTGTCTGATGTCACCGCCCAGTCTGGCCCATTAGAAAATCAACACCCAGGGTTTTACTGGGGACTGATCACAAAGGCACCCTTTGCCTACAATGTACCCAAATTCTAGACTCCCAGGAGGAAAGCAGGTATCCCTCCTAAACCATGTGGTCTGTGCCATCAGTCTAGGGGAGTTGAGTCAAACCTTATCAGTTAGGGGATGGAGGGAACACTCCGAGAGCCAGGTTCCCAGATGCCAGGGAGGGGCCAACCTTTGCAAGCAGGCCTTCCAAGAACAGCAGCCTCAAGACTGCTATATTAACACTTTTCTGCAAGATGGAACGTACTGTTTATCAAAATTTCTCACATAATACTCTAGCATGAAACTTTATTATGAAATGTTTCTCAAAACCATGATTTTGATGATTGCATAATATGGCCTTTTTAAAAAAAAGATTAACCATTTCCTATAGTTGGACATTTAGATGGCTTCCAAGTACCCGCTATATTTTTTTAAGATTTTATTTATTTATTTCAGAGAGAGAGAGAGAGAGAGAGACAGCACAAGCAGGGGAAGTGGCAGAGGGAGAGGAAGAAGCAGGCTCCCCGCTGAGCAGGCAGCCCGATGTGGGACTTGATCCCAGGACCCCAAGATCGTGACCTGAGCTGAAGAGAGCTGCTTAACTCACTGAGCCACCCAGGAGCCCCACTCCCAAGTATCTGCTATTATATGTAATTATTTGATCCATATATGTAAGCATGAATCTTTCTAAACCTGTACTTCATTCTTTGAGGTGTATTTCTAGGGCAGTGGTACAGCTCTGTAAACTTCTGTAAGACCTCCAGTGCACCAGCCTAATTACCTTCCAAGAAAGAAAGGCACTCCCTTTCCCCCTTAGCCTTAGGTAACCACAAATCTACTTTCTGTCTGTATAGATTTGCTTATTCTGGACATTTTCATACAATGGAATTATACAAAATATGGTCTTTTGGGATGGGCTTCCTTCACTTAGCATGACTTTTCAAAGCTTGTCTATGTATCAGTACCATAATCCTTTTTGTCACTAATACCCCATTGTAAGAATGTACCACATTAATTTATCCATTCATGAGCTGATGGACATTTGGGGGTATTTTCACTTTTGGGCTATTATGAATAGGGCTGCTTATCTGTGTACACATTTTTATGTGGATGTTTTTATGTTTTCCTTTCTCTTGGCTATACATCGAAGAGTGGAAGTGTTATGCCATATGGTTAATTCTGGATCTAACCATTTGAGAAACTGTCAAACTATTTTCCGAAGTGGCTATATGATTTTACATTCCCACCAACAGTATGTGAGGGTTCCAATTTATCCATATCCTCAACAATACCAGTTACTATTTTTTTTTAATAGACAATCTAGTGTGTGTGAGATCTCCTTACGGTATGGATTTGCATTTCCCTGATGGTTAACGATGCTTAACATCTTTGCACGTGCTTGTCAGCCATTTGTGTCTCTTCCTCGGAGAAATATCGATTTGGATATTGGCTCCTTTTAAACCGAGTTGTCTTTCTATTTTTGAACTGAAGAGTATGCTTTTCATTTACTTTAGAGAAAGAGAGCAGGGGCAGGAGCAGAGGGAGAGAGAAACCCAAGCCGACTCCACGCTGAGGGTGGAGCCCCTCATGGGGCTCGATCTCATGACCCTGAGATAACGACCTGAGCTGAAACCAGCACTTAACCAACTGCGCCACCCAGGCGTGCCCTGAAAAGTATTATTTTCAATCTTTGCCAAGTTGATATGCAAAAACAGGTATCCTGATCTCCCAATTTGCACTTATTATTGGTAAACCTTTTCTTCATTTATTATTGATCACGTGAATTTCTTTTTCAGTGAACTGCCTTGTGTTGTCTGTTCATTACCTCCTAGAGTATTTCGATTGCAATGTTCCATTCCAAAGTTTAAGATCAGAATGAAAGTTTCATTTTAACCTACTAGTGTGCTTCCTACCCCGAGAGGTAAAAAGCCCTAGGATCAGAGTGAGGGCTCCATTCCTTTGTGAAGCTTATCTCTAGGGTTCTTCCCACTGAGGGGGGCTGCGGTTACCCCCGGGGGTGGCTGGTGGGCAGCACTCTGTTTAGAGATCCCCTTTCCCTGCAGCTGTGTCCCTGCCATTCAGCTCTGCCCCACCTCTGCCCTGGCTCTGCCCAGGCCATGCCTGTGGCCTCCACCCCAAGGAGGGAGAAATTATTCAGAACCCTAATCTTCTCAGGGATTCCCCGTATCAGTGGCCTTTGGACCAGAGGGTCAGAAACGAGTTATATTCCTCCTTCCACAAAGACTTCTCATTCTTACTTGCCGGCAGGTCACCACCCACCTGCCCCCAGGCAGCACCCCCCAAGTTCAAATTACAAATATATTCAGAATCTGAGTTGGGACAGTCTTACAGCTAACATCTTTCAAACCATTCAGTGATCTCTGATTTAAAATAAAAATCAGGGGGGCCTGGGTGGCTCAGTGGGTTAAAGCTGGCTCAGGTCATGATCCCAGGGTCCTGGGATTGAGCCCCTCATCGGGCTCCCTGCTCAGGAGGGAGCCTGAAAGATTTTAGAAATAAAATCTTTCTAAAAAAATAAAATAAAAATCAGGAAACTATCTTTTTGAAGATAGAAGGTTGACATATCTTTTAACGTGAAGCCAATTAAATATTAAAGTTCTAAAAAAACGGCCCTCCTCTTTCCTTTATGCTTTCTAAAATTATTATGAAGGGATGGTCTGATCTGACTCAAAATCCACCCAAGCTGTATTCCATTTTACAGAGACGTTTAATAACGCATTCCTTTATGTACATTCCCACGTACATAAAAGTACAGCTAAGATAAGCGGCCATTTCAGCTCACGGATAAGAACTTTTTCCTGCTCCTATACTTTACCCAACTTCTGGCTGGCCCACATATGCAGAGTCAAGTTTCTAGATAAGACGGAGGAATGCTTAGGATTAGATATGACTGAGTAATTGGAACTAAAACGACAGTACCTCTTACTGACAGGTAGGAATGCTGGGCCAGCTGGAAACACCAGGAACCCACAAGATGACGTGGAACCTTCTGGGAGCCCCGGGAGGGAAATCTGGGCAAGACTGCCATAAAGACCCCCTGGCATCTCCAGAGGCTGCTAGCTGTCCACTGGCCGCCAGCCAGCGGGTCTCTGCTGGTGGGGGCCCACAGTCCTCACCTGTGCCTTCCTTCTCAGTGGGATCGTAATAGGATGTGGAGCGACAGCAAACTGGAGGTCTTGTGCCAGGGCTCCAGGCAGCAGCCGCCACACCTGCTTAGCCTGGGAACTGGGAACTGGCAGGTGCAGGGGCTGAACTATTCTGGCCTCGAGGGTCACGGTCCTGAAGTGAGTCTTTCCACCACACGGAGTCTGTCGGTTCCCTTCCCAGACTAAGGTGTGGGCATTTGCACCAGTGTTAAGATGCTGGAAGGATGGTCCCACAGCCAACACCCAGAAAAACAAGTACACTACGTGAAGCCTCAACCTCATCACATGGTGTGTCCCATGAGTCAGACCACCGGTGTGGACACTGAGACAGCACAGTTGTCCGGGAGCCCACAGTTCTGAGGCTTGCAGGTTAAGTGAGCTACTCAAGATCCAACGGGCAGGGAAGGTGGGGGGGCAGGACTGAAGCCCATGTCCCTGCTTGCTGCCATTCTAAGGTGAGCCAGGAAGCAGCTGGCAGCAGGAATGTGGGGGGATGCCGGGACAGCTCGGCTGCAACCCCAGAGACCCCTCCCGTGCTTCCCAGCTGAGGGCTGCCCAGCATCACTGAGCATCCTTTGGGCACAGTGACTTCATCCCCCCCCCCACTCTCCCACCTCATAGCCCTTGACAGTCAAGGGCAGTAACTCAGTGCTCCCCCGTCTCCTTTCCAACAGGAAGAACACTGACCTCATGCTTAGTCAGTTGGAAATTGAAGGCCCCTGGCCCCTGAGATTGACTCAGTGGGCACCTGACATAGGATAATCAGAACCCATCAGGAAGACGTCTTCGTTCTTCCCCATTGGCCTTTTCCACCAGCGGGGAGTGTGTCTCCCCAGAAATGAAAACCAATCCAGGGGGAACACAGCTGAGAAATTTCTAGTAGGAACATGTGAGCCCTAGATCAAGCCAGACCTGAAACCATTCCTCTTTCTGGATTGCTCAGTTATAGGAGTCAATGCATTCCCTTTTGTGCCCAGTCTACTTTTTAAATTGAGGTATAAATTACACATAGTAAAACACACAGATTTTAAATACACAGTTCAATGAGTTTGGACAAACGTGTAAGTTCTGCAACTACTACTCCAATCAAAACGAACATTTTCATCACCCCCAAGGCCACCAATACTCTGGTTTCCCTCACCACAGTCTTTTGCTTGTTCTAGAACTTCAGATCAATGGAATCAGATAGTGTAGACTCTTCCATGTCTGGCTTAGTGCTCAATATTATGCTCTGAGATCCACCCATATGGTTGCACTCATCAGTGGCCTGCTCCTTCTCATTGCTAGAATTCCATTGTAGGGATGCGCCACAGTGTGTTTATGTGTGATTTTGGACTGGATTTTTCTGGCATCTGCAACTAATTCTTTCATGAGTCCTAATTAGAATAAGTTCACCTCGACTAAAAACCCTTTGTCAACATCCCCCTGGCAGGCCCTTTGCGCTTAGTCCCATTGCTCAGCTGGGAAACGAGTATTTAAAAGCAATATCCAGGCGCAAACTGGAGGCACTTAATTTGCCAGGAAGGAAAACCTATTCAGCCTATACCTGTAGAGACAGACCCGAAGAAGGCAGAAAGGCCAGGCCACCCAGATGGCAGACGCAGAGAGAATGGAGCAGTCTTTCCTTCCCCACACCTCCTCCCCCACCCCCCCAACCCCTCCACCCCGCTCATATCAGTGCCCGGCGCCTGGCTCCCCTCGCCCCAGAAAACCAGCACGGGCTCTTCTTCCACACAGCCAAAGAGAAAGCTTACACGTGGAGATGTTTCTGCAACAAACTGAAGGCACAGAGTGAAACCCGGGGTCTCCAGGTCAGGCATGAGACCGGGGGCAGGGTCTCCTAGCTAGAAGAGGGTGCCTTTTGCTGCTCCTGTATCACAAAGATATTTCCTCTGCCTCTCTCACTCCTTCCCGGTTACACAATCCCCACTCAACCACCCAACTCTGGAAAACGGAATTGTTTGTGAGTTAGACAGAAGATGTCAACCAGAAAGCACCAAAAATGTAGGCAATACCCTGCAACACACACACACACACACACACACACACACACACAGTGTCTAATTTAACTTTTCACCATGCTGGAGATTCGGGGCAGGCTGGAGGAACAGAATCTAGGTTTTCCGTATCCATAAAAATTAAAACCTAAGTCTGGCATTTTCAAGAGCCTTCCTGCCCTTCCAGGATCTCTCCCGGATGTCGAGGCTGCACACTGAGGGGCACCTGCTTTTCTAAGGGATCCCCAACCGTTCCCACGGGCTGGGGGTAGGGGGCGGGGGCGGGACACAATATGAAATCAACACTTTGCCATCATCTTTAACTAACGGCTGCCTTCAGTCTCTTCTACGAATCTTTACCAATACCTCCTATCTACCACTCACAGTTGTTTTGCAATGTGTTGAATGAATAACAAAGCTTTTACAAACACCAAAACTTCCGTGAATCAGATATATTTCCAGTCCCAACTAATGAATGACCTCCTTATTTCAACCGGTAGGATGAACTCGGAAACAGTTAACCATTCTCGTCTACGCAGCGCATCTGCGTGGGGCAAGGACTGGTATATGTGTGTGAATTAGTACACTTCTGTAATTACTTTTTTTTTTAAGTTTACTTATTTTAAGTAATTGCTACACCCAACGTGGGGCTCGAACTCATGACCCCAAGATCAAGAGTCGTTTGTTCCTCCAACTGAGCCAGCCAGGTGCCCCTATAATTACTTTGTTTTGTAATTATAATAATTCATGTTACTTTTATAATACAAATAATATTGGAGACAAGGAAAGTTCTCGATCACCTGTCCTTTCCTCTTCTTACAACCCAATCAAAACCTGGGACTTGCTGAGGGTGTATGGCCATAGTGAAGTACGTGGGTCTAGCTGGAAAGACCAGAAGGACTCGCCATCTCTCCCCCTGTCCCTGGTGCTGCAGGCAGATCTCACTCCCGGCCGGCACCCCTTGCTACCCACTCTGCCAGACACCCCATCCTGTGGCTGGGCTGCACCTGCCGTCCCAATGTCCCCTGCGGCCACCTCCAATGCAGCCTTTCTATCACGAGACTCTGGCACACCTGAGCCAGAGAAGGAAGTGGTGACAAGGCTAAGGCCAATGCCTGGTGTGAACAGGTGCTGTCTTGGGATTCATCCAAATAGCCCCAGGAAACAAGGGACATTTACAGTGTCACAGCTAGTGAGTCACCCTGGAAATTCTGCTTCTGCCAGGCGACCCCTCCTAGCCAGGATCCCGCAACGTGAAGAGGTGTTTGTCATACACAGCGTCTACACTACGGGCGTGTGTCCGTGCCGCTAGGCAGACGCTCACCAAGGCCACGATCAACCTGGAGCCAGCTGGTCTTCAGGACCTGGCTCAGATCACTGGGGGTATATGGGGTGGGGAGGGGACAGCATCACCAACTTTCAGACCCCTCTCCTCCCTCCCTGGAAAAGGATTCAAGGCTCCGAGGGGATGGGTCCAGACACCTGAAGGGACCTTATCACGACCCAGTAAGGCCGGCGCTGATGAGTCCCCGTGACCCACGCTGTGCTCTGCAGACCCAGCCCAGTAAAAAGCTTCCCCACACACAAGTGTGCTCATAATTATGTGATGCGCACACGTGTCTAACACGGAATTACACTTCACTAAGATGAATGATGCAGAGCAGGAACTAGGTGGAGTTTCTGGGTAAAAGAGGAAAAAAAAAAAAAAGAATTCTTCCTTCTCTGCTGGAGCTTTGAGGAAGCCCAGAGAAAACAGGGACCATAAACCAGGACACGGTGAACCTTGGGGCCCTGTCAGCCTGGAGGTTCCTGTGGACAAGAAACAACTTCTCCAGCTCCGGGGTAAAAACAATGGAGCTAAATTCATTTCGGGTCGTTAGTGCTCCCATAGGATGAAGAGGCAGAGATAAGGACAGACAATACTGCACTTTGTCCCCATTCTCTCCTTCCACATGCTGCTAAGACCTTTATTCTGGGGCCCTTTCCACAGCCCCGGGGCTTTCTCCAGTTTTTCTCCAGCCGGTTCTCTCTTGCCCACAGGCAGGATTTCCTCCTGCAGGTTTTAGGACAACACCCAGAGATCTCTGCAGTCAGGACCTGCTGTAAGGATGGGGTACCCCGGAAACTCAGGTTCCTCTGCATTAACTAGAGGCCAGAACACGCCTTCTATTCTCCCAGACACTTTCATGAAGACAAGCATGAAAACCTGTTTGGGAAAAGGAAGCTCCATTTCCACTGGTCTTTAAGAAAGTCATGTCTAGTGGGCGCCTGGGTGGCTCAGTGGGTTAAAGCCTCTGCCTTCGGCTCAGGTCATGATCTCAGCGTCCTGGGATCGAGGCCCACGTCAGGCTCTCTGCTCAGCAGGGAGTCTGCTTCCTCCTCTCCCTGTCTCTCTGCCTGCCTCTCTGCCTACTTGTGATCTCTCTCTCTGTGTCAAATAAATAAATAAAATCTTTAAAAAAAAAAAAGAAAGAAAGTCATCTCTAGTTACAGAGCTCATGCATCTACANTCTCTCTCTCTGTGTCAAATAAATAAATAAAATCTTTAAAAAAAAAAAGAAAGAAAGAAAGTCATCTCTAGTTACAGAGCTCATGCATCTACGTAAACATATCGATGTAAAGAAAAACCAGTGAGAAGCCAGAGAGGAGAGAAACACATCGCAATAGACCAGAAACTTTTCTGTGGGTTTTGTTTGTTTTTTAATTCAGAGACTGCTCCCCGCAACCACCACCACAGCTGCCAGCCCCAGGAGGCCAGTCTATACTGGTGGCCTGGGGCCAAGCTGTGTCCGGGTCCTCTGGCTCTGTACAGCCAAGTGCTACACAACCCTAAGGAGACCTTGATTTACTAGGGACTTCCCTCTCTGCCAATGATTGCTTTGTACATTCGGGGTCCGGGCCCTGCGGCAGAGTGAACTTTTGGGCAATTTGTTTGCATTTTGTATGCAAGTCACACAGGACAGAGTTGAAGCTCTGAATATGGACCATGGACCCCACCCCCCCAAAACACACTTTTTGCTCTCTGTTCTAAAGCAAAGAAGCTGATTCCTATTCAAGCATGGCCTGAGCTATCTGGACAAAGCGCTGACTCCCAGCACTGCCTGCACCCCAGGACGTGAGGCCCATCGCAAAGGGCCACAGAAGGCAGACTGAGCCAGAGTAGAGTCTGCCCCAGCATCTGACAGGGGTCAGACTCAGAGCTGTCACTCCATAAATGCTTTTTGAATGAATGGAGCAGAATGGCACTTCCAAGAAAAAAGGGAGGAGAAAAAAGACAGGATAAAGAATAGGATGAAAGAGAAGTCTGATTTCAGTAGCAATTAATTTGATCCTCTGAGTGTGTGCAAAATCTTCCACACCCGATGACAGGATGGAGAAGCGCACACTGGGGGCACCCCAGCCTCAGGGGTCCTCGTCCACCCGGCATGCGCAGCAGCTGTTTCCAATCCCCGCCCCGCTCCTTACCTCCTGGGACCCCTCCATAGCCTGCCCTTTCTCCTCTGCATCTTCCACCCGCCCTCGGCCCCGAACGTCTTTACCTGCACGCTTTAAAAAGGCTCTAGACACCCTCACTCTGAAATGAACCTGTCTTCTTCTCTCTCCTCTAATCCCCCACCCCGACTATCACCTTCTCTGACCTTCTCCCCTGTGCACCCCACCACATTGGATTTGCCCCTGACTCTACCCACTCATTAGCTAACAACCCCCTAAAGAACGAAATCGTATTTTCCAGTGCTCCTCTGACTCGTCAACCCCACCTCTCCACGAAAAAGACTTTTCTCTCGGTTTTCTTGACACACCAGCCTTTCGGGCTTGCTTCCCATCCCTCTGCTTGTCCCGTAAGTGGAAGTATTATTCCCTTCTGTCTTGGACCCTCTCACAACACCCCAACTGCCTCCCATACTGGTGTGCACCCCCTCCCCAAAGCTGCATCTCCAGCCAGGGCACTCTCATGCCTGTCAGGTCTGTAGAGTGGATTCCCCCCTGAGACCACCACTTGTATATGTCATGGGGGCCTCTAATCCACCTGCCCTACACCAGCCTCCAGGTTCTGCCACCTCAGGGAGGTGCCTGCCCATCCACCCAGGTACCTACAGCAGCCCGCTTGGATTCCGGTCAGCAGCACCTTCCCCACCACGACTTGTTCCTTAGCTCTTCCCATCCCCCGCTGACACTGCTGTCGCTCATCATTCTGACCTCCCCACTGGGATCCTGGTCTCGAGTCTGGACCACCGGTTTGAGTCGGGGGTGCAGGCTGGCGGTTAGGATGGTGGTGAGGCTGTGTTTACACAGCACTTTATAACTGACTGAAAAGTCCTCAATGGTATCAGAGTAGGCAAGGCAGAGATGATGGAAATTTCAGGGAGCTAAACCCCCAACTCTTCCTGGGCCTCTCCCCCATTCCCCAGTCACAGATCACTCAGCTTTCTGGGACATGAATCTGGTCTTTCTCGAAACACTTGAACGGATCCCTGAGGTTCCCTGGTTCCTCAGCAGGATGCATGGCCCCAGACAGCCTTGTTCCCACTTACGGCTCCACACCCCCAGAGGATTCCCTCGCAAGTGTTCATGATTCCTGCCTTCACCCATGCTGTTCCCTCTACCCGAAGTGCTCTTCCTCCCCTTTACACCTGTGTAACATCTACCTTTCATTCAGGGAGCATGTGTTTTACGTCAAACTGGCTCAGATCACCAATTGAGAAAAGGTACAACGTCAACACCTTTTAATATTCTGGTACAAAACGCTCTTTGGGCTGATATGATGCAGCTCAACGATCCTTACAAGATCTCCTTTTCAAAAGAGATGTTTCGAATCATCGGCCAGTGTTTCATCTTATTCTGCACCCACGATTCTCCCACTGACCACCAGAGAAAGTGCATCTAGAAACACCCAACCTTGCAGCCTTTCCCAGCTCCCCTGCCCGCCGGGCCACCCCCTTTCTTTCCTGTGCACATCCTCTCCTGGAAAACCCGTCCTGGAAGACTTGGGGATAGAACCCTCACTTCTGTCCCCCTCCCTCTGTCATTTCCCCCAAATGCCGCTGTGGGTCCAGACTTCCACCTGTTGAGAGAACAAATGATTCAGGGAGGAAATGAGGTCCTGGGAAGAGACAGCAACTCGCTGGAAGCTACGCAGGACTTTTGTCAGGGCGGCAGAAAGGTTCTGGGGCCTTAGGACCAAGATCTAGGGATTCCCAGGCCCCACCTCCTTCTGCAATTCCATGGCCTGTGATCCTCTGTCCCAAATGCCACACATAATTAGAAGTTATAATCCTGTAATTCCAGGATGACATCTTTGAACTTAAATATACCTTAAAACTACTTTTTTTTTAATGCTAAAAGCAATTTAGCCAAAAAGAATTTTTCCCCACTTTAACCTCACCTGTTCCTAGTTCCCTCCTGTCCTGCCCATTCCCTGGGGGTACTCCTCACCAAAGAGCAAAAGCCCAAAGGTTGTGTCATGTGGAAGAAGGAAAGAGTCCAAGTTCATTTATCGACTGGATCCTTAGGCTTTTAACAATTAAGAATTGATTGTCCTGTGGGAAACAGTTTTACTTCCCTATTTATAATTACACACTCTGCCTTCTGTCCTATAAGTTATATATTAAAAAAAAAAAAATACCACACAACAATCTCTCAACCTACCCAGTCAAAGCTGGCCAACCTCCAAAAGCTATTTTTAGATTCTCCAGAACTTCCAAGGAGACAGGGTGGAAAGTGTCACCGGGTGTGCGGGTTCAAAAGCATCTTTGTACACCAGGCCTGGCCACCTGCGGGCATCTCAGCGCCCCCACCCTGCGGGCTGGGGTCGCTTTTGAGAGACTGGGCTGTGGGGCTGTTATCCCAGGGCCGGTGGCGCGCGGTGTGCGGACGGTCGCAAGGGCGTACAAATCTCCCGAGGAGCCCGGACTCTTTGCGGGTCTCTCCAAAAATCAGATAAAACCGCTCCGGCATAAAATTAGCAGGGGCGAGGCCGCGCCCTCACTTCTGCTGCGCGCACTCGCTCCCAGGCGATTCGGGGCAGAAAAGGGGGCAACGCCCGAGGTCACCTCCCACCGACAAATCTCCCCTGCCTTCTAAAAGTCGAAGAAGCGTACACTGGAAGCGTTCTGGAGGCAAAAGGAGAACGCCAAGCCACCTGGAGTGATCCCTCTAACTCCACCCGCGCCCTGCCAAGCGCTCGGGTTCAAGGTGGGCTCCAGCTCCAACCTGCCGCAAGGCCGCGGGCGTCCCCCAAACTCGGCATTGATCCCTTCCCCAGTCGCGCGGGATCGCCGGCCGGGGCGGCCACCGGCACCCCTCCTGGCCCCCAGCCTCCGCCGCCACCTGCGCGGGGCAGTCCCAGGAACCCCTCCCCGCCCCCAGCCCCGGAAACCACCTGCACTGTGCCGCCGGGTACACGGCCGCCCGAGCCCTCACCCGGGGCCTCT
>LNAC01000324.1:2579576-2592875 GCA_002007465.1 Ailurus styani | reverse complement strand
GCCCCGCCCCGCCCCGCCCCGCCCGCGCGGCCGCCCCTCCGGCCCCGCCCCCGGGCAGGTCCGGAGCCCTGGAGTCCCAGGAGGGACCGCCGAGACCACGCCCCCGGGCCCGCCCCGGCTCCGGATTGGCCGGGCGGAGCCGCGCCCCAGGCCCGAGGCTCGCTGCGGAGAGGGCTGGGGCCCCTGGGCACCTCGCTCGCTTTCTACGATCCTCGCGGCCCTCGTCTGCGCTTCGAGACTGTGTCAGCCCTGTGGCGCAGAGGCGGGCCCGGGGTCTCCGAGGCCGCAGCAAGGCCGGAGCTAGGGACCCGGCCCCGGGGGTAACCGCGGTGCGCCAGGATGAATTCGTGGCCCCTCCCCGAAGGAGCACGGGCGCCGCGGGGACCGCGACCAAACCCGACGCCACGTAGAGGGAGCGGCGGGAGTGCTGGACCCTAGGCCGAGAGGTCAGGAACAGTTTCCGGCTCGGGGGGACCCGGGCCTGAGTCGGGGACCCCGAGGGAGAGTTGGCTGCGCCCCTGAGGGCCTTAGCTGGGTGACTCAGACCTTTTCACGTGGCGGTCAACCCCATTATTCCTCCATCCTCCCTGCAGAGACTAAGCAGATTCACTGGGGGTCGCGGACCGCGCGGGGGAGGGTCCCCAGAAAGAATCTTGTGACGCAGAGACTGGGCGGATGTCCTCGAGTGCCTTTAACTACCTCTTCAAGCCTCAGTTTTCTCAGCTGCAAAATGGGGTCATACCGTGCTCTCTCGAACTGGTCGAAGGTATTGCGACGAAAGTGCACATTAAAGCCCTTAGGCTGGGGTGTAGGACGCGCCCAGTTTAGGAGTGAAAGGGGGACCCCTGGGTTCACACCGTCCTCTCACCCACCCACCCCGCCTTGACCCGTGGACTCTGGGAGCAGATGCCGGCGACCACCGTGCCCAGACCCTGAGGCCGGAGCCGGAAGCCACCCCTCCCCCGCGCCCGCGGGGCCACGCCCCTCGGCGCCGCGGTCTCGCCGTCCCTAACCCCCTCCCCCAACTGCGGGACACTTTGGCGCAGTTGCTGCTGTGTTTGGCGGTCGCCTTAGACGCCGCAGGTAGAATCGAACACAATCTGCTTTCAAAACAAGCCAGCCATTTCCTTCTCTTCAAAAAAACGGGGGGAGGGGGTGGGCGGCGGAGAGGAAGGGGGGCGCAGTGTGTGCATCAGGGGTTGTTCAAGAGTTTTAAAATAAATAATGGCAACAACCAAGGACAAACGATCGAGTAAATGTAAAACAAAAAACAAACAAACAAACAAAAGAAACCAACCACACAAACAAAAAACCAAAAGAACCCCTAAAACAAACTCTCTTCACCACGGCCTGCAGAACTCTGAGACGCAGCACATGAAAAGGCGTTTCCAGAAAGGACTGTTTTAATTCTAAGAACCTGAAGAGTCCTAACCAACTTAGGACAGGTGTTCAGGAAACTCTGACTGATGCAAAAACTCCCCGTCTCTCTTAAGGTCAGAAATGAGTATTAAACTAATGCCAGCATATGTCGGTCATCCTGTAATAAATCCACTGCCCTGGAAACGTTTCAGGTGCTGCTGGGAGTTTAAAGTCTCTTCTGTTTCAAGGATCTGAGGGTGGCAGGTTCTGTACTGTTACTACTACCAGTAACAAAGTTAATAACCAACTCTGCTCTAGCCATTGAAAGTTCGTAATTATGTTTCATTCTCATGACCCTTTGGCAAATAAAAGGATTAAATAATCCCCGTTTGACCCAGGAGAGGACCAAGGCTCAGCAGAGTGAAGTGGGCTAGATGGGTTTTGGTTAATGACTTCAGTCATTCCCTATCACCTTCAGATTTTTGTCATCTACCATCTTGAAGCCCCAATTGCCTTTATAATTTGTCATATATATGTGTCACTTGCACTATTACTGACTTAATAGTCTTCCTTAAAATTTACTCACTTTATTTAAACAAACTTTATTTGAAACACAGATATGTCATAAGCATAAGTGGGAAACCAGAGGTATCTTGCCCTATGGGGAGATACACATAAAAGTGACTGGTGGGGGGGTGATGGGGTGGCTCAGTCCTGGAGTGTCTGACTTCTGCTCTCGCTCTCCCTCAGGGCTCTGTAAGGGAGCCCCAGGTGGGCCTCCGTGCTCAGCAGGGAGTCTGCTTCTCCCTCTGCCCCTTCGCCTGCTCACGTGCTCTCTCTCTCAAATAAAGAAATAACATCTTTTAAAAAAAAAGTGAATACAGGGGTGTGTGGGTGGCTCAATCAGTTCAGTGTTGAACTCTTGGTTTCCGCTCAGGTCATGATCTCCTCACTCAGGTCATGATCGCTAGGTCATGGGAATGAGCCCTGCTTGGGGCTACTCGTTGAGGAGGAGTCTCCTTGGAATTCTCTCTCTCCCTCTCCCTGTGCCCCTCCCTGCTTGCTCCCCTCACAAGCATGCACTCCCTCTCTCTCTTAAAAAAAAAAATGAATACAGCGAAACCCAAAATCTGTTATTTAATATAGCCTGACACCATTGCCTTCCTGAGCTGCCTTTTTGATTAAAAAGGAAGAACAAGAGAAAGAGGCATAATCTTAAAAACACATCAATCCACCTTCACGCTGTCTCCTTTGCGTCCTCAGAGGAAAAGGAGCAGTTTTCTGTTGAGTCCCAGCAGGCCACATGAGCCATTTGAGAGTCACTCCTGGGGACTATGCAGGATCAGATATCTCTAGTATTCTCATGGCTCATTGCAGGGGGTCCCATGGCCTGACCCCCATGTCTCTGATCCCACTATGGTCAGGAAATGAGAACTGTTGCTGCTGACCCAGCGGGAGAGTAACATCTACCCTTCTATTTGTCACCCCTGCTGGTGGTATGCTTCACAAGAACTGCCAAGGAGCCCCTGTGCTCCTAACAAAAATGCTGGAGTGGGAATTTCTGAGGTAGCCAAAGGTTAAAATCTGAACTGCAAACAATAGTTTTTGGAGAGTCCTCATCTTACCCTCTGACTGAGGCCAGTGGTTAACTATCCAGGGACCCAGTTTCTCCAAGTAAAATGCAAATCACACCACCTAATACTGGCTTTTTGACAAAAGGAGCATTGGCTTCTCTGATGTACATCTCTTCTGGGAGAATCCTATAAAATTTGCCAAATTAGAAGCAGAAATTACAAGGTAATCCTTACATGACTAAAATTCATTGTAAATTATAGACCAGATTTTGCAATTTTTATTTAAAAATTCTTAGAAACTGAAGCCATATGGTGCCATGGAAATATGCCAACGACAGAGGCCACATCAGGCTTGGCAGGCTCTGCCACTGAGTCACCTTGGCCAAATCCTTTAACCCTGTCGTGGCTTCAGTTTTCCCAGCTGTAAACTATGGTCTTTTTTTTAAATATTTTTTTAATTTTTATTTATTTATTTTTAAATATTTTATTTATTTATTTGAGAGATTGAGAGAAAGAGCATGAGAGGGGAGAGGGTCAGAGGGAGAAGCAGACTTCCCCGCTGAGCAGGGAGCCTGATGTAGGTCTCGATCCTGGGACTCTGGGATCATGACCTGAGCTGAAGGCAGTCATTTAACCAACTGAGCCACCCAGGTGCCCTTTTCTTTCACTCTTTCATTCTTTTTTCTTTCTTTCTTTCTTTCTTTCTTTCTTTCTTTCTTTCTTTCTTTCTTTCTTTCTTTTTCTTTCTTTCTTCCTTCCTTCCTTCCTTCCTTTCTTTCTTTCTTTCTTTCTTTCTTTTTAAGATTTTGTTTATTCATGAGAGAAAGAGAGAGAGAGAGAGAGAGAGAGAGAGAGACAGGCAAGAGGGAGAAGCAGGCTCCCCGGGACCCCGATGAGGGACTCCATCCCAGGACCCTGGGATCATGACCTGAGCTGAAGGCAGACACTTAACCATCTGAGCCACCCAGGCGCCCTATAAACTATGGTCTTACACGCAGCCATTGTTTATTGCATACTTACTCTATGCCAGGCACTGTGCTATGCCCTTTGTGTGGATTATCTCAGTTGATCCTTCCACAACCCTAGAAATGGGTACTTTAGCATGCCCATTTTACAGAGGAAGAAGCTGAAGCTCAGAGGTCACCAGCCTGGTAAGCTAGACTGTCTGGTGCTGTATCATACACGATGCTATATTACACAGTTCCTGAGATTTAAAAGGAAGGCTACTTTGGCATACCAAGAAGAAGTGATTAAGGATTAAACTAAATGAGTGACAGATGGCAAAAAATGCCAAATATCTGTGACAATGTGGAGCAACCAGAACATCATACATCTTGGGAGTATAAATCCTCAGGATCACTTTGGAAAACTGGCATTTTCTAAATATATCTAAAGCAAATATATGCCTAACTTGTGCTCCAGCAATTCCAACTCTAGGTAGGTAACTCACACAAATGCATGCCTGTGTTGTGTTCAGCATAAAACATATCCAAAAATGTTCACAGCTGCACTTTCATTTCTTTTAATTTTATTTATTTATTCATGAGAGACAGAGAGAGAGGCAAAGGGAGCCCGATGTGGGACTTGATCCCAGGACCCCGGGATCACAACCTGAGCCGAAGGCAGACACTCAACTGACTGAGCCACCCAGACACGCTGTGTTTTTCAAAATAGCCCTTAACTAAAAACTACTTACATGCCCATCGACCCAACGGTAGAATGGGTAATTGTGGCATACTCACATAATGAAAAATTTTACACAATGTAAATGAATGCAGTACTATTACAAGCAACGGATATGTTGTGAGCAACATATTTTGCCCACAGAGATATCATTGAGCAAAAGAAGCCAGAAAATACTGTATGATTCCATTTTATATAAAGTGTAAGGCAGACAAAAAAATTAGTCCATTCTGGGACCTTTTGCTTCTGGAACTCAGGAAAATTTCCATTTCTTGATCTACCTATTGTTACATGGATGTGTTTACTTTGTGAAAATGAATAGAACCTCGTGCTTATGATTTGTACACTTCCTGTATATATGTGATACTTCTTTTTTTTAAGTAATTTATTTGAGACAGAGATAGTACGCACACATGTGCACAGGCATGAGTGTGCATGAATGGGAGGAGGGGCAGAGGGAGAGAAGCTTCAAGCAGACTCCCTGCTGAGCGTGGAGCCCACGTGGGACTCATCCTATGACCCATGAGATCATAACCTGAGCTGAAACCAAGAGTCTGATGCTTAACGGACTGAGCCACCCAGGTGCCTCTATATGTGATATTTCAATAAGAAAACTCAATGCAGGGGCACCTGGGTGGCTCAGTGTCTGCCTTTGGATTCGGTCATGATCCCAGGGTCCTGGAATCGTGCCCTGTGTGGGGCTCTCTGCTCAGCGAGGGAGCCTGCTTCTCCTTCTCCCTCTGCCTAGAGCTCATCTGCTTGTGCTCTTTCTTTGTCAAGTAAATAAATAAAAATCTTAAAAAGAAAAGAAAAGAAAAGAAAACTCAGTGCAGGAAAATGAATGACGCTGATTCCAAAGTATGTAGAGCAGGTTTCTTCTTTGTCACAAATGACCATCCCACCACCAGCACTGATGTATGGACCACGAGGAAGAAATTACTCCATACCTAGGTGATTCAGCACATCTTCCTATCTGCAGTTTTCTGATAAGATCCTGAGATTTGTCCCTTTTTGCATGTCTAAGTAAGAAAGGAAGGGTCTGGGGGGTATTTGGGCTGCTACAGTTTGCATAAAACACATGTTACCTTTAGGTTCCTGCTGCCAAGAATCAGGAATATAAGGTTGTAAGGGACCAGGGTCACAGATGGAGCATCCAGTCATCCTAAAAATGGCCAGAAGACAACTGAGAGCCACTCTTTGAGGAAGCTACAGGGACTTTGAAGGGCCCTTGTTCATCTGAACCTTAGGGATCAGGAATCAGAGAGTGGTTATTACCATTTTACCAAATGCTAATGATTGTCAGGAATCCAATTGAGTAAAACTCTCAAAAATGACTTTATTGGGTTTTTCTTGCCTCATTAAAGGCTACAAACTGTAAGAAAATAGGTTTGGGTAATTTAGAAATAAAATCATGGACCTTCATGATTTGTCTGGGTGTATGGATTAGCTGCCAATCTTCTTTAGTGTCAATATCTACATTTAGACTCATAATGACGGTTGATGGCAGATGACCCCAGGGCCCCTCAGGGCTTCAAGAAACAAAAAGATGCCTTTCCCTTAGTACATTGGTACACACTAATATATACATTTAAAATAAAAACCAAGCCACTGACATAAAAATGTCTCAAAAAACAAAACAAAACAAAACAAAAACACAACAACAAACCCAGAGATGTAGCTAAAAGTAAAAACTCAAAGAGCACAATGTTGTATACCTGCAACCCTTCTACCCTGGTTTTTTTTGATCTGTGGCTATCATTGTTACTGTTTCTTTGGGGAGTTTACTGGAGATATGCTATGCATATTGTGGCACAAATGTGGATGTAACCATACTGTGGATATAATAGCCACAATAAATTTGGTTATTTGTGTTTTCTTTCAATATTACTGGCAGCACCCTGTGTACTCTGTCTCAGCCCTTATTTTGCTCATTTAACAACAGATGTTGGAGATCATGCCTCACCAGCGCTTTTTTTTTTAATGCCTTAGACTATTCTATCATATAGGTTATTCTAGTTACCTATTGCAAGTTACCCCAAATCATAGTGGCTTAAAATAAGAACAGTTAGTTTATTGTTATCTCTCAGGATTCCCAGAGGTGACTGAACTCAGCCAGGAGGTCTTGCATGCAGCTGCAGACAGACAGACAGACAGACAGACGGGTGCTGGAACTGGAGTAACTTTGAATCTCCCTCACACAAACATCTGGCCGTGGATGCTGATGGTTAAGCCAGCCGGGCTAGGTCACAGACCTACACAAAGCTTCTCCTTGTGGCCTGGGCTTCCTCACAGGAGGGAAGTTGGGTTCCCAGGGCCAGCATCCCAAATTGAATCTGCAAGTTTCTTAAAGCTTGGGTACGGGAGATGTACTGTTACCACTTTCACTGTAATCTTTTGGTCAAACAGTTACAGAGCCTAAATTCAGGGGGAGGGGACATAGCCTCTATTCTCAGTGGGCGGGGTCAAACCATTCTGTGGTTATTTTTAAAACTTGTTTTAAAATATCTTTTGTTTTTAAAGTCCTGTCCCATGATTTATTTAGCTAGTTATCCATTCCTTTTCTTTTTCAAAATTATTTATCCAGTGCTTACTATGTGCCAAGCACAGTTCTAAGCTCTGAGGACAGAGCAAAGAAAATAAGGAAAATCCGATCCAAATCAATTTTCTTGTGGAGCTTATAGTTTGGATGCAGACAGAAAGACAAGAGACATAATAAATAAGTATATCAAATGCTGCAGAGTATTAAAGATGATAAGTGTTGTGGAAAAATGTAGCGGGATAAGGGGGGATAGTATAGCAAAATGGGGGTTGTTTTTCTTTATTTTTAAAAGATTTTGTTTATTTGAGAGAGAGAGAGAGAGAGAGAGAGAGAGAGAGAGAGAGAGAGAGAGAGAACGTGAGCAGGCACACGTTCTCCTGCACTGGGGTGGGGGAGGGGCTGAGGAAGAGGGAGAAGCCGATTCCCCACTGAGCACAGAGAAAATAGGGGTTGTTTTTAAAACAGGGTCAGAGAAGACTTCACTGAGAAAGTAACCTTTGAGCAGATAACTGAAGAAGGTGAGGGAATGAGTCATGAGGCATCTGGGAGAAGGACATTCCAAGCCAAGGGAACAGCGGACGGCAAGGGCCTTGAGATCAGAGGGTGCTTAGAGTGAGTGCTCAAGCAACAGCCCCACTCCCAGATTTGGAAGCCCCTGGGGATGGATAAAGGGAATTTTAACAACATCCTGGTGATTCTGACTCATGCCATCTTTTGACCCTCATTTTGAAAACCTGGGCTTCCAGATCTGGTTTTCATCTGAACCTCACCCCTTGCTAAGTTGAGCTTCATCTTTCCCTTCCGTGAAAAAGAGTTTGGGGGTTTGGGATAACAGCACCCCATTTGAGAGATGGTTCTTTCTTAGGTTCAATAGGGACGTCCTGAGGGTCCCCACTCCACCTCACAAGGGCCTTTTACAGGTCTGTTGGCTTTTTGTTTCCCTTTTCTCGTCTTGCTCTTTTCAGTATTCCCCTTTTTCTTTTCCTTCTTCCTTCCTTCCTTTCCTCCCTCCCTCCTTCCTTCCTTCAGTCCTTCCTTCCCTCCTCCCATACACACTCTCTCTCTTTCTTCTTTCTTTCTCCCAGTTCCCTTAACCATGGGCATCCGTGTTCCAGGGTCTGGGAGGGGACTCCACCGATGCAAACCTAAGAGTGATAGATACAAAGCGCGCGTGCGTATCTGAAAGCACAGGCACTATCCCAGCAGGTGGCGGGGGTGTGGGGGTGGGAGTGAAGGTGGGACGGGAGGTTGCTGGCTGGGAGAGGGGGTCCGGGACCAACGGATGCGGGCGGGCATACAACACCGAGCACCAGCCCCGCGGCGGGACTTCCGGGTGCTTCCAGCTTCTCCCAAGTGCCTCCTCCTGTCCGGCTCAATACGGAGCTAGGATGGGATGTCGTGGCTGCCAGAACCTCCAAGGCAACTCCCGCCTGGTTCGGCTCTCGCAAGACCGGGTGGAGAACTACTAAACGCGGGGCGAGAGGCAGGCTCGCCTGCACATTCCCCCGCCTGCACTCACAGCTTCGTTTAAGTTCGCGGAGGAGAAAGGGTTGAAGGCTTTTGGCCCTTCGAGGCATCCGTAGCCAGGGGGGCGGGGCCCGGAAGGGAGCAGGATGGCGGCGCTGGACAGTGACAGCGATGAGGACTTAGTCAGCTACGGGACAGGCCTGGAGCCGCTGGAAGAAGGTGCGGGCCGGATTGGTCGCTGGGGTCTGTGAGAAACAGGTCCAGGATTCGGGGCAGAAACGCTCGCCCCTGTGCCGGGCCTCGGGTGGCCCCGGGGGCAAGGCTCTGTCGGTACTGGTGTCGGGAACGGAGACGAGAGAGACGTGCGGTGTGCTTCGGTTGCTCACGTTCTGGAGGGATGGATGAGGGACCCTGCGGGGTGGGAAACAGAAAGATGACGAAACAGGCTCGTGTGAGAGCGGGGGTGGGTGGTCGGCCATTGTCTTCCTTGGGAGAGGACGTTTGAGCCCAGACTTGAAACAGGAAGGAGCCAACCATAGGAAGATCTGGGTAGGAGAACATTTCAGTTAGAGGGGCAGCAAGTGCAAAATTTCTGAAGTCAGAGCCAGTTTGGCGAATTGAGGGACAGGCAGAACTGGTGTGGGTGGAGCCGACGGCACCAGTGGGAGACTGGTAGAGATGATGTCAGAGGGGGAGGCAGGGGCTGCATCTACTTAGCAGGTAAGGATGTTTGGATTTTATACTAAGTGTAGAAGAGTCATTGCGGGGTTTGACACGAGGGAGAGATGTATATTTTTAAGATTATTTCGCCCTCGATTTTGAGAATAGGTGGGTTGGGGGGGGTGGGCAAGACTGATTGAAGGAGATTAGCAAAAAGAGGTCTTGAGATGATGATGGCTTGGACTGGGCTGTTAGCAGTGGAGGGGATAAGTAATGGTCTGGGTAGAGGTGTACGTCTAAGGCAGAGCAGACCAGACGTGCTGCTGAAATGTGGGGGTGAGGGCAAGGTGAAGTAAGGTTCTCTTCCATGTTTCTGATCTGATCCCTTAATGACTTGATTTGTTCAGCAATGTATTGAGTGCCCAGTAAGGACAGATGGCAGTGCTAGCACTGTGGGAAGGACCAAGGAAGCATGGTGGCTAGGAGTTACTTGGAGGTCTCTTGTTGGTGGGATCTTATTTTCCACCCTGGTTACTTGTACTTCTGTACTTTCCATTGATGACCCTTTTGTTTCCTACAAGCCGTTCCAATCATCAGAAACTTTTGCCAGACCCTGGCCCTACTTCTACTCTCTGCTTACAAAAGACAGAAGGACACTAGTCTTCTGAAAGCTTCTTATGTGTTTGAAGACAGCTCTTGCATTTCCTCTAAGACATCTCTGTACTACACTCAACACCCTTTAATATATTCACTTTAAAGTCCTTGAAACCCCAATTTGTAAGAGCCTTTCTTCAAGTATGGGACCAGAGTGTGGGTGGAGCAGGTATGTCCTTCATTCACAGGGATGTCCTGTAGTTCTTTATTTATTTATTTTTATTTTTTATTTATTTTTATTTATTTTTTTATTTTTTAAAGATTTTATTTATTCATTTGACACAGAGAGAGAGATTACAAGTAGGCAGAGAGGCAGGTAGAGAGAGGAGAGAGGAGGAANGAGAGGCAGGCAGAGAGAGAAGAGAGAGGAGGAAGCAGGCTCCCTGCCGAGCAGAGAGCCCGATGTGGGCCTCGATCCCAGGACCCTGGGATCATGACCTGAGCCGAAGGCAGCGGCTTTAACCCACTGAGCCACCCAGGCGCCCCTTTTATGTTTATTTTTTAAAAAAGATTTTATTTATTAGAGAGAAAGCACAAGCAGGGGGAGTGGCAGGCAGAGGGAGAGGGAGATGCAGGCTCCCCACTGAGCAGGGAGCCTGATGAGGGGCTCGATCCCAGGACCCTGGGATTATGACTCAAGCTGAAGGTAGTCGCTTAACCAACTGAGCCACCAAGGCACCCATATTTTTTTGAAGATTTTATTTATTCATTTGAGAGAGAGAGAGTGAGTGAGAGAGAGCACAAGTTGGGGGAGCAATAGGGGGAGGGAGAATCAGACTCCCCACTGAGCAGAGAGCCTGATGTGGGACTCGATCCTAGGACACTGGGATCATGTCCTGAGCTGAAGTCAGATACTTACTTAACCTACTGAGCCACCCAGGTGCCCCAGACTGTAGTTCTTTACTAAAGCTAAGATCACATTAGCTTTACTGGCAAATGCATCACCTCATAATCTCAAAGAATTTGTTGACAAAGATGCTGTATTGGAGGAGTTTCAAATCTAGTTGAAACAAAAGTAGGAGGTTTGCAAGTGCTACCTTATAGGATATAGACAGGAAATAGCCTCTACAAGCTAGCAGAGAAACAGAGGCAGCAGGATGGGATTCCTTGAAAACTGGTTAGATTTCACTATTTGGAAAGAGGTCAGGGGTTAATCATGCATGGGTGGAGGTTATTACAGCCAGGTTGGGCAGCTGTTAATACATTTCTATATTTCTGGTTCACACTAGTTTCCTTGTGAGTGACATATTGTAAGCCATCAACTATCTGACCTACATTTTTCTAATTCTTCCTCTTTGATGATGCACAGAATCTGAAATGAAGTCTAATGACCTAGCCATGCTTTTGAAATGGAAGGAAGGGGCATTGGATTTGTAGACACTTTCTGCCCCCAGCCTAAGGTCATTCTTTAACTTCTCAGCATTGGAAGTTTTTGAAGATTGAGTCATTGTTTCCTATGCACTTTGAAGTGTAAATGCATTCTGAGTGGATTTTACAGTATAACATACTAGGACAATAATCACTTTTCCTTCTGCTTTGAAGTTTTAGTGACAGGTTAAACAAACATTGGTAGAGGAGGGACTCTACCACTTAATTAAAGTTGCTGGCCCTGAGAGAAAGGTTTACTGGTTAAGAGATAGTGGCTGAATTGTCCATCATACACAGACCCATAGACACATAGGCTCTCTGGCCTGGAAGGAAGGGAGCACTGGTACTTACCTCCCTCATTAGATACTTTTTTTTTTAAAGATTTTATTTATTTATTTGACACACAGAGAGAGAGATTACAAGTAGGCAGAGAGGCAAGTAGAGAGAGAGGAAGCAGGCTCCCTGCCGAGCAGAGAGCCCAATGCAGGCCTCGATCCCAGGACCCTGAGATAATGACCTGAGCTGAAGGCGGAGGCTTTAACCCACTTAGCCACACAGGTGCCCTCATTAGATAATTTTAGTTGGCTCCGGAATTCTCCTCATCTGTGGTTCATCCTGTACTCAGATTAATTTTAGGACGATTTTCCTCCTTGACGTTATGACTTTCCCACTTAAGACTCTCTGTGGCTCCCATTAACCCCAGGACCTACCACAGACCTTGAAGCACTGGGTTCAAGGCCTTCTGCACTATCTGTCCTTCTAGTTCCATCTTCTGCTCCTTCCCTGCCTTCCAATCAGACTAGACTACTTTTTCAAAACATCCGATGTTATCTTTTTAGACTTCCTACTGACTGATGGAATTAATGCTTCTGTTGGGAATTTGTGTCTCTATCAGTAGCTGTCAGATTCTGCTCATGCTGAGAGAGACTATGATGTGGTGTTCTTGAACATCATCGGAAGAGTTCCTATATATTCAGGTCACCCCCGCTGGGCTCTGAGCACCCTGGAAACGGGCAGAGTTGTGGTTAGTTTTCCACACCCAGGGTCTAGTACAGGGCTGCTTCCATGGTGGAAGATAGTATGGGTGATGTCCCTGGCTTGGAAGCAGAATTAAGATCTGATTGCAGCTTTGTGCTTATTAGCCATGGACACTGGGGCAGTTCCTGAATCAGAGCGTCCTTATCAGGTACGATGAATGAGATAATATGCGTAAAAAGAAAGGATTAGTTGTTATTAGTAGCAGTAATTATAAGAGGGCCTGGCTAAAATGTCACCTCCTCCCAGAGTTCTCTTCCGATGTGATTAGAGGTGGCGTCTCCTCCTCAGGAGCCCCGTGGGGCTCCTGCCCGCCCTCAGGATCTGCCGCCACAGGTTCCACTTAGCCGTCTGCAGATCTTATCCACCCCCCTCCCGATAAAGAGCACCTTGAGAACTGAGCAAGAATAGCACCTTGCAATGGCAGGCCCTGCGCTCTTACCCTAACCCAGTGGTTCTCGGTCGGGGCTGATTTTGCCCCTCAGTGGACATTTGGCAACGTCTGAAGACATTTTTGGTTGTCATGCCAGGTGCGGGGAGCCATGCTTCCTGGCTGGCATCTGGCGTTCCAGGTCAGGGATGCTGATGAACTTCCCACGGTGCACGGGACCGTCCCACCACAAAGAATCATCCAGTACCGACTGCCAATAGTGCTGAAGTCGAGAAACCCTCCCTTAGCCAGGAGTCATGCCAGGTGCACAAGTGGTAGTGGATCGTGTGTAACACGTTTCTAAGCAACAGTGACAGTCTTGGATGAGGGGGCCCAAGTTGTAATTCAGTTCTTTAGAGTGAAATGAAATTGTAGCTGATACTGACCAAGCTTCGCTATGACTAGGCACTGTGCTCAGGCCTCTGCATGTGCACCAGCCTACCAGTTAGGTTCTGTTCCTTACCCTACTTTTATTTTTTATTATGTTCAGCTAGCCACTGTATAGTACATCATTAGTGGGTTTTTTTTTT
>LNAC01000324.1:2493021-2579444 GCA_002007465.1 Ailurus styani | reverse complement strand
CCCAGGACCCTGAGATCATGACCTGAGCCGAAGGCAGAGGCTTTAACCCACTGAGCCACCCAGGCGCCCTAGTATTTAATTTTTTTTATTTTTATTTTTAAATTATTATTATTTGCCCCAGAGGTACAGGTCTGTGAATCATCAGACTTACACCTTTCAAAGCACTCACCATAGCACAAACCCTCCCCAACATCATTAGTTGATAGAGTGTGCAGTGATTCATTAGTTGCATGTAACACCCAGTGCTCATCACAATACATGCCCTCCTCAATACCCATCACCCAGCTACCTCATCCCCCCAAGCTCCCCTTACCCTACTTTTACAGTTGTTGAAGCTGAGGCTTGGAGAGTTCGAGTAACTTGCCCAAGTTCACCAAGCTAGCAGTAGTAGGACAGGGGGATTTGAACCCAGATCTCCTGGTCTTCAGAACCCGAGCTCTTGACTGCCCTCCAGTCTGGGTTATACTCCAGAAATGACTTAAAGACCTCATAAGCTACTAGGAAGAATTTAGGACTATGAGGCTAGAAGTTCTTTACTTTTTGTTCTATCTTCCAGAAGAAGTAACTGGCTTAATTATTGAAATAACAGGTACACATGGGCTTTCCTACTGTATATAATAACAACAACAATAACAATAATAATAATAATAATGGCAGCAAGTATTTTAAAAGTGTTTATTGTGATCTCTTTTCTTGCNAGGTACACATGGGCTTTCCTACTGTATATAATAACAACAACAATAACAATAATAATAATAATGGCAGCTAGTATTTTAAAAGTGTTTATTGTGATCTCTTTTCTTGCTCAGCACCTTATAGGCATTATCCTACTCCGTTTGCATAACAACTCTATGAATTAGCTATTACTATTCGTGTCACGAGGCATAGAGAAGTCAAGATGATGGAAGTCCTGGTGCCGGGAAGGTGGGGTGAGAGCACTGTGACCCTCAACTCCATGCCTTTAACTGCTCTATAACTTGATTTCTGTGCTGAATGTTTGAAAATAGCTTGATGGTTACTTTTTATTTTAAACAGATTCTGGATTCTGAGTTGCAGTTGATAAAATGAGGCAGGAATGTGTGTCCTAGTGCCTGAAAGTTTAAACCTAAGGAACTTTGAGACTTTACTAAGTTCCTTTTTGCTTATATGTTGTAGCAACCCACCCCTGTGCAGCAGAGCAGGAAAAGGATTAAGTCTAAAGAGCAGTAACTATGGGATCAGGAGATTGCCAGAAATAAGGAAACTCTTAAGATTTGGGGAGAACGGGCAATACCAAAGGAAAAAATCTGGACTCGGGATGCTGTGAAGTTCTAGAAGAGATACGGAAGTGTTCCTTCTGTCACAAAGCTCTGCATGCAAAGTGTCAGCCCAGTGACTTGTCTCCAGCACTGCCTGTAGAGTTTACCTCCATCTGTTTGAACCTCCCCCCGAACCAGCATGTAATTCAGTTTACATGTTGGAATTTTGTGGGAATCAGTCCATTCTTGCTAAAATGTATGTCTGATGCAAATAAGAGATATCTATATTTGCCTTAGAACTCTAAAGAAGCTTGATACCGTGTGTTACTTTCTAAACTATATAAGCAGGTAAAGTTTAGGAATGAAAAACTTAATTAAAATTGTTACACTTGAGGGGCGCCTGGGTGGCTCAGTTGGTTGAGCACAGGACTCTTGCTTTCAGCTCAGGTGGTGATCTCAGGGTCGTGGGATCCAGCCCTGCACTGGGCTCTGCGCTCAGTGTGGAGTCAGCTTCAGATTCTCTCTTTCCCTCTCCTACTGTCCCTCCCCACCACTCTCTCTCTCAAATAAATAAATAACTCAAAAAAATTATTATATTTGAAATTACAAGAAGTAAGCAGTTCATTATGTTTAAGAAATGACATTTTGCCTAAATGTTTTTCTAATCCACCATCCCCTTCTCTCTAATCCAAAATATTTTTTTCAGGTGAAAGACCAAAGAAACCAATTCCTCTTCAGGATCAGACTGTCAGAGATGAAAAAGGAAGGTATAAACGATTTCATGGAGCCTTTAGTGGAGGTTTCTCTGCTGGGTACTTCAACACTGTTGGCTCAAAGGAAGGTAGGATTTTCCTGCTTGGAGCTATGATATCATTGAAACAAATGACTGAAATAGCATAAGTTTCTCCCCCTCTTCCACCTCTCCCTTTTAAAAAAAAAAAAACCAAAAAACTTCTTTAAACACTTTAATACACACACCATAGACTTTTGTGTTCTTTCAGCATTGGGGCATGTTTGCAAGAGTCCATTGGTGTGTTGTTCATTATAATCTGAGAGTGAAAGTTTGCCTTCACTTAAAGGAAAAAAAAAGATGCATTCTAACCAGATGGTTCAACGATGATCGTGACTTCTGTTTTATATCCCGTCTTGCCACACATGAAGTGCTGTCACACACATTCGCTCGGGTAACCCTCATCTCACACGAGGGTCAGAGCCACTCTCTCCCGACACTGGGGACCACGGCATCACTTGTCAGTACCTGCTCTCGACCTGAAGAAAAAAATCAGTTACAATGTTCACATGATGCAGTAGTTAATAAATTCTGCATTGTTTAAAGTGATGCGTGTTTTTAAAATGTTCTCACATAGGAACTGGAAGAAAATGGCTTTTTTTATGTCCGATACGAGGGTAGGATGAACTGAGTAATTCTTGTAGCAGTTGTTAAGAACCAGACGGGGCAGGTCTTTTATAGATACATATGATAATATGTATAGAACAACCATACAATAAAGATGAAAAAAGCAATGCAGGAAAGCAAGAACAAGGCACGTAAGAAAAAGAGTTGGGGTAAATAAGGTGGTTTCAAGTTCAGTATCCACAATGTATAAAGAGCAGTTCAGTGAGCAAACAATCAAGGTATTTGAACAGTTTGCTCCAAAGGTAATAGAAACGCTATGGAATAGTCAGCCTTACTTTTAGGAAAGGCCAAGGAAGGTGACTAAGGCACTATTAAATTAGCACACTTACTTTTAACGTTACAATGTAAAAAATGGCAGTAGGGTTTGTGAAGGAAGAAGGACACGAATACACTACTGAGTGTTGCGATTATAGCCACGCTGTCCACTGTAATAATAAGACCAGCTCAAGTGCTGGTCAGGTGGACTGCGATAGGTTAATACTCCGGCGTATCTCTGCCCTGAGGAGGACGGTGCAGGAACTGGGCAGAGACTGCAGAACTCCAAAGTGGAGGAAGCTTGGGAAAGCTGATCCCCACTCCTGGGTAGCTGGGGGTGTGTCCCAGTCCTGCCCAGAAACCTGTTCTACCCACGGACCTACAGTAGATCTGCCCCATACTCCTCAGGTCCACAAGACTCTCACAGGACATGAGAGAGGAGGTGTGTCAGTTGTAGAGAAAACTAAAAAAGTGTATCTTAGAAGATTACAGATACCTTTGACCTCTAGACGGTTCTCACGCTGTAGGCATGGCACGTGCTTGGTGACCAGGGACAGGAAGCAGGTGTGGTGTTACAGGACTCGGGAGTATGATGGAACTGGGGGCCCGGGCTGGGCACGGCCTGCCGTTAGACTAGCCAGGTTGAGTCCTCGGGGCCAGGGCCCCCTGACTGTTCCCTGTGTTGCTTCTCGGACTCTGGTTCTAGCCACCCTTTCAGCTCTGACTCAGGCACCCTGACATAGTATTTCTGGGATATGTTAATAAGTTGGTGTCTGTTGCAATCCTGCTGGTCTCAGGGTGGTAGCTGGTCTCACATCTACTTGTGAAAAGGTTGCCACTTTCCATGGTATTATTTGATTTCTCTTGGTTCCAGATTCTTAGGGGGACACCTCACGGTGTCCACTAAGTTCTGACAACAGGAGATGTGGGCATTCATATGTTTATGTCAAGTAATTATGTCTGTATGAGCAGGAAGATGGGAAGGAGCTGAGAGTTTGTAGGTATTGGGGATTTCCAGCCCATAACTGCAGGGTTATTGAATTATTTAGTTATAAACCAAAATTGTAATATTCTAAACGCTTTTCTTTCAAGGATGGACACCCTCTTCTTTTGTGTCTTCACGACAGAACAGAGCAGACAAAGCTGTTCTTGGTCCAGAAGATTTTATGGATGAAGAGGTGGGTGTGCAGAGCTTTCAATGTCACTTAGCCAGTGGGATGTGTGCAGTTGGCTGTTGTAGCACCTTTACTTTCCCCAGAAAGTTCAGTGGACAATGCCTTCTTTGTTTGCAAGGCTTTATCTTTTAGGTATTTGGACTGGTATGTGCTCTGTACATCAATGGATTCTTGTTCACTGGAATAACATACTGGGGCCAGTTTCTAAAGTTAAGAGCGGGGAGGAAAGTCGTTTAGAGGCAAATTTCCTTGAAAAGGCCCCAATTGCCCCAAAAGTTTAGTATCCATGGAGCTGTCTGCAGCCTTCCACAGTAACTGCCGTGCACACTGCAGTTGAAGGAACAGCGAGGCACTAGACCGGCAAGGAGAAGAAGGGAGCCGTGTGCAGGCATCTGGTCCATCATTAAAGCAATGATGACCGCCAGCTTCTTAGGGGTAAATGGGGGGTTGGTAGGGGGGAGGGTCCTGCCAGCCTGCGGGATGGGCACCAGTTTGTTTTAAAATTAAGCCTCTGTTGCCTTAAAATCTAGCTGTGGATTCACTTGTGATAAAGATTAAATCAAACACTACTAACATGCTTTAGGGTGCAGGGAAGAGGCAAGCAGAGGTCCCCTTCCTATCTGACCAGTGTAATCTATAAGGAAGCATGACTCATGCAACAAGACGTCTAGGTGTCAACGAGGTCCCAGGTCCTCTCTTCTTCTTCTTTTTTTTTTTTATTATTTTTAAAAAGATTTTATTTATTTATTTCACAGAGGGAGAGAGATCACAAGGAGGCAAAGAGGCAGGCAGAGAGAGAGAGGGGGAAGCAGGCTCCCCACTGAGCAGGAAGCCCGATGCGGGCCTCGATCCCAGGACCCTGAGATCATGACCTGAGCCGAAAGCAGAGGCTTTAACCCACTGAGCCACCCAGGTGCCCCCAGGTCCTCTCTTCTCAGCCATCTTCTGCAAGTCAGCTTGCCCTCATGCTAGCCCTCCCTGTGGTCCCACGGTGGCTGCAGGAGTTCCAGTTGGCAATCCAGGATGACAGTATCCACTGGAAGGAGGACTTTTTTCCTCGGTATCTTTTCTTGAGAGCAAGGAAATCATTCACACGAGTCCTGTCATGGATTTTCCCTCCCTTCTGCTTGGGAAGATTGTGGTTTTGTTTTTTAAGATTTATTTATTTATTTTGAGAGGAGAGAGAGCACACAGGGTCGGGGAGGGGAGAGAGGGAGAGAGAAAATCTCGGGCAGACTCCCCGCTGAGTGGGAGCCCAGTGCGGGGCTCCATCTCATGACTCTGAGATCATGACCTGAGCCCCAACCAAGAGTTGGATGCCGACTGCGCCCCCCAGGTGCGCTGGGCAGGTGGTTTTACCTGCTCATTCTTAAAGCAGTCCTTGGCAAAGGAAATGGCGTCAAAGGAATGGCTTAGAAAAGACATGAACCTCCATTCGCTAACCTTCCTCTCGTCCTAGCACATGCGCCAGCACGCCACTCTGGGAGTGCACGGTGGCACAGAGGAAGACAGGCACCTGCACACTTCAGAGCTCTGTGCGGAACCCGGGACTGCCGGAAAGGCAGCCAACAGGAAATGCAAAAACACTTAAAGTAGCACGTAGGCGCTGAGGAATGCTCACTGGCTGTGACTCTAAGATTTGCCCCCTGCACTCTGACCTTTGAAATACTGTCCAAGAGGAACACACTTACTGTAAAAGTAATTAGTGTATTTTAATTACTTCCTGTCTTCCTAGCTTGGCTGTGCCTCTTGTGGGCTCACTGAGTGGCCATTGTCATGCCCTGTCCTCTGCCGCTGCCTTAGCTTATGAAAGGGTGCCAAAGTCAGAGGCGAAGTCAGCTGCTCCACTGATCTCTAATTCAGTTGTGTAGTTTTTGTTTGTGTGCGTGTTTGTTTTTTTAAAGTTTTTCTTTATTCATTTAGGTAATCTCTGCACCCAACTTGCGGCTCGAACGCACAACCCTGAGATCAAGAGTCACATGCTTTTCCGACTGTGTAGTTTTTTTTTTTTAATCTATCTGAATGTATTATGGTTAATCACTTACCAAATGATGTAAGTAATTCTGTTTGAATTTTTTTTAAAGGATCTTAGTGAATTTGGGATAGCACCTAAAGCGATTGTTACCACGGATGATTTTGCTTCCAAGACCAAAGATAGAATTCGAGAAAAGGCCAGGCAGTTAGCAGCTGCGACTGCCCCCATTCCTGGAGCTACTCTGCTTGATGACCTCATAACACCAGCAAAGTGAGAAGAATTTAATTCTAACGTTTCTGATCTTGACGTCACTGCTTTGCATATGTATAATGATCCTAATTATGAGTAGCTTGGTTACAAGTAGGAGTAACCTAGCTTGAGTGCACAAGGGGGTTTTGCCAAGAGGATCTTGGCACTTTGATTGCATATGGTGTGTTCTAGAGCTCCAGTGAGTAGCTGTGCTGCTGGGGCTCACAGAGGCTGGTGAGCTCTTAGGAACTGGGGTATCTTCCCTCCCACCCTTTCTCTCAGAAACCTAAGGGCTCTCTCCTGTTTGCCTTATTCTACCCCCTCTTTCTGCGTATCTCCTTGTTCTGCTCCTGGGCGTGTGGCCTGATGTAGCTGCCTCAGACTCATGGTTTCCCAGGCCACAGACTTGACAAGGACCATAGAGAATCCCCAGGTGTCCATTCCAAAGGCCCAGCAGAGGGGGCTTCCGATGGACTTCCCCAGGTCGGGCGTACACCCAAATCCAGTCAGCTGTGGCCAGCACGACAGGGCTGAGCGGGGCTGATGTGGAGGGGGGTGGGCTGTGTTTAAGGGCTCAGGCCTGACAAGGGTGTGAGCTGGACAGGGACCCAAGGGCTGCTTATTTCCTACTGTCCTCTGGTATCATAAAAGGAAGTTCGCATTCAGTGCCTTGATATCCTAGATTATCTATTGGTTTTGAATTGCTGAGAAAAATGGGTTGGAAGGAAGGACAAGGAATCGGCCCTCGAGTAAAGAGAAAACCACGCCGACAGAAACCTGGTATGTATATCGATTGTCATTCATTCTGTAGCATACCTTTTTTTTTTTCTTTTTTTTTCTTTTGAGAGAGTGAGAGTGAGAGAGGGAACATGAGCAGGGGTGGGGTGGGAGGATGAGGAGTGGTGGAGGCAGAGGGAGAAGCAGACTCCCTACTGAGCAGGGAACCTGACACAGGGCTTGATCAGAGAACCCTGAAGTCATGGTCTCGGCCGAAGTCAGACACTTGACCGACTAAGCCACCCAGGCGCCCCTATAGCATACTTTTTAATGGCTACATGTTTCTAGAAATAAAATTGCTGTGTCAAGGAATATGCCTGTACTGTTGATTGTTGAACAAGGAGGTGAGAGGTGCTGACCCTGCGGGTGGTCAGAAATCCACATATGATGTTCATTTGTTTGTTTGTTTTCAAGTATGATTGTCATACAGTGTTACGTTTCCACATGTTTCTTTTGACTCTCCGAAAACTTAACTGCTAATAGCTTACCATTGACCAGGAGCCTTATCAATACCATAGTCAATTAGCATGTATTTTGTATGTTATATGTATTCTATACTCTATTCTTAGGATAAAGTAAGCTATAGAAAAAATTTATTAAGCAAATCAGAAGGAAGAGAAAATATATTTACATTAACTATACTGTAAAAAGTCTGTGTATAAATGGACCCATGCAGTTCAAACCTACATTGTTCAAAGGTCAACTGTATTTAAAAAAATTTGTTACATTTGAGTACAGTTGACACACAATGTTACATTAGTTTCAGGTGTACATCCTAGTGATTTGACAAGTCTATACGTTATGCTGTGCTCACCACCAGCGTACCTACCATCTGTTACCATACAACCCTATTATAATACCATTGACTGTATTCCTTGTGCTGGGCCTTTTATTCCCAATAACATTCTCCATAACTGGAGGCCTATATCGCCCACTTGCCTTCACCCACTTTGCCTCCTTCTCTCTAGCAGTTCTCAATTCGTTCTCTGTATTTATAAATCTGATTCTGCTATTTGTTTGTTCATGTATTGTTTTAGATTCCACGTATGAGTGAAGTCATATGATATTTATCTTTTTCAGTCTGACTTATATCACTTAGCATAATACCCTCTAGGACTGTCCATGTCACAAATGGCATGGTCTTATCCTTTTTTATGGCTGTGCACATTTTGATGTACCCCATCTTTCTTATCCATTCATTTATTGATGGATGCTTAGGCTGCTTCTGTATCTTGGCTGTTATAAATAATGCTGCAGTAAAATAGGGGTGCATGTATCTTTTCAAAGTAGTGTTTCTGTGTTCTTTGGATAAATACCCAATAGTGGAATTACTGGATCACATGGTATTTCTGTTTTTAATTTTTTGAGGAACCTCCATACTGTTTTCCACAGTGGCTCTACCAATTTACATTCCCAAAAGGTCAACTGTATTTTAAGGCTTTTTGTGTGTCATGCATAAAAGCCTTCTGGAAGAATAGTACCAGTTTGTATTCCTGTTAGCCCCACGTGAAACTGTTTCCTGCTCTTGTCAGAATTGTGTCATAGTTTGACAGGGTTATTTTCTGTTGATTTTCTGCCCTTGGTCTCCCCAGCCCTACAGCAAACTTGTGGCGGCAGTAATAACTTCCTTCGGGTTCTCTGTGATGCTGGGGCAGTAGCAGTTAGTCATGGAGCACATTATTGCCAGGGTGTGAGTGGGGCAGGGATTGGTGGCACACAATTCCTGAGTGATCAGTCTCTGACCCTAAAGCCGGAGTAGCTTTCATAAGGGCTGTCATGAACCTCTAGAGAGTATTAGCAATTCCGGTTTCTTTATTTTCTGTCGCTCATGACCAACGTATCTGAAATCTCTTTTGTAGATCCTGGAGTAAAAATCTATGGCTGCGCATTACCCCCTGGAGGCTCTGAAGGATCTGAGGTATTGTATGGGATGACTGACCTTGAATTTGGTATAGAAACATCTGTTTCTTTATGAATGTGAGATTTTAGGGTCTGAAACGATTTTAGAAAGCAGTCGGATCCTGTTACAGTGAAATACTCCCACCCTAAAACCATCTTCCCATCAGAAAATATGTTCAGCAATATGCCAGCACCATATATATCCAAATTTGTTCAGCTTCTTAAGATGGCACTGTTTGTGTTAGTATCAAGAACTTGATTTAGTGATTTGTGGTAAAGGAAAGGCAAGTTCGGTCAGTGTTCTGTTTGGAATTAATCATTTGAAAATAGTATTTTACAGGACTTTGCATCAGTCAGTGAGTCACCTTCATTCCACTTTTTCGTCATTGTGAGCAGGAGGAAGATGATGACTATGTGCCTGAAAATGTGACCTTTGCCCCCAAAGATGTCACACCTGTGGATTTCACACCTAAAGATAATGTGCATGGACTGGCTTACAAGGGCCTGGATCCCCACCGAGCATTGTTTGGAACTTCGGGAGAACATTTTAATCTTTTTGGTGGGGGACCCCAGGGGACCAGCAATCTTCTTGGAGAGATTGGAGTGAATAAAGGAAGAAAACTGGGAATCTCAGGCCAGGTAAAAGTTTGTTTCATGAGCATGGAAGCGTTGACAAATGAGAATGCTTTTCGTATCATATTATATATACGGTAGTCAATCATTATTCATTGACTAACATGAAGACTTTGAAGTGGTTCTGTGTTCCATACAGTCTTTTCTGAAGACATGTAAAGCACAACTTCCTGATTTTACTGCTGACATCCTGTGACCTAATGTTCTTGATGGAGTTTGTGTGTTCCCAGGACTAAGGACCGCTTTCTCACACCCGTGTGGGGCTGAGCAGAAAAACCATCCTTCCCCCTTTGATTTAGTTAATAGTCAAATTGTAATCTGCCTCTCCAAGTTCAAGTCCAAGTTTTACTACTTCGCAGACTGTTTCCTAGTGCTGCCAGCCCCAAGTTGGGAACATAAGTGTACGTTTCACTTGGGAGACTTGTTTTTTACCTTTGAGGAACTGGAGGGCTTTCCCTGATTGCCTGTGCTCTCAAACTGATTTAGAGGCTTTTTCTTAAATTACAGTTAGCAAATTTTGTCATTACCTTTTCTTTCCTATACATGTTTTCTCCCAGTTTCTTTAAACAGAAAGTGATACTTGTTGAAGGCCCTGTCCCACAACGATTAGGAGTTCTTACAATAGCAGTTGCAGTAGTGGTAGCCTTCAGATCTTGGTCACCAGCCCTGGCGACACTGAATAGTAGATGAATATTCTGCCTTTCTCCTTTCGGAAGCCCTGTTCTCCTCCTGCACTGTTGCTTGGGTGTGTTCTCTACACCTTCCCATTCTAGGACCCAGACCCGTAGCTGCTGCTGGGCCCAGAGGACAGCCCCAGCGCTGGAGGCCTGGCATTCACTTCTGGCCATTGTTTCCAAGACGACTTGATTCTGTGTGTTAATCTAGTCTCCCACTTCCCTTGTCTGTTGGTGATCTTGTGGTGCTAGTGTGGTCTATTCGGTCACATCCTTAAAGTAGCTTTATCCTTCAAGGGAGACACACCCTAAAACCTGTAATTGCTCAGTTCAAAACCTTGTTTTTGAAGGCTTTTGGTGTTGGTGCCCTGGAAGAGGAAGATGATGACATCTATGCCACGGAAACTTTATCCAAATATGACACCATTTTGAAGGATGAGGAGCCTGGAGATGGACTCTATGGCTGGACAGCACCCAGGCAATATAAAAGTCAGAAAGGTAATTCCACAGACCCACAACGGATGGTAGGACCATTTGTCAGGGTATTATAGGAAGAAGTGGTTGCAACATTGATACCGGAGTATCAGCTTCTGTGGAGTTGGCGGTTGTGGGTGAAAAATGCAGGGTGAGAAACAAAATGGGGAGAAGAGAGAGGTCTGGCATCAGGGAAGGAGTGAGTATGAGGGAGGGTGCTTGTGCTGCAGGGTAGAGGTAGCACGGGGTCAGAGGGAAGCCCGAGGACCTGGGCAGCGGGCCAAGGTAGGCCAGCTCAGGCAGCAGGTCAGAGGCCAGACGTGGGAGCCTGCAGCAAGGGGAGATGGTGCCCAGCCTGTCTTCTCACTTGAGTCCCTGGCTCTTAGGAGGCTCTTGTTGGGCTAGGAAGCGGACACCTCTCAATGCAACTTGGATTTCAAGTCAGAGACTGTAGGGATTCGGATCCTATGGTTCTAAGTAGTAGTTCAGTGTTTCTTTCTGGAAAAGGTGTAGGGAGGAGACAGTGTGGAGCAGGTGTTGGTAGCATGTGATTTGGTGTCACGTGACTGGATTTGGCTCGCTGTGGGACCTTGGGCAAGGCTCATAACCTCTCTGGGCATCATTTGTATAGTGATGACCAAATCCGCTCTGAGGGTTATCATGAGGATTAAGTGGCATAACTCCATGTTGGGCACAGTACCTGCCCAAAGACTGAGTAAATAGCACCCACTCTTCTTTGGTTATAATCGTAAGAAGCATCTAAGTGAAGTAAAGAGGCAATTGCTGAGATAAACCATCTACGGAGACATATCTAGCTGTCCTCACATCAAATCTGATTGAACTCCTGTAAAATACATCTGAAACATACATGTTGGAATAATCTAAGTAATCCAAGTGTGCCTTCCCAAAAGGATGCCTATTTTGCATGTCTGGAAGAAAAAAAGGCGCAAAACAGTTTTTAGAGGTTTTTCTCAATGTGTGTGAACACACAGCCATTCTGTGTTCTGAAGACAGACTACCTCTGTTCCAGCCGTGGCTCTGCCCAGTTGTCAGCCATGGCCTTGGGCAGGCTGCTTCACCTCCCTGTGCCTCAGTGTCTTTGCCTGGACAGTGGGCATGACCAGGGCACATGACGGGGCTGTTAACGGACAGAAAAGGCTCAAGACGTGCTGGGTGCATGGCAGGCACTCTGTGTCAGCGTCCTCTGTCCTCATCACCCAAAAAGAATCTAGGGTTTTACACAAGATGCTGGGGAGTGTGCACCCAAATGTTAGTTGGTGTTACCACTTCCTTTTGGTTACCTGTATTTTCAAAATTTTCTTCTAAGGCTATGTATTTTTACAACTTAAAAGAAAATGTGTGGGGCACCTGGGTGGCTCAGTCGGATATGCGTCTGACTCTTGATTTTGGCTCAAGTCATGATCTCAGGGTCGTGGGATGGAGCCCTGCATCAGGCCCTGTGCTGGGTGTGGAGCCTGCTTAAGAGTCTCTCTCTCTCCCTCTCCCTGTGCCCTTTCCCAGCCCCTCTCTCTAAAAAAAAAGGAAAAGGAAAAGAAAAAAAATTAATGTTATAATATGTTAGTATTATAGATTATGCTAACATTTATATTGATTATGTTACTGCATTAACACAGTACTGTATCATAACATATTAATATGTATTAATTATATAATACAAATATCATTATATATTGATTATATAATAATTACTAATCTGTAATAGATATACATATTTAAATCTGCCTCCTGGGCCAAATCTTTGGTTTTTCTTTTATACAACACCTTTGTGCCTCTTGACTGAATTCCACCCTTCCCCTCATCAAGCCTGAGCTGGTGACTTTCCCTGACCTCCCCAGGCTCCTCTTATCCCCTTTCTGCTATGGCCCCCTCTCTTCTCCCACCCCAGGCACAACTACAGTTTTAACCTTAAGGTTTTTCATTGAGCAAATCTAAATTTAGCCAATCTTCATGGTTGATTTTTAAACTACTCTTATTTTTTTTCATGATCCCTATGGCTATAATAAATATTCTGTGGTTCTGTCTTTATGCACATTTGTTTTTTATTTCTTCAGAGCAAATTCGTAAAAGTAAAATTGCTGGGCTTTATTTTCTTTCTTTATTTAAAAGATCCTATTTATTTATTTGACAGAGAGAGACTCAGCAAGAGAGGGAACACAGGCAGGGGGAGTGGGGGAGGGAGAGAAGCAAGATTCCCGCCAAGCAGGGAGCCGGATTCGGGGCTTGATCCTAGAACCCTGGGATCACGACTGGAGCTGAAGGCAGACACCTAATGACTGAGCCAGCCAGGCGCCCCAAAATTGCTGGGCTTTAAATGAATACAAAATTCTAAGGGTATGAAAGACTTTTTAAATTTAAATTTAATTTAATTTTAATTCCAGTTTAGTTAACATACAATATAATATTAGTTTTAGGTGTACAACATAATGATTCAACAATTCCATACATCAACAGGCGCTCATCATGACAGGTGTACGCCTTAATCCCCATCACCTGTTTCTTTCTTTTTTTTTTTTAAAAGATAAACATAGTGGGGCCAAGAATGTGAAAATTAATCCCAGATTACCCCACAGAATTTTAGGAACTCCAGAAGCTGCTGCAAAAGTTCAACGAGTTGAAGTGCAAAAGATGCTTTTGTTGGGGGGAGAATAGTTACAGGGCTGGGCTGCATTATAAGTGGCTGCAGACTTCGGTCCCACCTGCACCGTGGGTGGCCATGTCTGCTTCAGGACCAGATAGCCAGCTTGTGTACATGCTCGTGGTGGTCATGCGGAAGGAGCTTTTATGGCTACAGAAAATGCAGTGTGTGCATATGGATTTTATTATTATTTTTATTTTTTTTGCATATAGATTTTTTAAAAAAGATTTTGTTTATTTGACAGAGAGCACAAGTGGGGGGCAGCAGAGGGAGAGGGAGAAGCAGGCTCCCCACCGAGCAGGGAGCCTGATGTGAGACTCGATCCCAGGACCCTGGGATTGTGACCTGAGCCATAGGCAGATGTTTAACTGACTGAGCCACACAGGCGCCCCTGCATATGGATTTTTGACATAAACACTATGCTCAGGAAATCTTTGAGAATCAAAGAGCCCCACCCATGGGGTTGTCTCCACAACCAATGGCCGGACCGTGTCTCCAATTCAAGAGGGCATTGGTCATTCTGTTTCCTGAGTGATCTTTAGTGATCTTTATCTCTTGTTAGAATTTCGTTTGGGAAAAAAAACAAAAGTACCTTTTAATTTGAACTAGGATTAGGTTACTGGCTAACCTGGTTGTGTTGCCTTCTGTGCTTTATTTGGATAGTTGCTAAGGAAATTGGAGGGTAGTCTCCCCTGGTTCTTCACCTGGTTTTAGAAATGACTCGTGGTTATGATTTTATTTTGAACCATACTTGTCCTCTTGATGGTTTTTCTTGAGATCTTTTACTCCACAGAGTCTATTCTTTGCTGCCCCTAGGCTTAGCTTAGGACCTAAGGTACTTTTTCTGAAAACAGTGTTGAGGTACTTGTCTGGGAGAGCCGGGGCCGCCTAATCAGCCGCGGGTGCTGTGGGCCAGGCTGCCAGTCACTGAGTCAACAGAGGTGTGAGGGCTTGACGTACTATTCTCTCCCCTTTACTGCTATCTCTGCGAGTTAATCATGTATTTATGTTCTTGGAGATAAAAAACTGACGTCTTTTTATTATTCTAATCTTCTCTGCTTCTGAAATTAATCAATGACATCATTTTGTAGAATCAGAGAAAGATCTTCGATACATTGGCAAAATTTTGGATGGATTTTCCTTGGCTTCTAAACCTTTGTCTTCTAAGAAAGTAAGGAAAACATTTATTTATTTATTTATTTATTTTACTGGTTTAGTACTCAAAATCTTTGCTGCTATGTAATCTGAGCCATTATATTAATAATTGAAAAGTAAATTCTGTTTTTAAAAAGCAACAGTATAATTACTAGTGATTGTCTAGATAAACATATTCTGCATTAGGAATGTCAGTTGGTAATCACATTGCAACCAAAATAGCTAATTGCTGATCTTTTATTTATTTTTTTTAAATTGCTAATCTTTTAAATCCAAGCTCCAAGTAAGTGGTTATATTTCCATTAAAAAAAGATTTACATTACAAACTAGGCGGGGAAATGGAATTGATATAATTCCAAGGGTAATGTAACTTAAGGAAAGACATGAACAGACATTTCTCCAAAGAAGACATCCAAATGGCCAACAGACACATGAGAAAGTGCTCAACATCACTCGGCATCAGAGAAATACAAATTAAAACCACAGCGAGATACCACCTTACACCAGTCAGGCTAAAATCAACAAGTCAGGAAAACGACAGATGTTGGCGAGGTTGCGGAGAAAGGGAACCCTCCTACACTGTTGGTGGGAATGCAAGCTGGTGCAGCCGCTCTGGAAAACAGTATGGAGATTCCTCAAAAAGTTGAAAATGGAGCTACCCTACGATCCAGCAATCACACTACTGGGTATTTACCCTAAAGACACAAAGGTAGTGATCCTCAGGGGCACGTGCACCCGAATGTTTATAGCAGCAATGTCCACAATAGCCAAACTATGGAAAGAACCTAGATGTCCATCAACAGATGAATGGATAAAGAAGATGTGGTATATATATACAATGGAATATTATGCAGCTATCAAAAGAAACGAAATCTTGCCATTCGCAACGACATGGATGGAACTGGAGGGTATTATGCTGAGCGAAATAAGTCAATCAGAGAAAGACAATTATCATATGATCTCTCTGATATGAGGAACTTGAGGGGCAGGGTGGGGGGTTGTGGGGGGTAGGGAGGGAAAAATAATGAAACAAGATGGGATGGGGAAGGAGACAAACCATAAGAGACTCCTAATCTCACAAAACAAACTGAGGGTTACTGGGGGGTGGGAGGGTAGGGATAGGGTGGATGGGTTATGGACATTGGGGAGGGTTTGTGCTTTGGTGAGTGCTGTGAAAGATGTAAGCCTGATGATTCACAGACCTGTACCCCTGGGGCAAAGAATAAAAAAAAAAAAAAAAGAAATGAAATGTCCTGGCAATGATGTCAGCCCTCTTCCATGGGCTGTCACGGTGCCAGGTGCTTACCCCGGCTGTGCCTTTCAGCCACCTGGGGACCCCGCTGGGCGCCAGCTCTGTGCAGTGGGACGCGGGCGTCAGGGTCGTTAAACCCTCAGGGGAGCCCTGTGTGCAGCTGGGCCCCAGAACCACAGCCACAGAGCATTTGGTGCAGCCCTGGTTGCAGAGGTCAGGGTTTCAGGTAGCTGAACACTCTAGAAAATAGCTTGTATAAGACTGTCAGTAAATACATGTTTGTTAGGGCGCCTGGGTGGCTCAGTGGGTTAAAGCCTCTGCTTTCAGCTCAGGTCATGATCTCAGGGTCCTGGGATCAAGGCCCGCATTGGGCTCCCTGCTCAGCGGGGAGCCTGCTTCCCCCCCCGCCCCTGCCTGCCTCTCTGCCTACTTGTGATCTCTCTCCCTCTGTGAAATAAATAAATAAAATCTTAAAAAAAAAAAACATGTTTGTTAGACTCAGAGCAGGAAAGACCATTTAGCATAGTGATTTAAAGGTACTCAATACTTTTCTTTTAATGTATCTGTTCTGTCATCATCAGTGTCTGAATTCCTCAAATATATTTCAATTTCAGTTTGGTCAGCTTTTGAATTAAAACAACCTCAGATCAAAAAGTAAGTCCCAAAGCTCTAATTTGGAACCGAAACATAACCAGGAAAAGAATTCTGAATTGAAAAGCAACTTATTTAAAGTTATTTTTTTCCTAAGTCTCGAATCATACTTTTCTCAAGTATGTTCTGATTTACCGTAGGCCAGTTCTGCGTGTGAGCCAGTGCGTTGTGTTAACTATTGTCCTCTTTCTTATCACATGAAACATGCATATTCACGTCTCTCTGTAGAAGTGGGGAGGGGAACATTAGAAATGTGTGGTCATTACAAAGATGCATTTCCCGGTGGCCCTCCAGATCCAGAATGCATGTGGGCTGGACACCTGTGCCCAGTGTGACCTCCCTGCTGGAGGCTGGCCTGGCTAGGGCAGGGTTAACGACACTCATAGGTTATGGGTTTTCTTGCTTAAGTCAAACACGGTCATCTTACAGCCTGTCTATTCTGAGGTTTGTTTCTTGTTTGTTTTTTTTAAGACTTACCCACCACCTGAATTGCCAAGAGACTATCGACCAGTACATTACTTCAGACCCGTGGTAGCTGCAACCTCAGAGAATTCCCGCTTACTGCAGGTATTGTCTGAGTCAGCTGGAAAGCCAGTGCCTGACCCGGGGACATGCAGTAGGCACCAACTGAATGCCTCCAAGCGGGGGGAGCTGCTGGGAGAAACACCTGTTCAAGGTAGGTGCCACAAAGAAGATTAAGAAAGTTACATTAAGGACGCCTGGGTGGCTCAGTGGGTTAAAGCCTCTGCCTTCGGTTCAGGTCATGATCCCAGGGTCCTGGGATCGAGGCCTGCATCGGGCTCTCTGCTCAGCGGGGAGCCTGCTTCCTCCTCTCCCTGTCTCTCTGCCTGCCTCTCTGCCTAGTAACTTGTAATCTCTCTCTCTGTGTCAAATAAATAAATAAAATCTTAAAAAAAAAAAAAAGAACGTCACATTAATAGTAACTGGAGTTACCAAAATCAAAATGGACAGTTGTTTTCTCAGTGACACCTTTTAGGTGGTTTTAGGTGGTTTAGTATTCCCACACAGGGAGAACAAAATTGTGTGTTGTGAATGAGACACGTAGCAGCAGTGTAAGTATCCCTTCCTTTTTTTTTTTTTTAAATTACTTATTTATTTGTTAGAGAGAGAGAGAGAGTGCACACAAGCAGGGGGAGCAGCATGCAGAGAGAGGGAGAAGCAGACTCCCTGCTGAGCAGAGAGCTGAATGTGGGGCTCGATCCCAGGACTCCAGGGTCATGACCTGAGCTGAAGGCTGATGCTTAACCAACCGAGCCATCCCGGTGCCCCCGTACCCCTTACTTCTCAAGAAGTCTCAACACTTGTTGGCTTCTAACATAAGTTTGGGTTGTGTCATTGAAATTGCAGCCCTGGTCTTAAGCTCAGAAGTTTTCAAACTTGGAATAATTGCCAGGCATGTGGTACAGACCAGGACATGGGTGCCTTCCCTGTCCCTGGGAAGGGACAGAGCCTGGGAACATGTGATTTTTTTCCTCAGGAAAGAGGGTACTGTAGCTCTTTCCTGAATGCCTCAAAGTAACAAGTGCGTCCGAAAGTGTGGACAAGTGTGGAGAATCTCTTTGTAGGTTGGTGCAGAAAGACCCACAGTGAGAGGTGAACTTGGACTTGACAATTGGGAGCCTGATAGGTATCTCAAATATAATAAACCAGAGCAGAAGTTGTGGTTCCCCACTTCCTATTCCAGACTTGCTCCTCCCCTGGTCTTCCCGTTGTCAGTGACCCACTGCTTAGACCAGAATGTAGGAATCCTAATTCCTACCCCCTCCCTAAGTCCATCAATAAGTCCTCTCAGCACTGCCCCAAACACGCTGGGGACCCCATCATGTCTGCATTTCCGCTGCTTCCAGCCAGGAGTGAGCACCATCCTCCCTCACCTTGACCATTGTGGGGCTGCATTATTGGCCCCTTACTTCCCTGCCTTCTTCACTGGCAGGGGGATGAGCCGAGTCATATCACTGCCCCTCTTGAAACACTCTAGTCCTTCTCACACTGAAGACAAATCCAGGACCTCCCCCACCACCCCTGTCTGCATGATCCTGTCTTGTTTTCAGGCCGTGTCTTATCCCACTGTCCCGTAACCCCCTGAGGGGCAGTCCTGTGATCCTGCTTTCTGCCCTTTGATCCCACCCGCCACGACGTGCCAGCCCCTGGGGCCTTGTCTCCTCTGCCTCTGTTCTTCCCGCACACTTAGGCTCCTTCTTTTACTTAACTCACCACAACTGTGATCTCTTTGGAGGGAACTTCCAGACTTTCCCTGCCCCCACACGTGCTAGTGATTCCCCACACCCCATTCCCAGCCCTAGCCTCTATGTCTCCTTCGGGGGTGTCACCCTGTTTCCTTTACGGTCCTCCTCTTGTAGCCATCCTCCAGGGTTGACTTTGGGCTTCTCGGAGGCCCTCATCGTCAGCTAGTGAGAGTGAGGCCTTGTCCGTGGTGTCCTCGCGGCCCAGGCCAGTGCTCCGGGGGTGCTGTGACAGGAGTGAACGCTGCAGGGGCAGCTGGCTCTGAACCGGGGCTTGTGCCGGGCGGGGCTGTCAGGTGGTGGCCGCTCAGGCTGGCATCTGGAGCCCGGGATGTCAGCTCCCTCATTCTAGGATCACTCACTCACCCTGTAAACATCCGCGTATTGGCCTGCACTTTTGTTCGCAATGAAACACAAGTCTTGTTATTTCATCACTGTCTATCTAGTTCACAGGGATGGTACAAATACAGATGAAAAACTGACTGTAAAATACACCAGCGACACACAGCTTTGTGATATTGAATGCGTCCGTACCACAGAAATGCCAATATAGCTGTCTTAGGATACTTCTCATCCTTCTCTTCCTGTTACTGTTTTTATTTAGGTTCGGCTACTTCAGTGTTGGAGTTTCTGTCCCAAAAAGATAAAGAGAGGATCAAAGAAATGAAGCAGGCAACTGACCTGAAAGCAGCTCAACTCAGGGCCAGGAGTCTGGCCCAGAATGCCTCACGCAGCAAACCCCAGCCCTCCTCTCCAGACGTCGGACACTGCTCGTGGCGCGTGGCACTGAGTGGTGGGACAGTCACCACGAGAGCCAGCAACTTCAAACCTTTCGCAAAAGATCCAGAAAAGCAAAAACGATATGAAGAGTTTTTAGTAAATATGAAACGCGGTCAGAAAGGTGGGTGCTAGGCCTGGTCTCCCACCTCTTCAGCAGGGGGACACGCTCTCGATATTCTAGCCCGGTCCCAGATTTGAAGTTGAAGTATCCCCCACTCTGCCAGTGTTTGGCTTTGTCTGGCTTCGAACAGTGCAAAGATTGTAGTCCCTGGCTCTTGACCTCAGAAAGTAAGAACAAGTAGCTTGTGTTTCTCCATATCTCAGGTCCCAAAGATAGCTGTCTTAAGTAGGGAACACGCCTTGGCGGTGGCTAATGCTAAACCACAGACCATGTACTGTTTGCAAATGCTTGCCTTCTGTAAGTGTTGCATTTCACACCAAGAGAACAAGGTCATCTCCCACTTTATCTTAAAATCCTAATCATCCAGCCCTAAATCATGGTCAAAAGTTTGATTTAAAAAGGTAGCTGGGGGCACCTGGGTGGCTCAGTGGGTTGAAGCCTCTGCCTTCGGCTCAGGTCATGATCTCAGCGTCCTGGGATCGAGGCCCGCATCGGGCTCCCTGCTCAGCAGGAAGCCTGCTTCCTCCTCTCTCTCTGCCTGCCTCTCTGCCTACTTGTGATCGCTCTTTCTCTCTGTGAAATAAATCAATTAATTAATTTTTTAAAAAAAGGTAGTTGGCTGTTGAACCCTTACAAGGGGGAAAAATCACTTTCCAGCCTCTGGAGTAAATTTGGGCAGAGTGAGGAGAGGGACTGCTGTCATTCACAGTAGTGGTTGTGAGAGTCGTCAGCAAATCTGAGGCACTGGTTTTCTTACTTTTTTTTTTTTTTTTAAGAATTTATTTGAGACAGAGAAAGAACAAGTGATGGGGAAGGGCAGAGGGGGAGAGAGAGAGACAGACAGACAGACAGAAAGAGAAAAACAGACTCCCTGCTGAGCAGGAAGCCCGCCTTGGGGCTCGATCCCAGGACCCTGAGATCATAACCTGAGCCAAAGGCAGCCGCTTAACCCACTGAGCCACCCAGGTGCCCCTGAGGCATCAGTTTTCAAAAGCAGATGGCGGTCTGTTGTTTCTTTACTCCACTAAGAACCCGCCCACGAATGTTTATTTGTTAAATTTAAAAAAAAGTTAGAAAAAGGAGTGTTTTTCTGCCAAAACTTAGGAATATAGTTGGGATGAACTTATCACTGTCTGGGAATGGTACCAAGTTCCTGGCTTCGAAGATTTAACAAGCATTAGGCCCCAGATATTTTTCTCTGTTCTGTGAGGTAGGCACAGAGGTAGAATTCAACAAAAGAATCATGCTGAGCGGGAGAGCACTGTTACCTGACAAGTACTCCCACCATGCTCTCAAAAACCAGGGTAAGGATTAGTGTCCCCTCTGGTAAAATCTATAGGGATACAGTGGGACCCACTGGATAGTCTCCTTTGAGCCCTGTGTTTTTCCTAAGAGTGAAGCAATTTCTTGTTCCTTGTTCTGTAGATGCCCTGGAACGTTGTCTGGATCCCAGCATGACAGAGTGGGAGCGAGGCCGCGAACAGGATGAGTTTGCTCGGGCTGCTCTACTCTACGTATCTTCCCATTCGACCTTATCCTCCAGGTTCACACATGCCAAGGAGGAGGAGGATTCAGATCAGGTGGAAGTCCCTCGAGACCAAGAGGTCTGTGGCCATCACGTCCCTACCTGATGAATTTTATTTTATTTTATTATTTTTTAAGAGTTTATTTATTTGACAGAGAGACACAGCGAGAGGGGGAACACAAGGAGGGGGAGTGGGAGAGGGAGAAGCAGGCTTCCTGCAGAGCAGGGAGCCTGATGCGGGGCTCGATCCCAGGACTCTGGGATCATGATCTGATCCGAAGGCAGACCCTTAAAGACTGAGCCATCCAGGCACCCCTGGATTTTAAAATTAAAATAAATATTTCGGGTCCCTCAGTGGAATGATCACACAATATACACACCATTATAGAATAAGAACTGATTTTCTGCTTTTATTTTTTTTATTTTTAAAGATTTTATTTATTTATTTGACACAGAGAGAGAGATTACAAGTAGGCAGAGAGACAGGGAGAGGAGGAAGCCGGCTCCCTGCTGAGCAGAGAGCCCGATGCAGGCCTCGATCCCAGGACGCTGAGATCATGACCTGAGCCAAAAGCAGAGGCTTTAACCCACTGAGCCACCCAGGCGCCCTGATTTTCTACTTTTAGCTGCCAATATAGTTTAGGAAAAAAATATTGTAGCATAAGAGCTGTTTTGTAATTTTGGAAGATTGCTTGAAAACTTTCAGTGGAAGAGCAGCCAGGTCAATGGCGTGGCCACTTGATGAAAGAGAATAAATGTCTTTTCCCAGAATGATGTCAATGACAAGCAGTCGGCTGTAAAGATGAAGATGTTCGGGAAGCTCACCCGAGACACATTTGAGTGGCACCCTGACAAGCTTCTGTGTAAGAGGTTTAATGTCCCTGACCCTTATCCAGAGTAAGTGGATAAATCTGCCCTTATGTCAGTACTCGCTCTCCCATATTAAATCTCTCTTTCTCTCTCACCTACTCAGGTAAATTCCCCTTTTCTAGAGGAATTTGCTTGTAAATGCTTAGAGTTGCAAATTTTGTAGATTTAACTCCCATTGATTTGTTACTAAAAAAAAAAGCAAACGTCCAGGAAGCAAATTTTATTCCATATTGAAGTTACAAAACTCAGGTATGTCAAGTTACAAAAACTTAATGCTCATCTAATTTGCTGCCTTTTTAATGATGCACATAGAGTTTACATTTAAAATGTTACTTATATGAATTCTTTATAAAAGTTTGACACTTACTTGATTATAAACACTACCAAAAAGCATATAAAATTGAATCAGAGGTTTCGTCAGAACATTTGGCTGTATTTTTAGCAGTGCAACTTTTCTTTTTTTTTTTTTTTAAAGATTTTATTTATTTATTTGACACAGAGAGAGAGATTACAAGTAGGCAGAGAGACAGGGAGAGGAGGAAGCCGGCTCCCTGCTGAGCAGAGAGCCCGATGCAGGCCTCGATCCCAGGACGCTGAGATCATGACCTGAGCCGAAAGCAGAGGCTTTAACCCACTGAGCCACCCAGGCGCCCAATGTGCAACTTTTCCTTAATGGAAATACATTTTCTTTTTAAGTAGCCTCCATGCCCAGTGTGGAGCCTCACGTGGGGCTTGAACTCACAACCCTGAGATCAAGAACTGAGCTGAGATCAAGAGTCAGACACTTAACTGATTGAGCCACCCAGGCATCCTGAAAATACATTTTCAAAGTTAATTCCCAGATCTTACTAGAAAAAAACCTAGGGATCTTACTAGGGAAAGCCTCATGGGCCCTATAGTCAGCCAACCAAATTCTTAAACTGGTTTGAGAAGCAAAATCACCTTCAGGGATCTTAGCAGGTAGAAGAGCTAGTAGTAAAAAACATGAGATGTTATTTAATAACATGAGTTGTTATTAAAATTATATATGTATGTTTTCTTTTCAACCCACAGTTCAACTTTGGTTGGCTTACCAAGAGTAAAACGTGACAAATACTCAGTTTTCAACTTTCTAACACTCCCAGAGACAGCATCCTTACCTATAACTCAAGCATCGAGTGAAAAAGTACCACAGCACCAAAGTCCTGACAGTGAGTGGGGCTTCCTTGGGTTCATGTGCTGACCATGGTCTCAACCCCTATCCCATCGGGAAAACAGGAGTAAAGTCAGGGTACACACGGTGCAGGCTCTCCCTCCATTAAGAGACTTGTTCATCTGAATACATTAGCTCATGTTGTTAGAGTCCAGATGTCTACTGTTTGGGGTCGGGGCACTGGCTCAGCATCTGCTGCATTCCCAACACCTACACTGTGCCTGGCCCATCATAGGTTTGCTGATGTTCTGGAATGAATTAAAGACCCATAATGGAGAGCTTGCCTTTTGCTTGCTAATTCTGGTATTACATCTGTGTCCTACCTTTCAGAATCAAGAAAACCATCCAGATGGGATACATCTAAACAAGAAAAGAAAGAAGATTCCATTAGTGAGTTTTTAAGTTTGGCTAGATCAAAAGTTGGTCCACCTAAACAAGAGCCCAGTCCATTAGTAATCAAAGAGGAAGAACGTGCGACGGAATCACCCTCAAATCAGGTATCTGGGGCTCCCAGGTTCTCTTTGCCAGGCTGATAGTGGCCTTAGTCCTTCTCTGTGATGGTGCTTTGTCATCACTGGATGGGAGGGCTCTGCAAACTTTCTGTGAAGGGCCAGATATTGAATATTTTAGGCTTTGGGAGCCATATAGTGTCTATCACAACCACTCCTCTCTGCTGTTGAATGTGAAAGAAATCATAGACATTAAAAAAAATTGGGTTCACCTATGTTCCAATAAAACTTTATTTAAAAAGCAGACAGTGGGTTGGATTTGACCCATAGGCTGTAGTTGCCAGCACCTGCTCTACATTACAGTAGTTTCAATCATATCTTTGATCATGAGGAAAGATTATAAACCTCTCTGCCAGGAATGGCTTTCACTTAACATCAACCACTGAAGTAAAATTCAATGTGTTTTCCTTTGTGGAGAATATAAAGAAAATATATTCTTTATATAAAAAATTTAAAAAATTACTGCTTTAATAGTTACAAGTTGAATTTAATAAAAAGTTTTATTTCTAATAGCCTCATTTAAAGTTATTATTTTATTTTTTAAATGGACAGGCATTAAAAAGTATAGTTCAGTGAGATTTTGTACATATATAGATTCGTAGAGGGGTGCCTGGGTGGCTCAGTCAGTTAAGCGCTTGCCTTTGGCTCAGGTCATGATCCTGGAGTCCTGAGATCGAGTTTCACATTTTTTACTGTTTGATTATGATGCTTCTAAGCGTGGATTTCTTTGAGATTCTTTTGTTTGGGGTTTGCTGAGCTTCTTGAATCTTGTCTTTCACCAAATCTGGGACATTTTCAGCCATTTTTTTTCCTAATATATTTTCTGCTCCACACTCTCACACCTCTCCTGGGACTCTGGAGACATAAATGTTAGACCTTTGGATATTGTCCCACAATTCTCTTTTCAATCCTTTTCCTCTCTCTGTTCAAATCAGATAATTTCTGTTGATCTCTCATCAAGTTCACTGACTCTTCTGTCATCTGCATTCTGCTATCGAGCCCATCCAGTGAATTTCTTATTTTGGTTATTGTATTTTTCATTTGTAAAATTCTCATTTGGTTTATCTTTATATCTTTATATCTTTCATTTCTTTGCTGAGACCTTTTTATTTTTCCATCTGTTTAACCTTAGTCTTGAAGCATGGTTGTAATAGCTGCTTCAAAGTCTGCCACATAATTCTCACACTTTTATCATTTGGGGTTGGTGTCTATTGATTGTCTTTTGAGGTTTTCCTGGTGGTTGTATACCAAGTAATTTTGGATTACATCCTAGACATTTTGGACATTATGTTAGGAGACTTTAGGTCTTGTTTAAATTCTAAGGAGAATGGTGAAGTTTTGTTTTGTTTTAGCAGATAGTTGACCTAATTAGGTTCAGGCTACACGTTCCAACCCATCTGGGTTCAAATGTCATTCCAGTTTTCAGAATCTTTATGGTACTGTTCAGATCATTCCTGCATGTGTAGTTCACAGTGGCTGGTCTGGGACCTGGTTGGTAGCTAATCCCCTAGATCTGTTATCAAAATCTTTGGTTTGCTGTTTAGAGTCAGATTTACACTTGCATAGCTCAGAGGTGAGCCAGAAGCTCACAGACATTCTCTAGGATCACTCTCTTGAGCTCCTCTTCATGACCTTCCTGACCCTGTCTGACTTTCAGTCCCCCCCTCACACCCTCCTATCAAAGGCTGGGACTTGGTTTCCCTGCTCTGGGTTACACTTCCTAAGACTTTATCTGTGGCTGGAGTTGAGGGGCAAGAGGGCAAGAAGGGGGAAAAGCAGTGGGATTTGCTCCAGATTGCTGAGGCCACAGCTTCTCTGATCAGAGAAAGGGTTCCTGTCTGTCAGAGCCTGGCAGCTGCCACCACCATGGATTTGGAAACTTTCCATGGGCTTTCTACTGTTATTTTTTAAATGGTATAAAATCTTATAATTTTGAAGAATTTTGAATCAGTCTCAGAAGTTTAAATATAATTTAGGTACTTTTTTTGTCCCCAAACCACTTGAGCGTAAGTTGCCAACCAGGTGCCCGGCTCTGCGGTGTTTCCTTCAAGGCAGGATGTTCCTTGTAGAACCACAGTATGTCCATCAAGTTCTAGAAATCAGCATCATGCATTCCTGCTATGTCTAATCCTTGGACTCATTCAGCTTCCGCCAGTTGTCCTAATAATGTCTTTTAGGGCAGAAAACGCAGCTTGGGGTCACTTGTTGCATTTAGTGTCACACCCCTTTAGTCTCATCCCGTCTGGTATAGTTTCTCAGTCTTGCAGGATTTTTTTTTTTTTAAAGATTTTATTTATTTATTTGACACAGAGAGAGAGATCACAAGTAAGCAGAGAGGCAGGCAGAGAGAGAGGAGGAAGCAGGCTTCCCGCTGAGCAGGGAGCCCGATGCGGGGCTCAATCCCAGGACCCTGGGATCATGACCTGAACCAAAGGCAGAGGCTTTAACCCACTTAGCCACCCAGGCACCCAAACTCTTGCAGGATCTTGAGGCTTAAAAGATTACAGGCCAGTATTACGCAGAGTGTCCTCAGTTTGGGCCTCTCTGATGTTTCCTTGGGATTAGATTCAGGTTCTGCCCTTTCGAGGGTACTGCCTCAGAGGGGCTAAGGCTGGGCTAGCGCTGCCTCCCGTCAGGTGGTGCCTGGCGTCGACTTGTCCCGTTGCTGTCTCATCACTGCTGTTTGCACTTAGCACATCGGATTACCCCACGCCCGTCTGGGGAGAAGCTGTTGGCAGGGAGGAGTCATGTCTTCTTCATGCCTTTGCTCCTTGTTGATTTAACTGAGTTTGTACCAAGTTACCACCTGTCTCTTTGGCGAATCTGATTGTGCACAGCTGGGCTTCTTGTAGGAATGGCCATGTGTAATTGCAAAGGGAAGTTCCGTGACCATGGTGGCCACGTGCTCCCGGCACCCTCCCCTCCGTGCCGAGTGCCGGTTTTCTCACCAGCATTTTATCCGAGTAGACCGCCTTCGTTAAACTCTCATCTTGGGCCTCTGAAGGCTCGATTGACTCTTGAAAGCAGGACGGAGGCACTGTGCTAGTTCCTACTGCGTTTTTATGGGTCCTTTGCCACTCTGCTGAATGACCCACGTCGGGGAGAGTCTTCGGCGGCTCCTACTAGCCCGCTCGTTCTGCAGTGGTTGCATCAGAAGCATCACAGAAGTAAATGTCATGCGAGCGGCCGTTGTTTAGTTCGGCAGAGCGTGGGTGTGGAAGCCATGTACCTGAGCATAAACGTGTGTGTGTGTCTGTCTGTCTGTCTGTCCGTCCAGAAGGTCTGGCTCCCCTCACCTTCATCCCTCACTCTTATTTCATTGCTAATACAGAATACCAACAAAGGTGTGGATGCACAGACTGAAGGAGAAGGGAGCCGTCCATCCATGGACTTATTTAAGGCCATCTTCGCCAGCTCGTCTGATGAGAAGTCCTCATCCTCTGAGGATGAGCAAGGCGACAGCGAGGACGATCACACAGCTCCCGGGGACGCTGACTTCAAAAGTTCCCAAGAGACTAACTTGGCGGAAACTTCACCTGCGGCTCGAGGTACGTGGATACTTTAGCTTTGGGGACCGAAAGAAGGAAATGAGGATGTCTCTAGAGAGGCTGCTTCTTTGTTTAGTGCAGAGTTCCTTTTTTTTTTTTAATTTAAATTCAATTAGCCAACGTATAGTACATCATTAGTCTCAGAGGTAGTGTTTAATTTATCAGTTGCATATAACACCCGGTGCTCATCACATCACCTTAGTGTGCAGTTCTAACCTAGGAAAATTAGCAAACAATGATGTTTTAATCTTTCACATTTTTAATGGTGGCACCAGATATAAATTTCTGGTGTATTTTTAGGATAGCTGTGTTTGATAATATTGATTTTCCTACTTAGTTGAGAAGAATTTAAAACTAGTAAAATTTTTGTTTAAAAAATAGATTTTTTTTTTACCTGTTTGATGATGAGGTGCTAGAATTATTGGCAACATTTGAACATTCGGGCCTGAGGTACACAGGCGCTCCTCCCCGTGCCGGGAGTTTTGGCACAGAAAAGGAGACCATTTGGTGCTTGCAAGGGTGGGAGACTTTTCAGATGCTTGAGTGGGTGGACAAAATTTTTCATCTTAGCCTTTGGGTGGGCTGCTTCCCCCTGTCAATCTGTGCTAGACTTGGGTGTAATTTTTTTTAGTGCCTTTAACCAAAAAGTTATATAGAGGTATAAAATACTGTTTATTCTTATGTGATTTGCAAATGCCTGTTTCATATTTTTGTGGGGGAAAAACAGTCACTCAACTTAGTTCTTATTTCAAAGTGATTTACACTTGAATTGTAAAAGCTTAAAAATATACACATGTAGAAAGCTTGAGTCCCTTGGAATCCTACTTCCCCGCGATAAACATTGTTAATACTTTGATGCATTTTTTTCCCTGTACTCTGTTTTTCTTTCCCCTATCTGAAAACATAGTCCTCTCTTTAAAAAAAGAGATTATTGCTATGAATATGGTAATTTGTTTGTATTCAGCTTTTCCCCTCTTTGATAATTTATTTTGAGTGAAATTAAACTTTCTGAGCTGGGCCAATAGTCTTAGATCTCTCTTGGTAAGTTTTTCTTCTTCTTGGAAGTTATCCTTCCTCGAGGCCAGCTTTTAACCCTTCAGGTGTCAGTGAGGTTGTCCCGAGCGTGTGCTGTGCACACCCCTGTGTTGCAGCCACTGGTGCACTTGGTTGCGGGTCCCCTGTGTGCCTGACTTCCCAGCTCAGATGTCCATGAGGTTGGAGGTCAGGTTCTCACACTCACGGCTGTATCCTCAGCGCCTGGCGTGAGCTAGCTAGTGGTGCAAAGTGGTGAAGCAAAGCACACATCATCTGGTGGCAACGGGTATTAATTATAGAATTAAACACATTAGTATTAATATAATATTATTTGCTATTAATATAAGTAGACAAAATTAATACCTGGTGTTTTTCAGCTAGCGAGCCAGCACCTCAGGAGCCCACACCTGCTTTCCCGATACAAAAGCTGCAGATAGATGGAAGAGAAGCCTTTGGCCCGCGGCTGCCTCCTGTCTTCTGCCCCAGTGAGTTGAGTGTTCCTTGGCTCACCCGTTTGCATGAGCACCTTTGTCTCGCCTGAGCTGTGACAGCTCTAACCATGTTATCACCTCTACCTGTCTAATCTAACACAAGGCCAGCCATGTACATGCAGTTGACCCTTGAGCAAGGTGGGAGTTAGGGGCGCCAACACCATGCATAGTCAAAAATCTGCATATAGCTTTTCACTCTCCCCAAAACTTAACTACTAATAGTCTACTGTGGACGAGAAGCCTTACCAATCACATACACAATTGGTTAACACTTCTTATATATGTTATACGTATTCTGTACTGTATTCTTACAGTAAAGTAAGCTAGAGAAAAGCAAATGTTAAGAAAATTATAAGGAAGAGAAAATACATGTACAGTACTGTGCTCATTGAAAAAAAATAGACATGTAGTGGCTCTGTGTAGACTCGTGTTGTTCAGGGTCCACTGTGCATACATCTGTTTCTGGTTTATTTGTTCGCAGCCACGTTTTGAACCTCATTGCTTCCACCGAGTGCCTAAATGATAGTTCTTGCTTTATAGCTTCAGAGACCTTTCAACTTTTTTTTCTTTTTAGCACCTAGATAAGTATAGTAGAGTCCTGAGCATCTTAGATGTCACTTCGAGAAATAAAAAATTAAAAATCTAGGACACAAAGATGGGTGAGGAATTGCAGGGAGAAGGGTATTTGGATACTTTCTCATAGTTTGGCTAATGCAGCAAATAAGGTAAAAGTAATTATTTCAGAAGTAAATGCAGTCTACCCTCCTCCCCCAGGATCAGTCAGCAACGTCTTAAATCGACATCTTGTTAAAATGTTTAGACTGGCTTATCCTCTCCTTGAAGGCCAGGTTAGCAAACATTTGATAACCTGGCCTAGGTATATAGATGACATAATTCTATTATTTACTTTATAGTTTCCTATAGCATCCACATATAAATATTGGTTTGATTAATGAAGCCAGCCTTCAAAGAGGTGGTTAAAAAAAGTATGACGTTTTAAAAAATTGCAGTCAGTGTATTTCTGATTTGCTTTAGTTGTTCAGATCTTCAGCTTAAAATAAGTGTTTCAGCATCTAAAAGCTATTATTTATGTCCATTTCCCAGACCATCCTTGATAGCCTTGTAATAGTTAATAACTTGATTTCGTCTATGGGTTATCAAGGGGAAATGGTTTTTCAAAAATGAACATTAAAAAAAAAAGGTTGGGGAGGTCAGATTTTAAAATATCTGACCAAGGGCGCCTGGGTGGCTCAGTGGGTTAAAGCCTCTGCCTTCGGCTCAGGTCATGATTTCAGGGTCCTTGGACTGAGTCCCGCATCGGGCTCTCTGCTCAGCAGGGAGCCTGCTTTTCCCTCTCTCTTTGCCTGCCTCTCTGCCTACTTGTGATCTCTTTCTCTCTCTGTCAAGTAAATAAATAAAATCTTTAACAAAAAATAAATATGATATGATATGATATAATATAATATAATACAATACAATACAATACAATACAATACAATATAATATCTGACCAAACAATGGGACTGGAGAGTTATAGGCACCTGTTACCTGGATTTGGAAAATATCCATGCTTCTTTTTTTTTTTTTAAAGATTTTATTTATTTATTTGACAGAGAGAGAGATCACAAGTAGGCAGAGAGAGAGGAGGAAGCAGGCTCGGTGCCGAGCAGGGAGCCCGATGCAGGCCTCGATCCCAGGACCCTGAGATCATGACCTGAGCCAAAGGAAGAGGCTTTAACCCACTGAGCCACCCAGGCACCCCATTGTGTTGTTTTGGTGCTAGTTTTCTAGTGTTTTAGCTTATAAGACAAATTCATATATAATGTGCTTTCATAAAGGGAGGGTGATGCGAGAGGAGCTGATATTTATATGCCAAATTCTAGGCTATAGGATTCATGGGCGCAGTTCCATCCAATCCTCCATTGAGACAGCAGGGATTCTTACTGTCTCCATTCATAGATGGGGAGACTGAGGCTTGGAGAAGTTAAGCAATGAACAGAAGGTCACAGAGCCGCTGCTGGCAACCTTGAGCTGAGGTTCAGACTCTGGTCTGTCTCTGAGCTTGCCTGAGGACGTTGAATTACAAAAGGCTTGTGCAGTCTGGTCCACCTTTATCTCCACCTGAGTCATCTAGCAGATAAGGCTGTGACCAGGTACTGGTTGGATCACCCGGGTCAGTATGGAGGTTTCTGGCAGTTTCTAAATATAGAGCTACCAGGTAGACATGCTAATCCGTTTGTTTATCAGTGAGGCGGGACAGGAGTTCCGCCTTAATGTTAAACATTCCACCTACATATTCAATAATTCAGTCTTTATTTTCTCCAGCAGTTTACGTGTGTGTGACATTTGCATTTCAGATGTTCGTCAGACACTTGAGACACCCCAAAAAGAGAAACATAAAAAGAACAAAGAAAAACATAAGACCAAGAAAGAACACAGACGGAGGAAAGAGAAGGTGAGTGTACCTTCTGGGTGTCCTGGGACCGGATGCAGGCTCTGATGTCCCTGTTTCTGTCCTGCAGACAAGCCCCGCCCCCCCAGCATATTTGCCGGCCGGGGTTGCAGCAGGCAGGCCTCGGCACACCTTGGCAGAAATGTTCACATTCGTGTAAGCCTTTGATTTTCAAGAACTTTGTTTTTCTCTCAGACAGAATATTTTAATTTTTCAGTTGTACTTAGAACAGTTTTTATTTGTGAACATTAAAAAGTAGGAAAAAGACATTTGCATACTTCAGAGTAATGGTTGAATATTAAATAATGGAATGATATTAATTAATTATTCATTGAATATTAAAATGAAGATATTATTTTGAACATTTTTTCTCCACGACTTGTCATCATTACAAACAGAGATTTGGGTCCATAGCTTGCTGTCCGAGGTAAGGGAAACTTGAAGGAGTTGTGTGTGCTTTCCCGACACCCCTGCTCCCATGATGCATGTGTTTCAGTGATGGCACAGGCTTTTAATTCGGTTAATGTGAGTGTTGGGTCCCAGAGTGCTCTGGGCAGTGGTGGAATGGAGGACGAACAGCTCCGTGATTGGCTACCTGACAGAAAGGATTCCTGAGCATGGAAGATGATAGAAGTTCTCTTGTAGTGACGGAAAAAAAACGGGTGCTGCCGGGTTGAAAACCAAAATTATTTGTTTCTTACCAGCGTATCTCCTCTTCTCTGACCTTCTACTGGTTTCTTCGTTGTGCTTTTTCACTGTGCTTGTTGTCCTGATGTGTAGTTGATCACATATGCCTAACGACATGGACCAGTGAGGTCATGGGAAGGCGGCAGGGTCAGCTGGGATAAGATGGGGGCTAAGTGCTGCCCGCATCTGCCTGGTTCTGCTGTGTCTGCGCTGGAGGACCGGCTTCGAGTGTGCGCGAGCCCTGGAGAGGGCGCACAGCTCTGTGTCCCCGGCTGTCGCATAGGCGGCTCACTCCCAGTGAGGTGTTCTGTCTTTGTTTTTGAATGACTCCAGCAACCAAATGCCTCTTCAGCCTGTCCTCATGGGACTCAGGGCAGGAAACACCCACCTGTCCTCCTCACCCCCCACCCCCGCCTCGCTGTTCTTTTTCAGAAAAAGAAACACCGGAAGCACAAACACAAAGGCAAGCAAAAGAATAAAAAATCAGAGAAGAGTAGTAGTTCTGAGAGTACGGACAGCAGCGACAGCCAGAGTGATGAGGAGGGGCCTACAGACCTGTCACCCCAGGAGCTGCTGAGAAGGTAGGCAGTGGGGGGCGCTGGTTTTCAGAAACCTTCCGGAGGCTTGTTGGAATCGTGATGGATTTGTCGAGAGGCAGATGTCAGAAATGATAAATTTGTATATTGACTCGGCTTTTTAAAAGTTCACTTTTTCCTTACACAAGTACCATGTGACTGTATTATCACTGTGAAAATTCAGACCTTACAGGTAAAGCTTCAAGTGGTTCTTGAGCAGTTTCCCAAACCTCTCTCTCCAGCAGCTCCTGCCATCAGCTTCCGGTGTAACTTTCAAGACTTTTTTGTTCAGTCTTTCTCACACACACACACACACACACACACACACACACACGTACACATATGTTTTGTTGCTGCACATTTTTTAAATAAATAATATAATTTTATGTAGTGTAAATCAATCGAGTATGAACATGTGGAATGAAGAAATACCACCAGATTACTTCTGGAAGTGGCTGCATCCATTTCACCTTGTTATCACATCAGCTACAAACAGTTCAGAAATGTTGGCCAGCACGATGGGCGAAGAATGGCATCTCACTTTTAATTTGTGTTTCTGGGGCTAGTAATGAGGTTGAGTGGCTGGAGGACAGCCTTTGCCCAGGTGCTCTCTTGTGAGTAGCTTGCTCACATTCTCTGCACAGTGTTTTCTGTTACATTGTTTGTTTGACTTGTTTCAGTCAAGTACGGTACTACTTTACTGACTTTTAGGAATTAAGAAAGAATAATTCTGGGTATGAATCCCTTGTGTTTTTGTGTATGACCTATCATGTGGCTTTTAACTGTCTTTGTTATACAGAAGCTCTAATTTTTGGTGCCCTCAATTTTACCGATGTTTGCCGGGGGGTGGTATATTTCATATTTTTGTCTCCTAAAGGCCTTCCCTAACCCAAGATTTTATATATGTGTGTGAGCTATTCTCCTGGTTTTATAGTTTTGTTTTGTTTAATCGATTTGGAATTTTTGGCTTTGTGTTTTTTGTGAACAGAGTAGGGTAGGCATCTAGCTTACCTTTGTCCAAATGGTTAGCTAGTTGCATTAGTTGGGGGAGTGAACGCCAATGAGGCTCCAGTGAGGAAGAATCCCCACATCCCAGTGGCACAGTGGAGGGTAAAGAAAACCAGGGAGGTGCCCAGCTGGCTCAGTCAGCAGAGCACGCAACTCTTGATCTCAGGGTTGTGAGTTTGAGCCCCACATGGGGTGTAGAGAGTACTTAGAATAAATATTAATTAATTAATTAAAGAAAAGAAATTAATTAATAAAAGAAAAGAAAACCAAGAAAGGTACTCAGGACCCCACTTTGTTCTGCTTCAGAGGCACGGCCCTCCTAGGAGGGAATGGGTAGAGGGTGGCACCAGGGGTGGTCGTGGTCCTGCCTGGATGTCACAGTCTTCACTGCTGCACAGCCTGGCCACCTCGGGGCTGGGAAGGGCAAGTCCAGCTTCAGGCTCAGGATGAAGCCGGAGAGGCACGGGTGAGCCCTGGCCATGTCAGCCCTACACGCCGAACCAGCTCATTAAAGGAGAAGTATCTTGGTCAGGTACTCAGTCCCTGTGCGGACCTGCTCTTTCATTCCCTGCTCTGGTTTCTTTTCCTTTCTTTCTTCCTTCCTTCCCTCCCTCCCTCCCTTTTCCTTCTTTCTCTCGCTCTCTTTCTCTCTTTTTCTCTTCCTTCCTTCTTTCTTTCTTAGACGTTATTTACTTATTTGAGAAAGAGAGCAAGAGAGAGCATGAGCAGGGGGAGGAACAGAGGGAGAGGGAGAAGCAGACTCCCCTGCTGAGCAAGGAGCCTGACGTGGGGCTCGATCCCAGGACTCTGGGATCATGACCTGAGCTGAAGGCAGGTGCTTAACTGCTTGAGCCACCCAGGTGCCCCTCTTCCCTGGTTTCTTAGCCATTTGGTACTGTTCTGTTCACCCTGTTTTAATTACTCTGACCTTGTAAGCGTATCTTGCCATCTGGAAACACAAGTGCCACCCCCTTATTCTTTTCCGTTTACTCCTTCAGATTGGACAATACATTCTCATGATTCAGAAATACAAAGGAGATGAGCATTTCAGTTTCATCCCGAGCCTCCTGAAGTGGCTGTGCCCACTCCTATTTCCCTGTCATCCTGCACACCAGCGTGATCGGGGGGAGCAGGGGAGGAACACACCCCGGGCATGGCTCATTTCATCTGTACGCACCCCTGTGAGGCAGACACCCGGGGCCCCTCATCTCGTAGGGGGGACAGCCAGGCCCAGGGAGGTTGGGTCACATGGCCAGGCCCATGGAACCTCACCAACACCGGAGGCCCTCCCCCTTGAGCATCTGGGGCTGTCTGATGAGTCGTTCCTGCAGGGGAAGCCCGTCAGTGCCCGTCTGGAGGGTGTGGTGGGAGGGCCGGAGCAGGGGCTCGCCTGTGGCACTGTGCGGCAGTTGGAAAACTGGGCACACAGCTGTGCACTGATTGGATCTAAAACTTACCATCAAGAGATCCAGAGCTGCAGAACAGCGTATACAGGTGGTGCTGTTGATGGTCAAGTGTCCTCAGGACTTTGGCTTTCCCTGCGTGCACATACATGTACATCCTTACACAGGAAGAGGGCTGGAGGGTTCTTACACCCCTGAGAGCACCTCTGTCCAAGGAAGGGAGGGTCAGAAGTGTGGAGTGCCCTCATCTGAACCTCGTGGTTGCTACAGGTATAGTCCCCACCGCTCCTCACCCCTGAGCCTCCTAAGTTCTCCCCCAGGAGCCTGGAGGGCCCTCCATCCTTTGTGTCTCACTCCCCTCTGTGCATTGCCTGTCTGCGCCCGTCTTCTAGAAGGGGTGGCGGGCGGCTCATGACCACAGGGGTCTCGTTTGCATTCCCAGCACCTGGCATGGAGTGTCACTCTCGGTAAGGGCCCTGGTGCTTTTCTTCTGGGACCGTGCAGCTTGGTTCAGGGTGGAATCGCAGTGTGCCATTTCTACTCCCCCTTCCCCCCGAGACAGCGGTCTGCTACCTGTCTCGGTCAGTTTATCTTGCCCATTCTAGAATTTCACAGACATAGACTCATACGGTTCAGTAACTGCTGCAGTGCACACATACATACATGCACACAGGCCATAAGCTTCATCTCCATGCAGTCTCGTCGCCCAATCAGGGGATACCCCTGCACCCCACGGCCACTCTGTCTTCTCCCACTTAGCCTCCCAGTCCCCATTCCCACAGGTAACCCCTCTACTGGTCTCTGTCACCACTGATGACTCTAGCACTTGGACTTAACCTGAAGGAACCGTGGAGTCGGACTCTTGCATGGGCTTGTGAGAGTCCCCCACGTGATTCCAGCAGCAGCAGCTGGCCCGTCCTCATTGCTGCAGAGTGTCCCTTTATGGGACCACAGGGTATTCATCTCCTCTGTTGTTGGGGGCATCGGGTTTTTTACTCTGGGGCTGTCGAGCAAGGATCTAGAGACAGTGTGAAGCCAAGAGTGAAGACTGTCAGTTCAGGGAACAAACTTTTTTTTTTTTCCAGTTCCTTCGTAGAGGTCCTACGTGAGATAGGGGAAACCAGGATCAGAACTTGCTTTTATAAACAGGTCCTAATATGAGCTGTGGGGTGTGAGTCTCCCCGGGTGTTCTGGGGGCAACAGAGAAGCATTTGAAGAAGATTAAATGAAGCTTCCACGGTCTGTGGCCCTGGGTTCTGTGGGTACCCGTGTGCCACCGGGCCTCGGGGAGGTCTGGCATGCTTGGCCCCCACTGAGCTGTCTGGTTTTCAGTTCTTCCCTAATTGTCCTTCTCTCTCCTTTATTTCTTTTTCCAGGCTGAAAAGTCTTCCACTAAGGAGGCAGTAATTGAATTCTGCCCTGGCCTGTCCCAGTACCAGATCTTCTCCATGATGGAAGCCCATTGATTGCTCGCTTAATACATTGTACAGATTGTATTTATATGTAAATCCATGCTGTAAAATAATTTTTAAAACCTTGACATTTCAAAGGCTGCCTCGGAAGGTTGCAGAAATTGATTTCTATTTTTAACTTCAGTTAGCGTCAGAGGAAATAATCAGACTGTACAGTTTAATTAAAATGGAATTTTTCTATCTTCTTCTTGATTTTTTATTTCCTGTAACTTTTAAAGAGAAATGAGAAGCGAAGGGTTTTCTCTGATTTTGCTCATGAAGAAAGCCGAGTCCAGATAAGGACAGTTGGACTTAGTCGAGGGCTCGTAAGAGGTGGTTGTTCCCTGCTCCTCAGGCACTGGGCTCCTGCCTCTCCTGGTGGACGGTGGTGGCCAGGAGCCCAGTGGGTAGCCCAGGGCTAGCATCGATCCTGGCCAGTGGCCTCAGCCCCTCAGGGTGGATGTCACCGAAGTGTCCCAGACAGTCTCCAAGAGCAGGAGCCGGGAGTGTGCTCCCACAGCCTGGGTCCCTGCTTGGATGCTGCCTCATCTGCACTGATGAGACCTTTGAGAAAAGTGCAGGGGTTCAAAGTGACATCGTAGAAAGAGAACAATTTTCAAAGCAGAAAGGAAGAAAACCGCTTCTATTTCTATCACCCAGAGATGATAACCCTTAGTATTTGGGAATATCCACCCGTCTTTTTTTTTTTTTAGGATTTTATTTATTTATTAGAGAGAGCAAGAGAGAGCAGGAACAGGGAGAAACAGGCTCCCTGCTGAGAAAGGAGCCCCATGTAGGGCTCGATCCCAGGACTCTGGGATCATGACTCCAGCCCAAGGCAGGCGGTTAACTGACAGAGCCACCCAGGTGTCCCCACCCAGTCTTTTTCTGTCGGTGACATTTGTTCCCTGTCATTGACGGTGTGAGATAGTTCCTTCACGCTCTTATATATTGTGTGTCCCCACTCCGGACAGCTGTACCTGAATTCATCCAGGGCCCATTCTGTAACTCCGTGACCATTTCTCTGTTGTTGACACCAAGTGGCCTGGCCAGGAGCCCCCGCACAGGCAGAGGGCACACGACATCACCCTGGGAGAGGGAGCCAGGAAGACCCAGATGGAGGCCGCCAGGCTGGGGCTGCTGGTTTCGCACGCTTGGCCTCAATCCTTTTGCGCCAGGGCTCAACCCCGTTTTTCTGGGAGTGAGCGCGCTCAGCTTGCAGAGGACGCAGGCCGATCGCAGCGCCCGGGGAAGGCACGTCATTTCCGCCCCCCTCCAACCCCGAGGCGGGCGTAGGGCGCAGGCGCACGGCACCGCCCTTCCGGCCGGGCCTGGGTGCTGGGTGCTGGGTGCTGGGTGCTGGGTACCGGCCACCCCCAGGCCCGGCTCCGAGATGGCCTTCCAGCCGCCGTGCGCCCCCTTCTGCCGGGAATCCCCGGATGATGACCTGAATACAGTGTCCCAGCTGCGTCGCGTGAAGCTGCCCTCGGTCCCCTCCAGTGACCTTGAGCAACTCTTCCACAAGCTGCCCTGTGCGGCTCTGATCAGGGCCTATGGCCACTTCAAGCTGTCGACGTTGGAGGCACGCCAGGACCGGCTGCTGGCTCCCTTTGACCCCCTGGAGGTCAGCAAGGACTCACCACCACCCGAGGAGCACCCGAAGCCTGCGAAGAAGTTCTGGGGCGACCAGGAGACCCTCTCCAAGGTCAGACCACGGGGGTGGGGGTGAGGAACGCAGACTTGAACCCCATACGTGGGGAGGTCGCAGTGAGCTGGCGAAAGGGAGCCGTAGGGAGCCATTTGGTTTTGCCAGGGCCCCCCCCCCCAGTGAAGCCCCTGCGCTGCTGTCCTGGGGGAGGATGATGTTCCAAAGTGGGGGATCCTGACCCCACCCAGACTGTGGTTTCTGGCTGAGCCTCCCAAATGTCCCCATGGTGACATCCCCACGTGCATTCCCCAGGGACAAATAAAGGAGCCCTCCCTACCCATGAAACAACTTCAGAAGCAACAGAAAACCTAGAAGAATGAAAAGAACCCCCCTCCCCCCTCCAAAAGCCCCTACCAACACTACTTTGTCTTTCCGTGATACTTGAGAGACATTGCATTAAAACAAAGGCTGGTGGCGGGAGATAATCTGTGGACAGGGAGAGTTCCCGGGGATGAAGAAGGGTTTCCTAACCAAAATCCTCCACGGAGGCTTTAAAATCAGAGCAGAGAACTGAAACAGAAAATTAGAAACTGAAGCTCATGGGATACTCTGAGACCCAGAGAACAAATAGAAAGGATCGATGACCTGAGTGAAGAGGTAACGTGTGCCCGAGAGATCCAGAAGAGCCGAGCTGCATAGAGAAGGTGTTGGAGAGAAAGAGCTGGGGAAGGAAAGAAAGAGGAGGAAACTGTGAAGACCGTCTCCCTGGACTGAGGAAGACGGTGGTGCTCCCTTGGAAAGAGCTGGTCCGGTTCAATCCAAGGTTGCAGGCAAATAGAGCTCACCTTTAGTGAATGCCTGAGTTGCAAGGGGAGGAGCAAGGTGTGCATAGAGACCACAGAAGGAAAAACCTGCCATCAGCTAGAGATGCTGGGCTTCCTGGCCCTCAGAACACCTGGGAGCAGAGCTCACAACGAGGGTTGCTGATTGGCTGTGTGATCTCCTCCAGCAAAGTGTGCGTCAGCGCTGTTAGTCGATATTTATTCTGATTTTTAAGTAAAATGAAAGGACAGCACAGAAATTCTCAGTAGAACATCCCTAAGATTCAAAGTCAATAGATTTAACATGTTCTGCCGTTTTTTTTTTTAAATAGGTCTCCCTAGCATAGCAGCCCTGCCCCTGCTGCCCCATTTCTATCTACCGAGGCAAGAAATGTTTCTAGTTTTTTCTGTATCCTTTAAGAGATAATTTATGCATTTCCCAGCACGTACATGTATATCTCCTCCCCTTTTTTACATCAATGGAAGCATACCTTAGACCCCTTATGCACCTGGTTTTAAATATTTTACTTAGCATATGTTAGAGATCTTTCCGTATCATAAAGAAGGAACTTCCTTGTTCTTTTTTACTGGTAATATCCCACCAGCTGGCTGTCTTCTAATGACTTTAACCAATCTCCTGTGGATACACGTTCAGGTGGCTTATGATATTTTTGACCTAAGGTTTTTATGACCCATGAAGCTGACAGACGTTGAGAAGGTCTGCAGCTTCTCCCAGAGGCAAGTTTCTGACCTAAGAATTCTCTACCTGGCCTAACTGCTGATCCGCAGCAAAGGCAACAGAAAGCCGTTTTTCTTCAGACCTGCAAAGACTCAAGAAAAGATGTTTCTCTTTGAGGACAGTTACTCAGGGGAGCTCTCCAGCAAACAGAAAGAAAGAGAAAAAACATCTCCCTCGCCACCAACCCCCCCGCCCCCGCCCTGTGCTCTCCTGCTTGCTCACTCTCGCTCTATCTCAAATAAATAAAGTCTTAAAAAAAAATCCGGATGAAAAACTTAAGTAAAACAGAGCATTTTAGAATAAACAGAAGGGACCAGTGACTGAAACCCATACACTCTGGTTAACATGGTTGTGTAGCTCAATGAAGATGTTAACAAATGATTCTTTAAAACGAAGAGGCACAATGCAAAACTAATAATGTTCCAGATGATTTCATCGAAGTCTTCGAGATGGTTTGCGAAAGCACATTCTCAATAGGTAATGTTTCATTCCTGGTGTTTCTTTAATGCACACTCACACAGGGACATATCACAATATTTTTTAAATAACTGGTTCCAGATCCCCCCCCCCGCAACACACCCAGACTGCTCCCGACCCGGTGGCTTCCTGGTGCATTTAAGACGAAGTTCAGAGATCTGACCATGATTTTCCAGGCCATTTCGCAAAGGGTTCAACTCCCTGTTGTCCCCCTGCCCTGTGACCTGCGGACATCCAGGCCTGTACGGCTCCCCGGGAAGGGGGCCCCGCGGTCCAGGGTGCGTGGCCCTCTGTGGCCCTGAGCTGCTGGCTGTTAGACTGGGGGGGGGGGCACATCCCCGGCACGCGGGTCAAGAGGAGCCTGTTGAGCACCTGCCATGCCCATGAGCGCAGGACTCTAGCTCCGGACCTGGGGTCTCTAACCCTCGGTTCCTGCTGGCCCTGCAGCGCCTAGATCAAGGCCCCGCGAGGCTATGTCATCTTCATTGATCAAGTGAAGGAATGCTGCGTATATAAAAAAAGAACTGATTTTTTGTGTTTTTTGTTTTTTACAAAAATTGGGACTGTCCTCTATACGCCATTTTTGTCAGTGCCTCTGAATGTCTCGGTATATTTGGGACGTCTTTTCGCAGCATCTCGGGGGCTCTTTCCCTAATGAACCCCAAAAGTACTATGATGCCCAGCAAAAAACTTGGAACGGGCATCCCTAGAAAGGATGATGGGGTTGAGGGATGCTCCCCGTTCCTGCCGGTCTGTTTGCCCATAATTAAGCTCTGTTTTTGCCATGGGAGAACAAAGACCAGGACTTTGGCCTGGAGACGGAGGCTGCTGCAGAATGCGGAGCTGGGACCCAGGCACCCATGACAGAAGGGGTCGCAGCCCAGGGAGTTGGCTGGCTCCCCCGGGCTGCCGGACGCCCAGGGCCCGCCACCCCCTGGGCTTGCCTACCTCCCCTGGTGGCCCAGTGGGTCTCCGCATGCGCATGCCGCGACCCCTGGCGGAGAATGCCACCTTCCCGCATCCCCACACCCCTGCGCTCCCTGTAACCCCGGTACCCACGTACCCACGTCTCCCCTCATCCCTGCACCTGCGGCTGCGCCTCACTCTAGCCTGGGCCCCCCATCCAGAGTCCCTGCATCTCTGCACTCCCTGGCGGCAGAGCCCCGAACCCTGGTTGCTGTGCCCCGCATTCCCTCGAGTTCCTTCATATTCTTACAGCTCGCGTCCCCACATCCCCAACACACATCCCCTGCACGTCATGGGGGGTGGGCAGTGGACCGGTTCAGGCTTGCTCCTTCTGTCCCCCCTCCCTTCTAAAAATACTGCTTTATTGAGATGTAATTCACATATTCATACAATTCACCCATATAAAGTGCGGGGTTTCAGCGTATCCCGAGTTCTGCAACCAGCGCCACATCACTGTAGAACATTTCATCGTCTGAGAAAGAAGCCCCATCCTCATGAGCAGTCAGTCCCCATTTCTCCTCAAGCCCTCCTCCCAACTCGACCCAACTACTGATTGACTCTCTGTCTCTATAAAGTTGCTGCTTCTAGACCTTTCCTAGAAAGAGAATCAAACAGCAGGTGGGTCTTTTGTGACCGGCTCCTTTTCTTCAGTACAATGTTTTCGAGGTTCATCCATGTTGCAGGAGGTACTAGTACTTCATTATTAAAAGTACATGTATATGCGTGTAATAAAGACACGTTATATGTATCATAAATAGACTTTGTTCTTTAGAGCAGTTTTGGTTCAGAGCAAAGGTAGGCAGAAGGTGGAGAGATTTCTTGTATATCCTTTGCCTCCACACGTGCATGGCCTCATTATCAACATGCTCCTCTAAATGAAATATATCAAACAATTGATGATCTTGCAATGATACTCGAAGTCCACAGTTTCGCTCTGGGTGTTGTACATTGTATGGTTTGGACAAATGTATACTGATGTGTACAGTCATTATGTTATCATTATGTTATGTTATCATAGAGAATAGTTGCATTGTTCAAAAAATCCTCTGCACTCTGCCTGTCATCTCTCCAAACCTCCCTGCCCCTGGTAACCACTGATCTCTTTACTATCTTTTTAGTTCCCAGAATATCCTATATCTGGATATATACATTATGTGGTCTTTTCAGACCAGTTTCTTTCACTAGTAATTTCATTAGTAATTTGAAATCTACTAATGAATGTCCTGAGTCTACTAATGAATGTACTGAATCTCCTAAATCTTCCATTAGTAATAATGCATTTAAGTTTCCTGAATGTTTTTTTTTTTTCACGACTGGTGTCTCTTTTCATGGCTTGGTAACTCAGGTCTTTTTAGCACTGAAAAATATCCCATTATTCGGGCGTATCATATTTTATTTATTCATTCATCTGCTGAAGGACATCTTCAGGTTTTTCAAGGTTACTTCCAAGTTCTGGGCAATTATGGATAAAGCTGTAAAAACATCCATGTGCAGAATTTTGTGTACACATAATTTTAAACTCCTTTGGATAAGTACCAAGGAGTATGATTGCTGGATTGTATGTGAAGAGTATGTTTAGTTTTATAAGACACTGTCAAACTGTCTTCGGAGGTGGCTGTACTATTTTGCATCCCCACCAGCAATGAATCAGAATTCCTGTTTCTCCACATGTTTGCCAACATTTGGTGTTGACAGTGTTCCAGATTTTGGCCATTAAATGTGTGTGTAGTGGTATCATACTGTTGTTTTAATTTGCAAACCCCCTATGAGAAATGATGTGGAACATCCTTTCACATGCTATTTCCCACCCATGTATCTTTTTTGGTGAGGTGCCTGTTAAGGTTTTGGCTCATTGTTTTTTATTGGGTGGTTTATTTTCTTATTATTTTCTTATTTGACAATTTTGGATGATAATTTTTAATCATATGTGTCTCTTGCAAATGTTTTCTCCCAGGGTGTGGTTTGTCTCTCATTCTCTTGACGTTGTCTTACACAGAGCAGAAGTTTTCAGTTTTTATGAAGTCCAGCTCTTCACTTATTACTTTCATGGATTGTGCCTTTGGCATTGTATCTAAGGAGTCATTGCCATACCCAAGATCACCTAAATCTTCTAAATTATTATCTAGGGGTTTTTTAAATTTGCATTTTACATTTAGTCTGTGATCCATTTTGAGTTTTTGTGAAGGATGTGAGTATGAAGTGGTATCTCAATATGGTCTTTTTTTCTTAAGATTTTATTTATCTGAGAGAGAGAGAGAGAAAAAGAGCATGCGAGCTCAAGCGGAGGGAGGGGCAGAGGGAGAGAGAGAAGCAGACTCCCCACTGAGCAAGGAGCCCGATGCAGGGCTCGATCCCAGGACCCCACCCAAGATCATGACCTGAGCTGAAGTCAGACACTTAACCGACTGAGCCACCCAGGTGCCCCTCAATTTATATTTGATTTATATTTTCCTAATGGCTAATGATGTTGAGCACATTTCCACACGCTTAGAGCTCATTGACTTACTTACCTTCTTTGGAGAAACGCCTATTCCGATGTTTTGCCTATTTTAAAATTGGATTGTTTTGTTTTTTATTGTTGAATTTTGAGCATTTTTTCTGTATTCTAGATACAAGTCTCTCATCTGATACCCGATTTCCAAAAGTTTTCTTCCATTGCATGGGTTGTTCTTTCACTTTCCTGATAGTGCTCCTTGACGGGCAAGGTTTTTAATTTTGATAATGCTGCCGCCACCGCCTGTGCGTGTGATGTGGGAGCTAAGGAAACACTGGCTAACGCAAGTTCCTGGAGATTTACAACTACGTGTGCTTCTAAGAGCAAGTTCTTGGAGATTTACAACTATGTGTGCTTCTAAGAGCCAAAAGATCTCAAAGATCACATTGAGATCTTTAATCCATCTTGAGTTAATCTTTGTAGATGGTGTGAGGCAATGGTCCAACTTCATTCTTTTGCAGGTGGATTTTATTTGTCTCAGCACGATCTGTTGAAAAGACAAATCTCTCCATTTTTAATTACTTGGCCCCCTTGTTAAGGAAGCAAGTGACTAGGGGCGCCTGGGTGGCTCAGTGGGTTAAGCTGCTGCCTTTGGTTCAGGTCATGATCTCAGGGTCCTGGGATCGAGGCCCGCATTCAGCTCTCTGCTCAGTAGGGAGCCTGCTTCCCCCTCTCTCTCTGCCTGCCTCTCTGCCTACTTGTGATCTCTCTCTCTCGGTCAAGTAAATAAATAAAATCTTAAAAAAAAAAAAAAAGGAAGCAAGTGATCTAAAACACGAGGGCTTATTTCTGGATTCCCAACTCTGTTCCACCCATCTCTATGTCTGTTCTTAGATCAGTAACTGCCGTGTCTTGTTTATGGTCACTTTTCGTATGTGGTAAGCTTTGAAATTGGGAATTGTGAGTATTCTGCCTTCATTCTTTTTCAGGATTGCTTTGGCTATTTTGCTGTTCTTGAGCGTGCATATACGTTTTCGGATCAGCTTGTCAGTTTTGGAAAGGAAGTCATATGGGATATTGAGGGGACACTGCCGAGTCCGTAGATCATCTTGGAAGGTATTTTGATCTTAACAATAGTAAGCTAATAGCTAATCCGTGAATATGGGTTGCTTTCCCGTGTCTTCAGGTCTTCTGAAATTTCTTCCAACAATGTTCTGTGATTTTCAGAGTATAAGTTTTACACTTTATTTTAATTAAATGTATTCCTATTCTGATGCCTTTAATGGAATTTTTAAGTTCCTTTTCCCCAGTTGTATAGAAAAACAATTGATTTTTTATATTAAGTCTTGTATTTTGTAAACTGCTGAACTCATTCAATCTCTCCTTTTTTTCAGATCCCATTTAAAGTTCTGAAAGGACACGAGGACCTTGTGAGCTCCTGTAACTTCTGCGTGGATGACACGAAGCTCCTCAGTGGTTCCTATGACTGTACCCTGAAGCTGTGGGTAGGTGGTCTGGCGTGGGTAGGATGAGGACGTCCCGGGAGGGGACAGAAGCTTGTGCCCTGTCTTATGGAGAGTTCCCAGATGCTCAAGGATCCCAAAGACTTGGAGAGAACTTTCTGAGTGAAATGCAAGAAGGAAAAGCCAAGGGAGGGTTCAACCCTAGCGTCAAGCCCCTGGAGAAAGATGAGTTTAGTGTGGTTGCTGGCAGCCTGTTGATTTGGAAACAGTAGGAGCGGGGGATGGGGACCCCTGGTGGGACCCCTGCCCAACCTACTGTTGGGTAGTTCCCGCTGTGCCTGGGATCTCTGAGCTGTGGCCTCTCTTTGGGTCTCCTTCTCATTTGGAAAATTCCCTTCCATCCACAGAGATGGTATGGTCAGGCCTAGGTGGTCGCTGAGAACAGAAAAGTGGCCAAGCCTGGGACCTGTCCATGAGGGGTGGTTGGGATGGGCAGGCTTGAGCATGACTCAGTGCCCCAAGCTTCAGGAAACAGGGGTCCAAGGAACAGGGGTGTGTGATGGTCAGGTGAGGTCGCAGAGATGTGGCCACCAAGAACTCTTTCAAAGCCTCTGGGCTTAGCCAGCAGATGCTGGAAGGCCTGTCTGGAGGCATTGCTGGTCAGTCTGGAGGGGCTGATGAGGGAGCAAGGATGGGGGATGTCAGTGACTATTAGGGGGCCAGGCCACAGATGACCGTGTGGCTGGGGCTGGGGCTGGGCCCATAGCGGTTGACAGTCCATTCTGAGTTTTTTTTTTAAAGATTTTATTTATTTATTTGACAGAGAGAGAGAGATCACAAGTAGGCAGAGAGGCAGGCAGAGAGAGAGGGGAGGAAGCAGGCTCCCTGCCGAGCAGAGAGCCCGATGCGGGCCTCGATCCCAGGATCATGACCTGAGCCAAAGACAGAGGGTTTAACCCACTGAGCCACCCAGGTGCCCTCCATTCTGAGTTTTGCCACCTCCTCCGGCTTCCGGGGCAGGAGGAGATAGAAAGGCATCTGGGCTGGTTGCTGGGTTCTGGTGCGGGTAATCAGGTGAAGGATAGCTCTTCACCCTCCAGGTGACCACAGAGGCCATCTTCTGTGTCATCAGTGGGTACCAAGGCCAGGCAGATGAGGCAGGAGGGTTTGGGGATGGTTCAAGTGGTTCAGCTGTGTGACCCTGGCTGGTCACGTGATCTCCTGGGTCTCCAGAAACTCTCCAGGTCCAGCTGCATGCTGGGGCTAGCCTGGGGCCTGTGTGGCCCATACCCGGCCCCCGCAGGCATCCGTTTCCCACCTCAGCTGCAGCCCACACGCTCCTTCTGGGAACCCTTTGGGTTCCTCTGAGAGTCTTAAACCCTTTCCTGCCCTCTGGGGAGACTGAGAAGCCAGGGCCGAGGGGGCTCTGCGGGTTGTCATCACCCAGGAGAGGGGGAGGGCAGCTTCTAAGCACCGTGCTTGGCCAGCTCAGCTCCTCCCCACATTCTTCTCACCTTTTGAACCAGTGGAAGGACTCCCAGGAGTTTCTGTCTGTTTGGGCCAAAAGGCTCTTATCTCTAAAAGGGGAGATCTGCCTGTTTTCTCTTGTTGTCCCAAGATTGGAGACCATCCACTGAGATGTCCCTGGTTTCCCACAGTAGCCCGGCTGCCTAGTCCACACCACTGTGTCCAGGATGCAGTTGCTTCGGCCTGTCCCAGTGTCCCGATACCAGCCTTACTCAGGGCCTTGCCTGCCTCTGCCAATTTCTCCAGGCCCCTCCCTGTGCCCCTCTCCACGCCCCTACCCCCAGCTCCCGCCAGAGTCACCAGGTGTCTGCCCTGGCTGGCCCCATTGACACCTCCTCCAAGAAGTCCTCTTTCCTCCTCCTGGTTCCCTTTTCCCCACCTTTGCCCTTCGGCTGGGTCCTCCGTGGCTCTGCCTGCGCCAGTGCAGCTGCCGTTCCCGGGCCCTCCCTGGGCAGGTGACTCAGCCATTGACCGGCACACTGCCTTCTCCTGTCGCCAGAATGTCCCCCAGCTTCTTCTTCTTCTCCCCACTCCTGTCACCTCCCATCTCCTGTCCCTCCTCTTGGGCCCCATCCAGAACCCAAGCATCTGATTTAATCGTTTGGAAGCTCATTCACCCTCACTGTGGACCATTGTGAATAGTTTGCAAAGTCCTTACATGTATGAAGAGGCTGGGAAAAAGTAATTCTTTTTTTTTCTTTGAGAGAGAGAGGGAGGGACAAAGGGGCAGAGGGAGAGGGAGAGAGAATCTCAAGCAGACCCCATGCTGAGTGTGGAGCCCGAAGTGGGGCTCAGTCTCACAATTGTGAGATCATGACCTGGGCTGAAACCAAGGGTTAGACACTTAACCGACTGAGCCACCCAGGCACCCTGGGAAAAATCATTCTTAACCCTGCACCCAATATCCCTCTAAGATATCAGCATGCCTCTTGCCAGTCATTAAGAAATAGCAACTTTGGTGGTTTTTCTCACGGCCCGCAGGAAAAACAAGAGCCGTCATTTCACAACCCTGCAGTTAAGTGCCGTAAAAATGTTGGAATATAAGTTTATTTTTTTCTTGTTTGCACATGTTTACAAAATTGAGACCATAAAGAAACACTGTTTACATAACCGTGATCAACTTGGGCTGTAGGTATTGTCACATTCCCCTACTTTTCCAACTCTTTATTGGAGCAACTCTTTTCCCTTCATTTAAACTCTGACCAGTCAGAGAATTATCTGAGTCAATTATCTGAGTCCACAGAGGGGTTCTTGCCTCCCAGGGCCAGGTGAAGAGGGAGCTTATTTATTTCAAGAAGCATTCAGTATAAAGCAGAGACGTTTCCAGTGCCTTGGACTTCACTAACAAAACCTGGCTTGTTTGCCATCTACCTCTCCCGGAAGGACTCTCTTCACAGCAGGTGCACCTGTCCTAAGAGGGTTCTCCGTCTACGGGTGCTGTTCCTTCTCCTGTCCGGCAGGTGTCACTATCAAGTGCTGAAGCTGTACATGGACTGGGCCTGAGGCTGGTCTGTTCCAGGCCGCCCTTAGCCTGCCCCCCCCCACCCCCCCGGGGCCCTGTGCAGACTGCAGTCTCAGGCCCCACAGAGATCGTTTTCTTGGTTCCGTGTTTGTGCTAGAGCCACATACCAGCCAGAGAGGCTGGATCGCATGCAGGCTGCCTGGACCCATTCTTTCCTCCCAAGCTAGTAGACTTGTGAGTCCAGGCTTGCAGCTTGGATGGGTCCTGTCCCGGTGAGTTCTCTTTGGATTCCTGCTGTCTGTCCCTGCCTCTGATTAGGGCCTGCTGGGTTCCCCAAACGCAACCCCACTGTTTCAAGTCTTAAGTGAGAGGCGGTTGAGGGCCTGGGTCTGTGCAGAAAAGGGTTCACGCAGCAGGTGTGAGACTGCCTTCGAGGCTGGCCTTGGCTGGCACCTGGGAGCTGGACTGGCCCATGGTGTCCTGCAATCTGCTAAGTGAGAAAGAGGGCTCAATGTACCCAGACTGTTGGCATAAGCCGTGGTTCATGCTGAGTACCTGCTTTCCTTCTGGGAGTCTGGATTTTGGTGTATGCTAGAGAATCCCCCCAAACCCCTGGGCCCCAAGGCTCAGGCATATCTCCCACATAGATGACGCATCACATGTGTTATCACAGCGGATTGCTGGAGGGCTTAGGCGTATCCCGTGTGACCCACTGGGAGAGACTCTTGGAAGCTTGCGCCTGGTCTCGTCTGGACTCCACCCCAGTCTCCTTCCCCTTTGCTGGTTTTGCTTTGTGTCCTTTGCTGTAGTCAATCTTAGCTGTGAATCTGACTCTCTGCAAGGTCCTTTGGGGGTCCTGGAGAATCAGTGAGCCTGGGGGGGTCTTGGGGACCCCTGACAGACCCTCTTTGCCCCCCAGCACAACTTGGGCGCGCGCTCTCTCTCTCTCTCTTAAGATTTTAGTTATTGCTTTGTCAGAGAGAGAGCACAAGGGGGAGCAGCAGGCAAAGGGAGAGGGAGAAGCAAGCTACCCGCTGAGCAAGGAGCCTGATATGGGACTCGATCCCAGGACCCCAGGATCATGACCTGAGTTGAAGGCAGACGCTGAATCAACTGAGCCACCCAGGTGTCCTCGACTTGGACTCTTAACGCAAAGTGGGCTCTGCCCATCAGGAAGTACTGTCCCAGGCCTGCCCCCACCAGCCCAGAAGCTCCCATGCTCCGTATTTTCACCCAGGAGCCCAGGACCTTTCTAGGAATTCATCGTCTTCCCAGAAACCTGTTTTCCATGGGGACTTTCCACCGCAGCTTATCCTGAAAAGCTCTTGGCATGTTTCCAACGGAAAATATTTCACCTCGGCCACAACAGGCACTTTTCACTTTGGCACCCTGTTTTCTTCTCTTCACCTTCTTGAGTTATTGCCTGGCTTTGATCTCATCATATTCTCTAGTGGTCAGCCGCCGGCTTGCTAACACTGGCTGCCACCCACTGTTAGCGTGCTGGAATTCGGTTTAACTGCTCCTTTGAGGTGACCGGGACCAGCGTGCCCGCCATCCCCTCTAACACCCAATGAACAAGTCTTTGACCACAGTTCTGCCTATTAGGCAAGACCCCGCAGAGCAGCGCTGCTGGGTCAAAGGGTGTGAACTTTTAACAAGTTCTTGAAAGGTCTTGAGAGAGTCTGCCAAGCTCCTTTGGCCAGGAGAGATGGAGGAAATTGTCTCCGGCCCTGCCCCCCAGTGGGGCTGTTTGGGTCTGGCACCTGTGCAGGGGAGGGGGCATTCGCCAGGGACACCGTGGGGAGGGGTAGGGTGCCCTGGCTGCCCTGGGGAGAGGCTAGAAAATTCTTTTGCTCTTTGGAACGGGGCGCAGGGTGTGGGACCAGGGGCCGTTCCACTTTGCTGTTGTGGACAAGCTCAGGGCTGCTGTCGAGCTCAGCGCCGACCTCCGCCAGCAGCCCAGTGACCTCTCTCTCTCTCTCCCTCTCTCCTGTTGATTCAAGGATGCTGTGGATGGCTTCGTCGTTCGGGATTTTGAGCACAAGCCCAAAGTTCCTGTCTTAGAGTGCAGCGTGACGGCTGACAGCAGAAGGTGACCTTCCCCTTGTCTGGCGCTGGGCAGGAGGGGCGCGGGGCGGGCCCGTGAGCAGCACGCCAGGGACGCTTTTCCGTCGTCTTGGCAGCTGCGCGCCCCTTCTCCCGCGTCTGGCCCCACGGTTCCCACGGTCTGCTCTGAGGGCCCAGGGAATGTGACAACTCTTGGAAAATGCTGAGCGCTGAAAAGACAGCACGTATGGTGGCTCAGACAAAGCCGGTCTGCCTTTCCTTCACAGAGTTGCTTTTCTGTGGTCACACCTGTGGCCCCGCTGAAGCTGCAAGGGGCCACGAGGCCTGAGTCCCGGGTGGCATCTCACAGGGGGAAACGGAGCCCCAGGATGTGAGATGGACCTTTAAAACACAGGGGCTTTTTATTTTATTTATATATTAGACACAGAGAGAGAGTGAGAGAGCACAAGCAGGGGGCGCAGCCAGCAGAGGGAGAAGCAGGCTCCCCGCTGAGCAGGGAGCCCGATGCAGGACTCGATCCCAAGACCCCGGGATCATGACCCGAGCCAAAGGTAGACGCTTAATGACCGAGCCACCCAGGTGTCCCAAGGGGCTCTGGCTTAAAATAGATTTGCTTGTACCCCAAGCAGCAGCTACAAAGTAAAAACTCGCGTGGGACTCCATCTTCCACGGGGGACACGGATTCCCACAGAAACCTGCCATGGGAGAGAGGCGCATGTATATTAGTATGGACAAAGGTACATTTATGTTACGTTACTAAACGTACAAGAAAACGTTTTAGAGCTAAGTGAGCTGTCAAAGTGTTTTTGTAAAGAGACAGCCCGTGAGCAGAGAAGGAAAGGGTTGGTCCATGTGAGTGGTGGGTAACCCCTCAGAAGGAGACCATCACTCACAGGAGAGAAGACAGAGTCCCTTTAAGGCCCAGAAGATGGAAGAACATATCTGGGTGGCCGGGGTACTCAGGAAGAGTGTGCAGTGGTGCCCTGGCATGAGATTCCATCTGTTTCCAGGGAGGTCATGGAGGGGGCTCAGGGAGCATCTTGAGAAAGAGTCAGGCATGACTTGCCATCTTGGTCCAAAGTTACAGACATTTTCTATGAAGAATTTTCTATGTATTTTTTTTCATAACACCCATAGCCGTAACTGTCTGGGTCATTTTCTTGGCAGAATAATCACAGCGTCCTATGACAAAGCGGTGAGGGCTTGGGACCTTGAGACAGGCAAGCTGCTGGTGAGTGTGGCCGGCCCGGCACCGCAGCACGGGCTCTTGACTGGGCCTCGGGGGGCCTTTGAGAAGGGGGCTGGTGGGAAGGGAAACCAGTCTTTCAGAAAAGGAGAATGTTATCAGGGACACCAGGTGATGGAGGGGGGCGTCGGGGAAGGAAAGCTTCTTGGGGCAGCACAGGAGGGCTTTTGCTGGAAGGGCGGGAAGGGTTTGGATACACAAGCAGGGGGGTGGGGGAGACAGGGGCACGGCATTCCAGGCAGGAAAAGACAGCCCTGTGGGGGTGTTGAGATTTGATGGAGCCAGAGGTAGAGCTGAGGCCATGGGACAGAGGCCACATGGTGAAAACACGAGTGTTCTGGGGCGGGTCCTCTCCCGAGCTTGGGGGCCCACCATCCATCCATCCAAACCAGCCTGAGACTCCCTCCCTCTCTGTCCCGTGGCCTAGCAGCCCCAGGTCTGCCGAGGGCCCCCCCGGGGAGCTCCTCATCGCCTTCCCTTTGCTCCTCATTTCTGCTCCATGCAAAGATCCACTTATATTCACTATAAACACCCCAGAGATTATAGTTCATATCTTGGCATCTCTTTTCCTGTGTCTGCACACATTTCCAGATGAACACAGGCGAGAATGTTCTGTTAACAAGGCGACATCATTCTTTCTGGATACTTTCTGGATCTTGACTTTTTTTTTTGCACTCAAAAGTAAATGGTGGGTAAGGACATACTGATGTCATCCTTTTTCATGGACGTGTGGATTCCATGGTATGGATAAGTCAGGCTGTGTGGCACTATTCCCTGGGATAGGACATTAAGACTGTTTTTACTTTTCTCTATCGAAAGCGACGCTACGATGAGAAAACTCAGTGTGCAATTTTTTGTACACACAATGGAATATTTTTAAGGAAATAGAGCTGGATTTTATTGCTAATTTGGTATAGAAACATGGCCTCTTAAAAATTATCCTCTGGACATCTGTGCCAACTCCTGTCCAATGCACTGGAGGGGCACTCGCTATCTCACAAGCCAGCTAGCATGATTTTTAAAACATTTTAGCCATTTGGGTCGGTGGAGAAATGAGACTAGCGTTGACTGCTCCTGACTTGGAGCATTTATTCCAAATGTTTGTTTCTTCTCTTGCACATTTCCTGCTCTTGTCTCCAGCCAGTTTTGCTATTTGAGAAGCTTTTCTTTTTCTTCTTTAAACATCTTTTTAGTGCTTTGACTTATTTTTGGTGCACCAGCGATCCGTGCCACTTGCCAGGTAAATGAATTGCTTATCCACCACTGTTTGACAGATTAGCCCGAAATTTAACAGCTTGAGACAACAAATGCTTATTATCTACCACTTTCTGACAGAAATCTAGGAGCAGCTTAGCTGGGTGGTTCTGGTTCAGGTTTCTTATGAGGTCACAGTTCAGAGGTCACCTGGGGTTACAGTCATCTGAAGGCTCAACTGGGACTGAAGGCCCCCTTTCCAAGATGGCGCACTCACATGGCTTTGGTCAGGAGCCCTCAGTTGCTCTCCCCCAGGGGGCTGCTTGAACGTCCTCAGGATGTGGCAGTTTGCTCCCCCAGAGTAAGTGATCCAAGACAGAGCAAGGGGGAAGCCATGGTTTCCTTTATGACCTGGTCACACACTGTCTCTTCTGCCATATTCTGTTCGTTAGACAATGAGTCACCAAGTCCAGCCCAGCCTCCGGGGTGGGGAATTAGGCTCTACCATTTGGAAGGAGGACTGTCAAAGAATTTGTGGGTGTATTTTAAAACTGTCAAAGTGGCAATACCATCATTTGTAATGTACAGGGAGGCCCTCCTTTCCTAGAATGTTGAGCGACTCATTGTCCCCTTCTTGAGGTTTGCTGCCAGCCTTTCCCAGGGGATTGTGAGAGGCCTGAGGGGCTGGGCTGTGATGTCTTGTCAACGGTGCAAGGCACAGACAGGGTAGACACTTAATAAACACTTGCTTACCCAGCCAAGTAGGAGGAAAGTTGGCCAATACAAGAACCTTGTGGCCAGTTCCACTAGGTGTTCTACCTATCCTTGTCCATCTGTCCTGGACACAGAGTCATTCATTACATTGATTTATTTATTTAATTAATTAAAACCAACCCAAATTTAAAATCCAGTTCCTTATTTGTACCAGCCCATTGCAAGTACTCCATGGCTCCGTGTGGCCAGAGACTAGTTAATGCATTGGACGGTGCATAGGTGGAACATTTCTGTCATCCCAGAAAGTTCTACTGGACCGTGGGGCTAGAGAGAAAACCATCTTTTGACTGTTGCCCCATTCAGTGGAAGATCGATCACGAAACCTTCATAGCCTCCTGTAAGCTTTCTCCTGATGGCAAATACGTAGTCTCGGCCTTGGACGTGGACCGGGCCATTTGTATAACGGATGCAGAAAATGCCACCACCGTGTCATACATCAAAAGTGAGTTTGCAGGGGTGCCCTGCTCTGCTCTTTCTGCTGCAGTACCAGCCACTTGTCACCTGACCAACAGTGATTTTCATGGCCTTATCTAATGAGGCTGTAATGAGCCATCTCATTAGAGACGGGACCCTCACTGAAAAAACACCAGCGGCTAAGACCTGGCCATTGGTTCAGGCTAACCACAGGATTAGCCCCGTGCTTGTCATAAATGAAACAGTGTTCTGGTCCACTGTCACGTGGACAGTTAAAGCCCAACATTTTTTTGAGTGGAGGCTCGGCCTTCATAACAGTTTTATCTATATTTTTCTTTTTCTTTTTTTTTAAGATTTTATTTATTTATTTGACAGAGAGAGATTACAAGTAGGCAGAGGCAGTCAGAGAGAGAGGAGGAAGCAGGCTCCCTGCTGAGCAGAGAGCCCGATGCGGGCCTTGATCCTCGGACCCTGAGATCATGACCTGAGCTGAAGGCAGAGGCTTTAACCCACTGAGCCACCCAGGCGCCCTATCTATATTTTTCTGAGCACAGACCTGGCACGTGGGCGTGGCCCCCCAGCTGTCCCTCTCCCCTTCCCGTGTCCCTTCATCCTCTACCTGTCCTCAGCCTCCAGCTTCTGGCTGCACAGCATGCTTCTGCATGCTCTGCCCCACCTCCAGGCCTTCGCACCTGCTGTTCCTCCTTCTGGGCGCCCTCTTCCTATTCTGGTTCCCCCGCTAACTTTTAAGGTCCCTCCTCGACCTCTCAGGCCCGGGTCAGCCTTAGCCCAGCACATGGTCAGCACCCGGGAAATGTTTGTGCGAGTGTGTAGTCCCTTGTGAAACTGGAATTGTGTTTCCATGATATGGTCACTGCCGCAGGGGGAGGCCCGAGGAATGCCACGTAATGAGTTGCTTTCCCTGTGCTTCAGATCATCACAACCGGTCTCTCACAGCGTGCTGCTTTGACCCCGACAGCCAGAGGGTGGCTTCTGTCTCACTGGACAAAAGCATCAAGATCTGGGACATTACATCCCAGGCCACGCTGCTCACCATCACCGAGTGAGGAGGGGCCCCATCCTGCAGCAGGGAGGTGGGCCCAAGTCCCCATTCGTGCCCTCCTGGATTCGGCCTGTACACCTTTGGCCTGCAATCGGGTGACCACTTGGGGCATCCCCAGCTTGGGCACGGGTACTCGGAGGAGGCTGGAGTTGGACAAAGGGAAGGAGGGAGGCAGGCGGGGGGGCCACCACTAGCTGTGGCTTGTGAGTGGGGACAAGGCTCAGGTGCATTTGTTTCCACATGAGCCAACCCTGGAAAACATTATGCAGAGCTCCCCCACCTCGCTCCCAAATGTGAACTTCCAGCATCTCCTGTAAAAGGGGAAGATCTGATCATCTGGGGCACACGGGGGTTCCCTGGCGGGTGGCCCCCACTGGGTGGGGGGCCAGTCCTCTCCAGTAGGCCCTGGAGACAGGATCCCAGAATGTGTACGTGCCCCGTCACCCTGCCAGCTGCACTCAGTGATGAGTGATGCTGGCCTGGGACAGGCTGTCCCTTGGGGATCTGGTCAGGGGTTAAGAGTGTGCAGGTTCGTATCCTGTGTGACCTTGGACCTTCGATTCCTCACCTACAAACTGAGCAGAGGTGAGGTCTGAGCAGGACAGCACACGCAGATCCTTAGCACCGGCCCTGCGGTGTGAGCTCAGCACATGTTCTGTTACCGAGAGGGACTCTCAGGGACACCTGGGTCGGGGTGCTGCGGGCCACTTCCCTAGGGCAGTGAGGGGTGTGGGCAAGTGGAGGTGGCCGTAGTTCCTGCTGTGGGCGTCACAGCCCACTGTGTTCTGTTTACCCCATGGGGATGGAAAGGGAAGTGAGCAAAATGTTTATTGGTATTTTTGATCAACCCAAATGTATGATTTGGGGGGGGGATGTAGCTTTTAGTAAGAAAAGATAAAGGCAGAAATTCTCAGTGCCACATGACAGGGCCCCCGAAAACAGAGCGCCCCACGCTTGATTTCACGCTCTGCTGTCAACGTCCTAAAATTCTTAGTTTTTGAACAAGGGGCCCTGCATGTTTTTATTTCCAAAATATGTAAATTACTTTTTGAAAATGTAAAACATGCAATACAGTACAAAATTAAAAAGGAACAAAAGGATCTCTAGTGAAAAATCACTTTTACCTGTCTCGTGGTCATTTGCTTCCCCTTTCCCTCCTTCCTGCCTGTCTTTCCTTCTCTCTTGACAACTTTATTGAGATATAATTCACACATCAGAGAATGCACCCATGTCAAGTGTACAGTTCAGTGGTTTGGGGGAATATCACGTTCCCCCAAATTTAAATTTAAATTGTGGTAAAACTATATATAACATAAGATTTTCATTTTAACCATTTTTTAAAAGATTTATTTATTTTAGAGAGATGCGGCAGGAAGGAGCAGAGGGAGAGGGAGAGAGAGGAGGAGGGAGGGACAGATGGAGGTGGGGTGAGAAAGAATCTCAAGCAGGCTCCATGCTCAGTGCGAGCCCCATGCAGGGCTCGATCTTACAACGCTGACATCATGACCTGAGCTGAAATCACGAGTCCGGCACTTAACAGACTGAGCCATCCAGGTGCCCCTCCCATTCATTCCTAAAAGATATTTTTGCTGGATATAAAAATTGGGGTTGACAGTTCTTTTTTTCTTTCATTATTTGAAACCTGTCCTGTCACTTTCTTCTCGTCTTCATGGTTTCTGATGGAGAATCCACTGCCATTCAAATTGTTTTTCCCCTGTAGGTAAGGAGCCATTTCCTTCTTGCTGCTTTCAAGATTTTTTTTCTTTGTCTTAAGTTTTCAGAAATTTAACTAAATATTTATTTAAAAAATTTTTTTAAAGATTTTATTTATTTGTTTGGTAGAGAGAGAGATTACAAGTAGGCAGAGAGGCAAGCAGAGGCAGAGGAGGAAGCAGGCTCCCTACTGAGCAGAGAGCCCGATGTGGGACACCATCCCAGGACCCTGAGATGACCTGAGCCAAAGGCAGAAGCTTTAACCCACTGAGCCACCCAGGCACCCCTATTTAAAATTTTTTAGGTAATGTCTACCCTCAGCATGGGACTTGAACTCATGACCTAGAGATCAAGTGTTGTATTTGAAGTTTAATTATGATGTGTCAGGGGGTAGATTTCTTTGGCTTTATCCTAGTTGAGTTTCATTTAGCTTTCTGAATCTGTAGGTGTATGTCTTTTGCCAAATTTGGTAAAATTTCAGAAATAATCTCTTTGATTACTTTTTTGGCACTTACCCCCTTTCCCTCTGGGACTCTGAAGACATAGATTTTAGAACTTTCATTATAGTCCCACAGGTCTCTCAGGCCGGTTTTTTTTTCCCCTTCTAGTCTATATTTTGGATAATTTAATTTATATTGTCTGTCTCCATATTCACTGATTCTTTTTCTCTCTCTTTCTCATTGAATTTTTCATTTTGAATTTCCTATTTTTCAGTTCTAAAGTTTCCATGTTGCTGTTTGTCATATCTCTGATTTCCTCATGGAGGCTTTCTGTCTTTTCATTTGCTTCAAACGTGATTATAATTGTCCATAGAAGCATTTTTATGGTGGCCACTTAAAAATCCTTGTCAGATAATTCTAATGTCTGTGTCAGGTCAGTGTTGGGCATCTGTTGATTATCTTCTCATTCACAATGACATCTTCCCATTTCTTAGTATGATGAGTGATTTGCCATTGTGTCGTGGACGTTGCGTGTATTAATTATATTAGAAGACTCTCAGTCTTAAAATCTTGTTCTAGCAGGCCACCTCAGTAGAGCCTGGCAAGGATCGCAGTCTAGGCTCCCCTCTTGGCCCTTGCTGGCAGAGGTGGGGATGGGATGCAGGTTTTCCTGAGATGTTTGGCTGGAATAAGGTGGGTCGTGGCTGCAAGTTTTCTGTCTTGCTAAGCTATCCATTTGGCTAGGAAGAATAGGCTTTTCTTGAGGGCCTTTTAACGGTCCCCATTGTTTCTTGGATTACAGGCTTTTCTAGTATTCAGTACAGGATATATGAAGACACACAGCATGCCATTCTCGGACCCCAAGATGTCATGCTGGTCTGCATTCTTGTCTCAATCTTGCCTAGTCTCCTCTTTGCTTTATAAATGCCCAGGATTGTTAGTTGGAGGAATAGGGAGAAGTGCATTGATTCCATCATGCCCAGAAGCAAGTACAACAGAAGCACTTTCCCCAAACTATTGTGAAGTACCACAGTCTTTTATGAGAAATGGAATTTGTTTGAAATGAGAGCCCCATCCTGGGAAATAGAGATAGCCCTGGTTTAAATCCCAACCACCATGTTTGGATTCTGGGGAAGGCTTTTTATCCATATCCAGTATATGCTGGGATGGCTCTTAGCCGAACAGCCACAGGGATTTGGAGAGTTTGATCCTGGATAACCCTGGGAAGTTGACATTTCTTCTCCTTTGCTCTTACTCAGTCTGTGCATTACAAAGAACTGAAGCAGAGTCCAACACACTGGCCTGAGCTCTAGAAAGAACAGTTTTGTCCAAGCTTTCCTTCAAGTAAAGTGACTGATTTTATGATCCAGGCCACTCAGAGATGCTCGTCTATGTTTATAGATTTTCTTGAAAACGATTTATAATGGAAGATGAAATTCATGGGGGAAAATACTTTGAGGATCACAAAGAAACAAAACAGCCAAATTCTGACAGATTTTTTAAAAAAGACAAATAAAAATTGAGAATTGATAACTCAAAACTTAATGAAATGCATAGTACTCAAATATGCTTTAATGACATCTGAAGACAGATGAAGGGAGAGGGAGAGAAAAGAGAGGGAGTAGTTGGGAAGGGCAGTGGGAGGGTCAGGGCGGGGGCGAGGAGAGGCCTCCATGTCTTGGAGAGAAAGGAGGTGGAGGGTGAGCGGGAGAATTCCACTTTGTAAGTGTGATCCAGTACAAGACTGGAAGAGCTGTTCTTCTGTTGACCACCACTAGCAGATTTTCCAATGCTCTTTTTCCTCAAGTCTCAGGTAGCTCTAAGTAGTGCAATGGTTCTTAACCAGAGGCAGCTTTGTCCCCCAGTGGACAATTTGCCAATGTCTGGAGACATTTTTAGTTGTCGTAGCTGAGTGTAGGGGCTACTGGCATCTAGTAGACGCTGCTCAACATCCTACAGTGTATGGGACACCCCCCGACCACAAAGAATTGTGGGTAGTACAAAATGTCAGTGTTGCCATGATTGAGAAATCCTGGAATATTGCACAGTCAGAGCAATTAAGATCTGGACCTTGGTAATATATATACAATGGATTCTTACTCAGCCATCAAAAAGAATGAAATCTTGCCATTTACAATGACATGGATGGAGCTAGAGTTTATTATGCTAAGTGAAATAAGTCAGTTAGAGGAAGACAAATACCATATGATTTCACTTATATGTGGAATTTAGGAATCAAAACAGATGAGCAAAGGGGAAGAGGGGAAAAAGAGAAAGGAAAGAGGGAAACAAACCAAGAGACTCTTAGCAAACTGGTTGATGGAGGGGGGTGGGTGGGGGATGGACTAAATGGGTGATGGGCACTAAGGAGGGCACTTATGTTGAGCGCTGGGTGTTGTATGTAAGTGATGAATCACCAGATTCTGCTCCTGAAACCAATATTACACTATATGTTAACTAATTAGAATTTAAATTTAAAAAATGGGGGAAAAATAAAGATCTGGACTATGGTAGGCAGTGATCAAAGGAATGATGCCCATGAGGTCCAGGGATAAGCTCCAGTGTCCCTCATCTCGGCTGTGTCCTCAGATTCTCCAGGCAGGAAGTGCTGATGTGTGCACCCTTCCATCTGTGTTCCAGGGCACATTCTGGTGCAATCTCAAACTGCTGTTTTACCTTCAGTGGCCATTTCCTGTGTACAAGCTCTTGGGATAAAACCTTAAAAATATGGAATGTGCATACAGGGGAGTTTCGGAACTCTGGAGCCTGTGTGACTCTGATGAAGGGCCATGAAGGTTCTGTGAGCTCCTGCCACTTCTCCAGAGACAGTGAGTAATGAACACATAGAACGATTTCACATCTGTGGGAGTGCTGGGGCAGATCTCATGTTCCAGTGCTTTGGACTTGCCGTCCGTCATATAGAGAGGCAGTTTCTCATGATGCCAGTCGTGAGGGTGGATTTGTTTTCGATGAGAACACAGAAGCCAAGAAAAGACATTCATAGGCAGAAGTTTGCAAGTAGCAGAGACTCAGCTTAACGAGACTTAGGAGCCAAAGATATTTATTAGCCCCTGGAATGGGGAAGTCCTAGAGCAGATCTCACTTCAGGTGTGTCTGGGTCCAGACACTCAGACAGTTCTGTCTGGGAGCCAGTCCTGGAGAAAGACCCTTCTTTTAGATGGTTCCAGCGCAAAGTCCCAGGACAGTCTTTCATTGGCTCAGCTTGGGACACACACCTACCTCGGAACCAATCACTTTAGCAGGGGACGAAAGGCTCTGATTGGCTAGGTTTGAGTGACTTGCCCACCCCCCTGAACTAAAGGTCTGAGTCAGTACCCTCCAACCAGGGGGAATGAGAGGATTGTGTTGGGGTGCTTCCCCATGGGAAATTGGGGTGTTGACAAATGAAGGGGCACGGGTGCCAGCAGGGGTGATGACAGGAAGCGGCCTCAGGCCACTAGCCTCAGTGAGAGAAGATGGCTTTCCTCCTCCATTCTCGTGGGGAGTGGGGCTCGCTCTGTGTGTGTTTCAGGGGCCCCTAGCCAGTGCAGAAGCAGTCAGAGCCTGGCTTACGAAATGCTAGAGTGTTTTTGAGCAACTTTACCTCTTCACAAGCAGTCTCTGTGGGTTAGACCCCCATTATGAGGCGTCCCACCAGTATCTGTCCTTGTATTTTGGGGTTCAGAGTTGCATACCGTCCATCATCACTATTCACACATTCTGCACATGTGAATTAGCATACTGGGTAAAATGTATTCATAACCTTAAAATCAGTATTTTTGGCACTTTTGTGATGGGGTAGGGCAGTGAAGAGTGTGAGTTAGCTACGCACACACTCCCAGCTGCAGTTGAACAAGGCGACCCTCTGCCTTCTTGTTTCGGTTCCCTTTTTGGAAAGTGTCCGTTTTGTGGGCTCTTTAGGGCCCAGTTATTTTGCATTTGGTGGCTTTGGTTGGTGCCTCTGCTGTTTAAAGAGCCCCCAAGCACAGCCCAAAGTGCTTGCTGTCCAGTGTTCCTCAGCAAGAGAGGGCGGTGATGCACCTTACAGGGAAAGCAAGGTGTTGGATAAGCTGGGTTCAGGCGTGAGCTCCAGCACGGATGGCCGTGAATTTAATGTTAATGAATAAACACCATGTGTCAACTACAGTGTGTTTCAACAGAAGGAGACCTGAAACAAGGTTATGTATTGATCGGCTAATGAAATGTTGGGACCAGAGAGGCTCCTGGGAAGCTAACCCTATAAATCCCCTAGGAGAAATCGTTCACCATTGACTAATGCAGTGTCTGTGGTAGCTTTACAGAACGTCACTGCTGTGAACAACGAGAATGGACTGTAACTGGCTGGGGGTCATCCAGCCACCCCAGGAAGGGGTTTGAGTGTCCTTGGACTGAACCATGGTGTCACCTCGCAAATACAACCTCAGCCTGCTCTGACCTCGCTGAGGGGGGAAGCAGCTGGCAGGCGAAGATGACCACCCCCCTGTCCCCTGAAACGTTATTGTTTTGTGTTGTAGCCTCTGTTCTCGTGTCTGGAGGGTTCGACAGGACCGTGGCTATCTGGGACGTAGCAGAAGGCTACCGGAAGCTCTCCTTGAAGGTACTGATGTCAGCATCAGGTAGAAGGTCCGTGCTGGGTGCTGGGATACAGCAGTGACTGAGACAGACCTAAATGTCCCCACTGGAGCCGACACCTCTGTGGGGAAGAACAGACAAGAAACCAACAAGCAGATCACTGACTGTGATGAGTGAAACAGAGCAACCACAACAGAAGTGAAAGAGACAGACCCCAAGGACTAATCCACAGTGGGTGGGCAGGGAGGGCTCCTTGGAGAAGGTGGCATTTGAGCTGAGAACTTGAAGGCAAGGAAAGACGGGGTGAATGAGGACCTGGGCGAAGGGCATTCTAGGCAAAGAGAACAGCAAATGCAAAAACTCAGAGGTGGAGGGCGCCTGGGTGGCTCAGTGGGTTAAAGCCTCTGCTTTCGGCTCAGGTCATGATCTCGGGGTCCTGGGATTGAGGCCCGTGCCGGGCTCTCTGCTCAGCAGGGAGCCTGCTTCCCCCTCTCTCTCTGCCTGCCTCCCTGCCTCCTTGTGATTGCTCTCCCTCTGTGAAATAAACAAAATCTTAAAAATCAAAACAAAACAAAACAAAAAACTCAGAGGTGGAAAAGTAAGAACAGTAGGAATTACTGTGCAGAAAGATGAATGCCATAATGAGGCATACAGAGAAAGCTATGGGCTGCAAAACAGTGGGTCTCTGAGCGCTCTTGCCTACAAGTTACAGGAGACTCGACTCAAAATGGCTCTGTGATGAGGGGATGGATTGTCCCAACTTGGCAGGAATCCAGAGAGGTTAGGCAGTCCTAGGATTGGCTACAGCAGTGCCTGCGGGCCAAGTGCCCCCTACCCCAAGATTCCTGCAGCCTCCCTTGTCTTGTGATCTCACGGTGTGGCTGTGAATCCTTGCATCCACGACTCTTGGTCTCTCAAGCTCCTGTCCTTTGTGTCACTTCTCTTGCTCTCCTTCCTCCTACCATACCACACTGGCTTGCCTTCCATCTCTTTGCAGAAGGGGAAGGCTGAAGAATGTCCAGATGCTGACACAGAGCCCTAACGTCATTAAGTGTCTCTCTTCTGAGCTCCTTTTTACCTGAGGAAAATAACCCCCAATTGCTCAGGCCACAGGGGATAGGTTTGCAGTGACTCGAAGCAAGAGGCCCCTCACCAGGAGGACCTCGGAGTGGTTATTTCCCAGAACAGAGAAGGCAAACGAAAGCCTGCAAGAGGTGCTGTGGGACCGGCTGGGAATATAGTCACTCTTCTTCCATCCTAAACACTAGACACTGTTTTAAAGAGCACGGTGTCATGATGGACACGTGTGTCATCAACATTTGCACTTTGTATTACGTGGCACGGGTGACGTCAGGGAACCCCATTAGTTGCTCTTGAACGCAGGCATCCCTGGGTCCTGACTTTGCATTTTTGTGTTTGTCTTGCTTGCCAAGTTTTTTCCTCTAGGTCCTTGTTAAAATTCTATTTTTCTTCAGGGCCACAGTGACTGGGTGACAGACGTTGCCATTAGCAACAACAAGAAATGGGTCCTGTCTGCTTCAAAGGTAAAAGTGGCCAACCTTTGAGTAACTTAGAGTCTCTCTCACATTTGTGAGAACTGGTGCTCACAGAAGTGTTACCATCAAGCTAAATTCCTGGGCTGTTTCAGTCTGGGGCCCCTCCTCTCCCCCCATCCACCCCAGGCTGTCCTCAGTGCAGGGAGCTGGCTGGGCCTGTGGGAAGCAGGTCTTCATGTCTGCTCAGGTGGGGAGTTGCTGGGGATTTCCGTGACTGCGACCATTGACATTTGAGCTTTGTTGGAGCAAGGGCCTGCCCAGACCAGTGAGTGATGGAGCCAACGGGGAGCCTTTGAGGGAAAGGTGTCAAGCTCATTGGCAAGCAGCAGAGACCACCCTGAGCTCCCAGGTGGGTCTTCCCTCTCTGTGTCACTACACCCTGGAATTCCCACGCCAATGGCACAGAAGAGCAAGCCCAAGGGTATCCTGAAAGCTGACCTCCAGGTATGGTGAGCCCAAGAGAAGAAGAGGGGGGCCCACCTTGGCCTCTGCTGACCTTTATTAGAGCCATGTCATTCTGTGGTCTGGGGGTTTCCAGGTGCATGGGACCATGGGTGACTCAGCCTGCCATGACCAACTTGTTAGAGAACCAACCCAGATACTGCCACACCCGACCCCAATACCATAATAACAGAACACATAATAGAAGTTCTATGCCGATGGGTTATTGTTGTAATATAAAAATATGAAAGATGATTATGAAAACTCTGTCTCAGTTGTCTCAGCTGGAAAAAAGTAAAAGTACAAACCAAAATAAGAAAAATGAATGTTTATTTGAAATGCATGTCTCATTTGGTATTTTTTACTTCTCTGTTACATAAATGCTAGTATTGAAACAGTAATAATTGGGCTACTTAATGGCAGCAATTAGTAGAAATTAATAATAGGACTCATTTTATTTTTATATTTTAAAATGTTTTATATTTTATAATGCTTTATTTTATATTTTGTTTTTATATTTTTACGTAAAACATTTTTCTTTTTTTTAGATTTTATTTATTTATTTGACAGAGACAGACAGACAGTGAGAGAGGCAACACAAGCAGGGGGAGTGGGAGAGGGAGAGGGAGAAGCAGGCTTCCCGAAAAGCAGGGAGCCCGATGCGGGGCTCGATCCCAGGACCCTCAGATCATGACCTGAACTGAAGGCAGACGCTTAATGACTGAGCCACCCAGGTGTCCCGTGTTTCTTTTATATATTTTATATTTTATAATGTTTTTATATATTTGATAATATATTTTATAATGTTTCTCTCTTATGGCAATATATTTAGACTTTTTAAAAAGCCTTCATTGGAAATTCAAATGTTGTAGGCTATATTATCATGTGTGCTTAACATACATAAACGTAAGACTTAAAGAATACAATAAGATTGATTCAATGAATATTATTTCCATTTTTTTATGTATTTATTTCCCCAGCTTTATTGAGCTATAACTGACTTATAACATGGCCTAAGTTTAGGGGGTGCACGGTGTTGTGGGGGCTGCCCCAGCCTCTGGACGCCCTTCTTTTCTCTGAGGTAGCAACAAGACCAAACCCTGACAGCTGAGCTCCACTTGGGCCTGCAGCTGTGCTCTTACCAAGCCCACTCCTCACCAATTCCCGTGTCCGCCCACGGGAGGCCACCAGCCGAAACATCCTCCCAGCAAAAGCTGCGGGTCGTGGAGTCCTCAGGGTCTTGCTCACTGGAGCTCACAGGTTTTTAGGTTTGCAGGAATACACTTCCGGCTCTCCAGAGCTGTCTGAAGCTTCTCAGTCCGCAAACCTCTTTTAGTGGCCGCGGCATTTTGTCAGTCAGCCGGGTCCTTTGCCACAAGAATTGCGTGGTGTAGGCCGGCCGCGTCTCAAGTGGCCATTACCGTAAAAGGCTCTGAAGCACATTGGGCGCCATCATGACTCGAGCCTCTCTTTCTCAGGGAAATGGCCCTAAGGCAGAGAGGAAATCAGAACTTGTGATAATAACATTGGATCCCGGATAAGGCACAGTTTTAGTACAGAAACTGAGAAAGTCCTGTTTGGCATGATTGCCATTTTCTTGTGATTTTTTTTTTTTTTTAAGGACTGAAGCTGTCTTATTTAAAAAAAAAAACAAAAACAAAACCCTGCTGTCACTTTACGATTTTTTGTCACAACTTGCAACCAAGGGGCAGTCACTTAATCCATCTTTAGGCTCACTGTGGCCTCTTCGAAGATCCTGAAACAGTGTTGGAGAAACAGGGTATACCTTTTTTTTTTTTTTTTTAAAGATTTTATTTATTTATTTGACACAGAGAGAGACCTCGAGAGCAGGAACACAAGCAGGGGGAGTGGGAGAGGGAAAGCAGTCTTCCCACCAAACAGGGAGCCTGATGCGGGGCTCGATCCCAGGACCCCGAGATCATGACCTGAGCCAAAGGCAGAGGCTTTAGCCCACTGAGCCACCCAGGTGCCCCTCTAGTGAAGTTTAAGATCATCTCATCTTTAAATCCTAATCCAGCTAGAGTGAAATTCTTAAGAGGAAAACAGGCTATATTTAAACATCTCAAAATGAAGTCAAGATTAAAATGTGAAAACCAAAAATATTAACATGTCCTAGAAGGAACACTTACTTTGGATAGAATACACTGAATGGAATTTTCCAGAATTCACATTTGTGTTGTCTGAATAGATGAGAAATACCTAGTTTGTATTCAGATAAGATGTCAACACGCTTTTATGTTTTCTGCATTTTCACTAAAATCTTCACAGAAATCAAGATGATCTGAAACTCCCAACTTCTGAATCAAAGTATTTAAGGGCTAGGTTGCAGGGATTCGGCAAATCACTTGATATCCTGTGGAAAGTGATTGTTGGTGGACTCTCACAGCTCCACACAGCAAGGGGTCAACACCGATGGAATCACTGGCCGCTTTGGTTCTCCCACATAGCATTTAGTTGCACCTGCTGGTTCAGATGTAACATTACTCGGTGTATTAGTTTCTTATTGCTGCTATAATAAATCACCATACACTTTACCCCTTACACAACAAAAACTGAGTATCTTCCAGTTCTGTGAGACAGAAGTAGGACAAAGTCTTGCCGAGCTAAAATCAAGGCATCTACAGGACTGTATTCCTTTCTGTAGGCTCTAGGGGATAATCCATTTCCTTACCCTTTCTAGTAGCCACCACACTCCAAGTCTTGCTCACCTTCTTGCATCTTCAAAGCCAAGAACATTGCATCTCTCTGTGCCTTTCTTCTATAGGCAGGTACTCCTCTCACTGTGGTGTCCACTTTTAAGGACATTTGTCACTATCTAACCTCTCTGGATAAACCTGAACAATCTCCCTATTGTAAGATCAGCTGATCAGCGAACTTAATTCCATCTGCAACCTTAATTCCCCTTTGTTATGTCACCTTACATATTCACAGGTTCTGGGGATTAGGGTGAGGACTTCTGGGGGGTGGGCATTGTTCTGACTCCACTCCACACCATAAAAACAATCAAAGGAATGATACGATAATGGCTGACTGTTTGAGCAGTATTCCCAAACTAATTAATCAGTTGCCATTGTCTCGGGAGTACTGGTGTCTTTTTTTTTTTTTTTTAAATATGGGTTTTGGGCTCCTGGGTGGCTCAGTGGGTTAAAGCCTCTGCCTTCGGCTCAGGTCATGATCTCAGAATCCTGGGATTGAGGCCGGCATCGGGCTCTCTGCTCAGCAGGGAGCCTGCTTCCTCCTCTCTCTCAGCCTGCCTCTCTGCCTACTTGTAATCTCTCTCTCTCTCTCTCTGTCAAATAAATAAAATTCTTTAAAAAAAAATATGGGTTTGCCAAATGAATGTAATGTATCCGCCATGACGGTTTCATACAGAATAGTTTCCCTCCCTAAAAATTCCCTGTGCTCCACCTGTCCATCCCTCCCCTTCATCCCCAGAACTCCTGGTAGCTTTTTACTGTCCATAGCTCTGTCTTTTCCAAAATGCCACATAGTTGGATGCATTCAGTCTGTGGCCTTTGCAGACTGGCTAGCAACATGCATTTTAGGGTCCTTCGTGTCTCCTCATGACTTGACAGTTCATTTTTAAAAATCACTGGATAATATTCCATTGTCTGGATATATCAGTTTGTTTTTCCTTTCACTTAATTGAGGGACATTTTGATTGCTTCCAGTTTGGGGTAATTATGAATAAAGCTGCCATAAACATCTGTGTGCAGGTTTTTGTGTGGCCATGAGTTTCCAAGACATTTGGGTAAATACCAAGGAGTGTGATTGCTGGGTCACATGGTAAGACTACATGTAGCTTTGTAAGAAACTGTCAAAGTGTCCTTTTTTCTCTTTAACAGTTTCTTTAAGATATAATCCACTCACCATACAATTCATACATTTAAAATATGCATTCAGTGCTTTCCTTTCCCCCCCCAGTGGCTCTTATTACACAGAATTGTGCATCCATCCCCACAATCAATTTTAGAACCTATTACCCCCCAAAGAAACCCCGCACACTTAGTCATCACCTCCAATCTCCCTATTCCTCCCAGTCTTGGGGAACTGCTAATCTACTTTTCTTTTTAATAGACTGTGTTTTTATTTTTCTATTTTTAAAAGATATTTATTTATTATTAGTTTCATGGGTACTAATACTTATGATTACTTTCATTAGTTGCATATAACCAGTGCTCGTTCCATCACGTGCCTTCCTTAATGCCAATCACCCACTTACCCCATCCCCCCACCTGCCTCCCCTCCAGCAACCCTCAGTTTGTTTCCTATAGTTAGGAGTCTCCTATGGTTTATCTCCTTATCTGATTTCATCTTATTTTTCCTTCCCTTCCCCTATGTTCATCTGTTTTGTTTCTTAAATTCCACATATAAGTGAAATCATATATGTCTTTCTCTGACTGACTTATGAAATCCCTTAGCATAATAACCTCTAGTTCCATCCACGTCATTGCAAACAGCAGGATTTCATTCTTTTTGATGCTTGAGTAGTATTTATTTGAGAGAGTGCACGAGTGAGGGGAGGGGCAGAGGGAGAGGGAGAGAGAATTCCAAGCAGGCTCTGCAGTGAGCTCAGAGCCTGGCGAGGGACTAAATCTCATGACCCTCAGATCATGACCCTGACTTGAAATCATGAGTTGGACGCTTAACCAACTGAGCCACCCAGGCAGCCCTCTTCTGTGTTTTTAGAGCAGTTTTAGGTCCATAGCAAAACAGAGGCAGTACAGAGATTTCTCATATACTCCCTGCTCCCACAAATATGTGGCCCTTCCCCATTATCAGTATCTCCCACCAGGTGAGACATTTAGAATAACTGATGAACCTACACTGACAGATTATAATCCCTCCCTTCCCAAACCCCTGGAAATCATTGATCTTTTTACTATCTCCGTAGTTCTACCTTTTCCAGAATGTTATATAGTTGGATGTGTATAGTATATGGCTTTCCTCAGACTGATTCTTTCAGTTAGTAATATGCAGTTAATATCTTTTCATGGCTTAATGTCTTCTTTTTCTATGTCTTTTCATAGCTTAATAGCTCATTTCTTTTTAGCACTGAATAATAGCCCATTGTCTGGTTGTACCACAGTTTATCCATTCATCTACTGAAAGACGCCTTGGTTGCTTGCACCTTTTGGCAATTATGAATAAAGCTGCTATAAACATCCTTGTAGAGGTTTTTGTGTGGACATATGTTTTAAATTCCCTTAGATAAATATCAAGGAGTTTGATTGCTAGATTGTATGGTAAGAGTATGTTTAGTTTTGCAGGAAAGCCACCAGGTGGCTGTACCATTTTGCATTCTCATCAGCAGTGAATGAGAGTTCCTGTTGCTTCCTGTCTTCATTAGTATTATTGTTTATGTTCCAGATTTTGGCCACTATAATAGGTGCATAGTAGTATCTTATTGTTACTTTAATTTGCAAATTAAATTTGCATATGATGTGGAACATCTTTCACATGTGTATTTGCCATCTGTATACCTTTTTTGGTGAGGGCCTTTTAAGATCTTTGGTCCATTTTTTAACTGGGTTCTTTGTTTTCTTAAGTTTGAAGAGTTCCTTATAGATTTTTGATAATAGTCCTTTATCAGATGTCTTTTGCAAATATTATCTCACAGTATCTTTTGCAGAGCAGAAAATTTTAATTTTAATGATGTTTAGCTTATTAATTATTTCTTTCATGGACCATGTCTTTGATGTTATATCTAAAAGTCATCATCAAACCCAAGGTCATCTAGATTTTTTTCCTATGTTATTCTCTAGGAGTTTTATAAATTTGCATTTTTTTAAAGATTTTATTTATTTATTTGACAGAGAGAGAGAGATCAGATCACAAGTAGGCAGAGAGGCAGGCAGAGAGAGAGGAGGAAGCAGACTCCCCGCTGAGCAAGGAGCCCGATGCAGGCCTCGATCCCAGGACCCTGAGATCATGACCTGAGCCAAAGGCAGAGGCTTTAACCCACTGAGCCACCCAGGTGCCCATAAATTTGCATTTTTGTCTGTGATCCATTTTGAGTTAATTTTTGTGGAGGATATAAGGTCTGTGCCTAGATCCATTTTTTTTTTCCATGTGGATGTTCAGTTGTTCTGGCACCAATTGTTGAAAAGACTCTAATTCGTCCATTGTATTTCCTTTACTCTTTTGTTAAGTGGATTATGTTTATGTGGGCCCATTTCTGGGCTCTCTATTCTGTTCCAATGATATGTCTGTTCTTTCACCAGTACCACAGTGTGTTGATAACTGTAGCTTTACAGTAAATCTTGAAGTTGAGAAGTGTTGGTCGTCCAACTTTGTTCCACTCTTCGTCATTATATTGGCTTTTCTGGATCTTTTCCCTCTTCATAAAAACTTTAGAATCAGTTGTCAATATCCACAAAATAACTTGCTGGAATTTTGATTGCGATTGCACTGAATCCATAGATCAAGTCGGGAAGAACTGACATCTTGACAATATTCAATCTTCATATTCATGAAGTTTCATAGTTTTCCTCATATAGACCTTGTACATATTTATACACACACACACACCCCTAAGTACTTCATTTGAGGGTGTGTGTAAATGGTAGTGTTTTTAATTTAAAGTTCCAGCTGTTCATTGCTGATATATAGGAAAGTGACTGACTTTTGTGTATTAACATTGTATCCTGCAACCTGGTATGATCACTTATTAATTCCAACATATTTTTTGTTGATTCTTTTGGATTTTCTACATAGACCACCATGTCATCTATGAGCAAAGAGTTTTGTTTCTTCTTTCCCAATATGTATACCTTTTCTTTCCTTTTTTGGTCTTATTATATTAGCTAGGGACACTAATTTATTTTTGTTTTAGTTTTTTAAGATTTTATTTGAGAGAGAGAGCGTGAGCACAAGTGGGGGGCAGGGGCAGAGTGAGAGAAGGAGACTCCCTGCTGATTAGGGGGCCTGATGGGGCTCAATCCCAGGTCCCTGAGATCGTAATCTGAGCCAAAGGCAGAAACTTAACAACTGAGCCACCTAGGTGCCCCCCATATGAATTTTAAGATCAGTGTGTTTATTTCTGCAAAGAACTCATCTGGGCTTTTCATAAAGATTGTGCTGAATCTGTAGAACATTTTGTGGATTATTCTCATTTTAGCAAATATTAAGTTTTCTGTTCTATTGAACATGAGATATCTTTCTGTTCATTTATATCTTTAGTTTCTTTCAACAATTTTTTTTTTAGTTTTTGGTCTATAAGTTTTGCACTTCCTTTGTTAAAATTATTAAACATTTTTTTCTTTTTGATGCTATTCTAAATGGAATTGCTTATCTGTACTTTCAGACTGTTCACTGCAAATATATAAAAATACAATAGATTCCTGTGTATTGATTTTGTATCCCACAACTCTACTGAACTTGTTAGCTCTAATAGTTTTTTAGTTGATTCTTTAAGATTTTCTGTATACAAAGTTCTGTAATGTTCAAATAGAGATAGTTTTACTTTTTTTCCAATCTGGATGGATTTCATTTTCTTTCACATTGGTGTCTTTTTGGAATATGAAAAAACTGATTTAGAACTTGCCCGTCTCATACCAGGCTTGTGAGATTCAGTGTCCATATGTACTTTCACATTCTCTTCTCCACCTCATACCCTGCAGTATGACGCGTTCTGGTTATTTACCACCCTGCCCCTGCTCCCAATCTAGTTTTATTTGTCTGTCCATCCGTCATTAAACACAGCTGTTTAGCCTCTGCTTCTGGTGATGTCTGTGTCATGGTGGCATTGGTCTTATAATTATCCTCATCTTCATGATTTGAAATCAGAAAACATGATCGTAATATTCACAATGTTAAAAATTTTACTAGCAATATCTTGAAACACAGCACAGCAGTTGCATAGGTAAAATCAAAGGCAGTCCGTTAACACTTGTGATTACAGTGCAGTTACGCTGTGTGCATCATGGTAATGGATGATCCATAGCGGGAACTTACTGTGAACTGCAAGCCATGGAAAACTGACAGCAGCTATGGAAGGTGGATCATGTGGCTATGCATATCCATTTGTCATTAAAAATAGGTTTGCATTCCGTTCCTATTTTGGGGACCACTGTATGGATTTTGTCCTTTTCCCTCAAACTTCCATATCCATTGCTGAAAAGTGGGACTTTCTGCACCCTGGAATGGGTTTGCTGGGATGTGGGACTTAGTGGTACTAAAGGCAGGATGGTCCTGGAGAACGCAGGACAGTTGGACACCCTAATTCTGCTCCTCTGCACGTTGGGGTTCTTCACATTGTCACCTGGATGGAGTGCACCTTCCTGGGGCCTCCCAGCTGACGGGGCCCATCTTGTGACTGCTGGTTTCGTGTTTAACTTGTTTTAGGACAAAACCATGAGACTATGGAATATTGAAGAAATTGACCAAATTCCTCTGGTAATCGAGTACAAAAAGGCCGGGGGCTTAAAGGTGAAACAGGTTGGTATTGGGCAAGCTCAATGAAGAAGGCTTTCATTAGTTTCCTCCACAAATGAATTTATTCTTTGAACCAACATTTATTGGACAACTGGGGATAAAACCACAAATAAACAGATTGAAATTCCTGCCCTGAGGGAACTTATGTTCTAAAAGAGGAGACCATGAATAAAGAAGCAAGAAAAATATGTCGTACATCCCATGGTGATAAATAATTTGGAGAAAAATAACGTAGGGAAGGGGAATGGATGGGAGTGCTGGTGACGCTTTATTTAAGTGAGAAAGAGCACATACAGGTGGGGGAGGCACACAGGGAGAGAGAATCCTCAAGCAGACTCCCTGCTGGGTGGGGAGGGAGCTGAATGCAGGGCTTGATCCCAGGACCCTGAGATCATGACCTGAGTTGAAATCAAGAGTCAGCTGCTCAACCCACTGAGCCACTCAGGTGCTCCTGCTGGTCACACGTGAAAGGATGGCCAGGATAGGTCTCACTGAGAAGGTTAACATTTGTTAAAGACCTGAGGTGGTGAGGGAGTGAGCTGTGCATATGTTTAGGGGAAGGACTTCCCAGCTGTGGGAAGAGCCAGCGTGGAGACTCTGAGGAGGGAGTGAGCCTGGGGTGTGTGAGGAGTGAAATGAGTCAGAGGAGCATGGCTGGATACACAGCTGGACACGGCATTAGCCTCCTATGCTTTAGCAGCAGACCCCTTGGTCCAGCCCCCCATGCCTTCCCATGGAAGGGGCTCAGGTGCCTGTTTTTCTCTAGTGGAGGATGGTGATAGTAGGGTGGGCACATCTGCTTCTTCAGGTGTCGCCAGGGCTGGCCACAGAGTCTATCCCTGCGTGCTGGAGGCCAGTCTCTATGAGGGCCTTGCAGTATAGACACTTGGCTGCCCCTCGAGAGGCTTGAGGAGTCTCTGCTGGATCCTCTAAGTCCTCCTTCCCTGGAGGGGACACCACGTAGGCTTGTCTCCTCTTAGAAGGCCCAGCTAGGAGCTGCTGCTGGGAATGGCTAATCTAATCTGCAGGCAAGGGAGATGAGGCGTGGGACCAACATGGACCTTGTCTTTGTGGCCAGCTGGTCCTCAGGGCCTGTGTGGCCATGTTGGCCCTTGGGCCCTAGAAGCTGACTAGCTACAGAGCACTGCTTGCCTGTGTCCTCCACCTGCCCCCTGGGACAGGCCCCCCAGGGGCTGCTTCCTCTGAGCCCTGCCATTTTGGGGTTGGGCCACGGGAAATTATGCTGTAAAATAAGGTAGGTAAAGGACCAAATTTCTTTCTTACAAAATGAAGAAAAGAAAGGGACATACTTGAAGCTGTTCCAGGATAAGCCCTCTGCGTTTGTCTTGCTCAAAATCAATATAAGAAACCTCAGAAGCCAGATTTCCCAGAGGGCCTGCCCCGGGTCGGGTGTGGCTGCCTCTCCCGCAGGCCTTAGTGCCCTGAGTGGGCAAAGGTGGCAAAGCACAGGGGCTTGGCGTACCAGGGCAGAGGCATGCCATCTTGCAGGGGGATGCTGCTGTGGCAGGCACCCCTGAGACCCCTGCCCATGGCCTGACGGCCTGGCCCGTGGTGTTGCTCACTTGTGTGGGGGAAGCAGATAGGGCGGGTGAATTGTGCCACTGTAGCCACTATTCTCTGTGTGCCTTGGCCAGAAACAGGCTGAGATGGAGGAGGAGGCTTAGCACCTTCAGAAACCTTGCCTACTTACTTCTCATGGTTCTTTAAGTTAGGTCCCCGGGATGTCAGGGAGTTAGGACAGCCCCCTGGCCCCAGAGTTGTGCTCTGCAAAAGGCAGAGGGTGGGGTTAGATACCCACCCCCTGTCCTCTCTACTGCCAAGTGGCTTGCCACGCCTGCCCCCAGGATTCCCATAGCAGGGGATGGGCTGGTTGTACCCGCACAGCTTCTGCGGGGGAAGAGAGGGAGAAGGCTGTGTGCATTCCCTCTCAGCGGCCTGTAATGTCCACCCTTGTGGGGGCAGAGACCACAGCGCGGAGAGGCAGCTCTTGCCTTAGCCCAGCCAGAGGGGGTTGGATCTGCTGGGAGAATCCTACCTGGATGTCTTGGTCCTCTCTGACCAGAACTTGCTTTTACTCTTTTTAAATATGTCAGTGTGAAGTATGTGACAGGCCTTTCTCCATCTACGAAAGTGACATCTTTTCTGAAACAGTCACCAAATGTGTGTTCTGCCGGATGGATGCAAAAGGCTCGTCAACAGAGGCCTCATCATCATCAGGAGGGGAAGACTCACCGTCGCAGGAGTGCAGCCCAGGCGCAGATGACTGATGCCCATTGGGCTTGTTGACTGACTTGAGCACAGGTCACCTGTGAGGCAGGTTTTGGGGCTCTGAAGGAATCTTTCTCTAAGGCTGGACTCGGGCCGGGTGGGCGTGTCAGACTGGGGCAGGGGCACGGGCTCAGCTCCACAGCACCCTTGGGGATCAAACACTGTTTTTAGTTTTCATGCAGAATAAATCTAGATTCTTTTAGAAAACAAGTGTGCATGTGAATTCTAGAAGCATTTTTGCTACTTCTAAGCTTTCTGTCTTGGTGTTCATTCTGTCTCCTTTTAGGAACACATTCTGGACTCTGGTGTTGCCCTGTGAGGCAGCCAGGCCAGCACCCACGGCTCCTGAGGAAAGCTCTGTCAAATGATTAGGAAGATGTGTGAGGACCCCCCTGTGGAGGAGGCTGTTGTGTGGCAAGGCACTGTGGGTGCCTCGCTGGCTAGTGCTCCCCCGACGGTCATCAACCCAGGGCAGAGGCAGGTGGGTGGAGGGCACGGCCATCACAGAACGTTTCATGCTCTCCACCCCAGACTTTTCCATTTCCAGAATGCCCACGCAGATGTACAGCCCTCTCCCTGCTTCCACGGCTCACCCCACACTCCATAAGTCAATTACTTCAGAAAGCACAAAGGTTTCAGTTAACAGACAGGAAGGGCTCCCTTTCGAAGCTGGTAGGGCTCCCATGATTCCCATCCATCAGGAGTATGCCCCTTGGTTTGTTTTAAAAACTTAACTACAGGCCTGATTTATTTCGCGTCAATTGACTGGCACCCGATAACCCCCCCCCCCCGCGGGGCACCAGAAGCCGGTAGTCACTGTTTGGGCAGGCCCTGGGCTCGCTGCTGCCCTGCTCAGTCGGAACCCTGGCGACTGGTCAGGCCGGGGCTGGCTGTTCGGGACGTCTTCACTTGTTCATGTCAACGATGTATGCACATGTGAGAACTCCGCGCCCTCCCGGCGCCCTCCCAGCCACCGGGCTGTCTTTCAAAGAGAAGTCCCATTGCGAAGCGGTCTCCCTTGCCCCGCGCAGATGTGTCCCTCCCCTCCCCTCCCCCGCTGTGGGGCACGGCCGGGCTGCAGGTGCCAACGGTGCCCCGCGGATGGCACACAGGTGGCTTCTCGGCTTTTGCTATTACAGGCAATACTCGAGGGGCTCGTCCCGTGCATACGCACTTGCAGAGACTTACAGTTCCGTGGATGAGGCTCTCCCGCCCGAGGCACCGCCGGGTGAAGGGGTCCGCAGTGTTTGGTTTTGTTGTTGCTCACAGGCCCGCGGACGAGCGTCGGGACGAAGTGGCTGCCGTGACGCAGGAGCAGCAGGCGGGAGGCCTGGGTGGGGAGCGCCCCGCTTGCTCCGCAGCACAAACCTCCCCACGTGCGGCGTCGGGGGCCCCCTCGAAGCTCCCGGTCCCTCAGGGCCCGCTCAGGCTCGGCGGGAGAAGCGGCACGACGGCAGGTCCGGTGTCGCCCGGCGATCGGAGGCGAGGCGCCCCCAGGGCGGGCAGGGCCGCCGCCCCCCGGGGCTGAGGAGGCCGGAGCGATGGGTGCGCGGCGTGCTCACCGCGGGGCCACGGCGGGGTGTGCGCCCTGACACTCGGGACTCGGCCTCGCCGGGGGCCACCGCGGCTCTACGCCTGGGGACACAGACCACAGAAACAGTGAAGACCAGCCCGCCGGGGCTGCCCGCACCACTTGCTTCCGGTTTTCGCCTCCGGCCCCTTCGCTTCAGCCGCGGGTGTGAGCCGAACCGGTCACTACGCATGCGCCCGCTGCCGACAGGACTCGTGCGCACGCGCACGGCCGAGGAACTAAATGGTGATGGGGAGCAGATTCTCGCGGTACTCCTGCGGGCGGCGCCGTGGCTTAGTTGGTTAAAGCGCCTGTCTAGTAAACAGGAGATCCTGGGTTCGAATCCCAGCGGTGCCTCAACCGAGCGTCCCGGCTCTCTTTTTACCCGAGCACATTTTTGTTCGATTGCCCTACCCTCCTGCCCCGTACCCCCGCCCCCCCAACTTCGGGTGTGTGAGCTGGAGAAGCCAGTTTCGCCGGCCCTCTGCCGCGGCAGGGTCTTTTCCTCGGGTCCTCGCGGGCGGTGGCGTCCGTGGCCGGAGCGAGCGAGGACAAGCGTTCCCCGCTGCTTCGCTGAGCGGGGCGAGCGGGGGCCCCCTCGGCCCATTCCTCCGCCGAGCTCCATCTCCAGCCCTGCCATCGATATCACCCATTTCACAGACGCGCCTGGCGAGGTCCAAGTTGAACCGGGCCAGCTTGCCCCTGGGGCTTCGGGAAGGAGGAAAACTACGGGGAGGGGACGGTCACTGGGACCCCTGCGCGAGTCAGAGCCGGTATCCCCGGGGGGCCAGGTGGGAAGCACACCCCTGAGGCCCAGGGCTCTGGCTGCTGCACAAATACAGGGCTGCAGGGCCTGACCCTGATCAATTGCACCGGAGTCCCTGTGGGTGCAGCGAGGCGTTGGAATTTTGAACAGTTACCCAGGAACACTCAGGTCAGACTCAACAAAATTCGTGTCAGAAGCAACAGGACAGTCCCAAGGAGCTGTCGAGATGGCAATTAGGGCATCAGCCTGTGTTCCTAAGAGTCAAATTCACTTCTTCCGGAAGCAACATCTCTCTCTACCTCTCCCCTGCGTCTGGGTTTATGGTCTGTTTCTTCTCTCTTTTTGGGGGTCAGTTGCAGTTCTGATGCGCGCCTTCTACCCAGTCCAATCACAGGTGAGTTTAGTGGTAATAGGGCTTGAGTCGTTGTGGGGTCGTGGTTTTTCTCGGTGCATCTTTACTGCTAGCCTGAGGTATACCGGGTCGGTTCTGAGCACTGGCCTATTTGGTGGCCAAGGGGAGATGTTAGTTGGGGTCGTAAGTCTGGCTGTTGGGGAGGGTCCGCGGGAGAAAGCATTTGTGGTCATGAGCCATGCATGCAGCAGATGACTTGAAGCCATCGGATTGGGTGAGCACCCTTAAGCAATGAGCAAAGGCAGGAAAGAGAAATAGGTCCAGGGTTAACTCTGCCCCTCCTGTTCTTTAAAAATGCCATACTATTTTTGCCCCAGGCTCTTTGTATTTTCTGTATCTTGTACCTGGAATTCTGGTTCCTGGGCCCTTTGCAGGAATGGTTCTTCCTCATTTTCTGGCCTTCCTTACAGGTATCACCTTGGGAAGTCTCCCCTCACTGTTCTCCTGGGGGAGGGAAGGATCCCCCCAGGGCAGCCTCCAGTACATTATCCTATGTCCTTTAATAGCTTTTTGTAGTCCAAACTTGTCTTTTTTGTCTATTGTCTGTCTCCTCAAATAAAATTAAGCCCCAAGGCAGAGGAAGCCGCATACGCCTATATTTACCTCTGTGCCCTAACGGTGCTTGAAACATGCTAGGCATTTGTGGACACTTGACTTAAAAAAAAATTGACCCTATTATCTTGATTGGATTATATAATCTGAGGTTTTTGGACAACTAGTCCATCTTTTCAAATAGTGTAAGGCAGCACTTCTCAAAATGTCCCTAAGAGCCCCTAAGACTCTTTCAGGTGGTCTAATCGATTTTCATAATGATACTCAGATGTTATGTTGCTTTTTTACATGTTGACATTGGCCCTGATGTGCGAAAGCAATGGTGAGGAAAATTGCTGGCACCTTAGCAGGAATCAAGGCGGGGGCACCAAAGGGCCCCAGTTGTCACTGTGTTTATTCTTCAACACCACTGTTGCGGGAAAGAGAAAAAGCCAGTTCCCCTTAACAATGTCTTTTATGAAGCAGTAAACATTATTAATTTTGTTAATAGATAGATACTTGAGCACACAACTTTTTAATCCTTTGTGTGAGGAAATGGGAAATGGGCAGAAAGCACGTCTACGGGAGTACTGAGGTAACAGTACTTTCGAGAAGCAGTACTTGTGACTGAGTTGTGAACAGACAAGGCCACATTTTTCATAAAACACCGTTTTTGCTTGAGGGAATAACCGACTATTGAACAGACAGTTTCTGGAAAATGAATAAAATGAGACTGTCGCTCAAGGAAAACAACTGACAGTGTTTGTTGCAAGTGATAAAATAGGAATTTCCAGGCAAGAATTGTAACTTTAGAGAAAGTATCTACTACCGTGAGCTTGACCACTTTCCAATATTTAAAAACTTTCTGATGAAATTGTTGGTTATATTAATGAATATACTTTTTCCATGTTGTATAACAAAATACGTCAACATTTGAAAATATGCATGATTTGGTGACCCGATATTTTCCAAGTGACCAGTGTATGGTTCATAAAGACCAAAGTATACCAGTATATTTTAATGTCACAGGGTATGACATGTTCTTTGCTATGGTTTCAGATTCCACACCACCACTTATTCAGTTTTGGTGTATTATGAAATACGGATATGAAAGAAGGATATCCACAATTTTTGGCAAAGTCCATTGAAATGCTTTCCCCTTTTCCAACTACATGTCGGTTTGAGGACAGATTTCCTTGTTCTACTTCAACAGAACAACATAGCCCAAGAGGCAGAAGACAAGAGTAGATAAGACAATCCAGCTTCCATCTATTAAACTCAACATGAGATTTGCAAAGCTTTAAAACAGTGCCAGCTTCTCACTAAATTTTGTTTTATTTTGTAAATAGTTTCATAAAAATGTTATTTAGAATAACATGGAATAGGTTTATTATTGTTGTTTTAAGGTCAGTTATGTAAATGAAATATGTGTAGATTTTTCTCAGTTTTCATTTCTAATATCTCAAATATTTATAGATATATTCCAAATAAACAAAAGCTTATTTGGGATTCCCAATAATTTTTTTTTAAGATTTCTTTATTTATTTAAGAGAGTGTGTGTACAAGGGGGGTAAGGGGCAGAGGGAGAGGGAGAATCCCAAGCAGACTCCCTGCTGAGCGAGGATCTCATGACTCAGAGGTCATAACCTGAGCCAAGATCAAGAGTCAGATGCTCAACCGACTGAGCCACACAGGCGCCCCGGCGTAATTATGGTCTTTATTCCTTACATTCTAAAAGGAACAAATGTGTAGCCAGTGAGTAGTAACCTATTAGCTACATAAACATGTACAGTGTCTCCCAATAATTTTGAAATAATGCTGTATTTTATATTTGCAGCCAACCACAACAACATGGCACATGTACTTTATTGTTGCATCTTTTAATCTATAATTTGTGGAATGATTTTAAATTAATAATATAATTCTTTAAAATTACTTCCACAATCAAAACGCTAAACTGGCAACAGATGGAACAGAACACGCAAATGTAGGAACCAGTCCTTGAAAAAGAGGCCAAAGGATTCCGATGGAGAAAGTGGGTGTAAACAAAGCGTGTGCTACTGGCTGAGTTATGTTGCATTTCCATCACTGCATTGCTATCAGTGCCTTTGGGAGGTGTGTCCAATCCAAGGGGAGGGTGTCAAGGCACATGGAGGGCATGGGGGCAGCCTCTGTGGGAAGGGTTTAAAGCCAGGCTCTTCTTGGTTGCGGGGGGTGGGGTACAGGTGACCTGCAGCCAATGTTTGGTTTTGGGCTCTGCGGCTGGTGCACGGTGATGCGTGCTCCTCAGTATTCCTCCAGCTCACGAAAAAGAGACCTTCACTGGCTCCTGACACGGGGAAGTCCAAAGGTGGTGCTGGCTTCTGGTTGGTGACTCCATGGTCTCCAGCAATGTTTTCAGGACCCATGAGCTTATTCTCTAATCCTTGGCTCTGTTTCTGTTGTGGTTAGCCCACTGCCCCAGTAATTCAGGGTGGAGAGTTTTCCACGGCTCCAAAATCTTGGGCTGAGTCTTGAGAGCAGAGTGGGGCCTCCGGTCTTTCTTGAATGTGTTCTCTGAGACCAGGGGAAGGAATATAAAATGTGCAGTGATTGGCACAGTTCACACAGGCAGGTCCCTGAGATATGGCTGGCCAGCTCCCCCTACACTCTGGACTGAGCCCCCCAGGGGCTTGAGGGCCCAGAGGAAGGAGGTAGGGTGGATGAAGCTCACACTGTCCTCTCATGGTCCTGGAGACATGTCAGCATCTGCTCCCCAGTGACTTCAGAGAGCTTCCAAAGGGACCCTTGAAAATCCCCTCGACTGCTGAGGGAAGAAACTAGAGGAAGAAAGATATGTCCAATGTGAGAGCATTCATTATGCTTAAAAAAACCACAAATGGTATATTTTCTATGGCTACACATATAAGTATGTAAAAAAAACCTACCTTAAATGCATTTTAATGGTTACTTCTGGAAAGGTAGGGAAGAGACTGGGATGAGGTGTCAGGAGAGCTTTGGCTTTATATATACCAAAATTTAAAATTTAATTAAAAATAGTTTACATATAATAAAATTCACCTTTTGTGTGTGTGTAGTTTCGAGTTTTGACAAATGCATAAAGTCATGTAACCACCTCCATTATGATAAAGAACAGTTTCATCAGCCCCCCAAATCCCTTGTAGTTAATACCTTAGGATTTAACCCCTCCACAAATCCCAGCGTCTGGAAACCATTGATCTACTGTCCATCACAGTTTTGCCTGTCAGAGAGTGTCATATAAATGGACTCATACAGTACGTACCCTTTTGAGTCTGGTTTCTTTCCTCCATATTGAGATTCATCCATGTTATTATGTATTGGTAGTTTGTCCCTTGTTTTTGCTGGGTAATATTCCATTTTGGAGTGTACCACAGTTTATTTTGTGGAAGGAGATTTGGGTTATTTCCAGTATGGGGCCATTATGAATAAAATGCTATAAATATTCAAATACAGGTATATGTGTACCTAAGTTTTCATTTCTCCACGGTAAATACCTACAAGTGGGATGGCTGAATCATAGGGTAAGTGTATGTTTACCTGTATGAGAAACTGCACACTGTTTTCCATAATGCCACATCAACAGTTTTGAGAATTCAAGTTGCCCTGCAACTTCACCAGCTTTTGGTATCGCCAATGTTTTTATTCTAGCCATTCTAATAAGTATATACTGGTCTCTATTTGTGTTTTTAGGTTTTTTTTTTGAGATTTTATTTATTTATCTATTTATTTGATGGAGGTGGAAAGAGAGAGAGAGCAAGCACAAGTAGGGGGAGCAGCAGAGGGAGAGGGAGGAACAGGCTCTCTGCTGAGCACGGAGCCCAATACGGGGCTCGATCCCAGGATCCTGGGATCATGACCTGAGCCAAAGGCAGATGCTTAACCGACTGAGCCACTCAGGCACCCTGAGCTAGGGAATTCTATGTATGTATTCTAAACATGCAAAAACACATATCTCTATTTCTGTCTGTGTGCGTACTTCAACAAATGAATTCATACTGATATTTCTGACTCCAGTCCAGCACCATGGTGTTCATTCTGGAATCCTCCCCCCTTGATTTTTCTTGGTAACTTCTTTCTCAGTCAATGAAAAACCTCTTATCTCCAATGTCATCTCCAAACATCTACTTATTTGTTCAACTTTACTGTACATGTAAAATAGCTTTGGAATTTGTAGCCTGTATCAGTTTGAGAAACAAATTTACCAACTAAAACACAAGTTTATGTGTAGTTCTTTTTTTCTTTCTTCTTAGAGAATCTGGTCAAAACACCATCTTACCTCCTCCCTTTCTCACCAGGTTGAGTATACTTCGCCATTCATTTGTAAATAGGTTCATGTGTTACTGTGTGCATTTCATCTTGGACTCCCCTGACATCCTGTGAGATTTCTAAAAATTTGCACACAGTAAAATTTACTCTTTGTGGTATAAAGATCTATGGATTTTTGACAAATTACACGGACTGATTTTCCAGTGTTGAACCACCTTGCAATCCTGAGATAAACTCCATTTAGTTGTGAGATAGTATCATTTTAATATATTTCTGGACTGCTTGCTACTGTTTTGCTGAGGAATCTTGCATCTGTGTATGGCATACCTCTATTCTTGTCAAGTCTCTCTGGTTTTGGTATCAGGATAAATCTGTTCTCCTACAGTGAACTGGGAAGTTTCCCTCCTATTTTATGTTCCTGAAAATGTTGTGTAGGATCTATAAGATTTCTTCTTCAATTGTCTAGTAGAATTCACCAACAAAACCATCTGGGTATGAAGCTTTCTTTGTTGGAAAGTTTTCATTAAAAATTCAATTTCGTTGATAGATACAGCACTGTTTGCTTTATCCCTTTCTTCTTCAGTGAGCTCTTATAGCTTCTTATAAAGTTAAACATGCATTTACCAAACAGCCTGACAATCCCACTCCTAAGTATTTACTCAGGTGAATTGAAAACTTGTGTTCACACCAAAAACTTTGATTTCAGAAGTTCGTGGTAAGTTGTAGGACACGCTGCTGGAATATCTAGGAATGACTCCTGCTTGATGCCAGTTCCCAGGACTTCAAGTCCAGACAATGCTAGTAGCCCTTGACCACAGCTGGACACCTGATCTCAGATGACCTATATAGGAGAGCAGCTAGCCAGGTGGGGCCAATCAGAGTCCTTCCATAGAATTTGGAACTTGAGTGCCTGGCCTGTAATGTCCAGACCCGGGTGCTGTGGTGATGGTAATGGTGGCCTGGGGGTGCCATGTTTCCTGCCATGTGGTTTCAGGAAACAGAAGATCCGGGAGAAGAGAACAGCTCAGGCACAAGGAGAGGGGCTGGGATGAGACACCCAAAGCACACAGTTTGCTGCCAGGTTTCTCATGCATTCCCGTGTTAAGCTTTGGGACACACCCCAGGCCAGAGTCCCTGAGGAAAAGTTGAGTTGGGTTTCGGTGACTCGCAGCTGAAAGTATTCTAATGCTCAAATGTCTGTCCTTAGAAACCGTTCTGTTTTCTTCTAGAGAGGAGAGTTTTTCCACATCACCTGCCATGTTCCTTCCTCTTTAGTCTAAGTGCTGGGCAGCCGTGGCCAAGCCACACCACAGTGCTCCTCACTTTCATCTTTCATAAAGTGAAGAAAAGCCTTTCTGTCTTCCTGCGTGCAGGGATCTTGCACAGAGAGGGTGCTCAAAGGGTGTCCAGGACAAGGCTGTTGTAAGGAAGGACGCCAAGGCTTGCCTTGAGATGATCTGAATTTGGGGCAGAGATGTATCAAAGGATGACGACGACAATGGGGATAATGACTTGGGATTTTTGCCTACCTTGGAGCAGAAAATGAACTCGCTGCCTTGAAAGTGTGACAACTGCCTTGAGAGCAGTTATTATTACTGTTGTCGTCACTGTTGTTATTGTTGCAGTTGGATTTGACAGAACACTGAATTCACAGTGGTGGTTCTGGGTGTGTCCGTGTCTGGGTGTGTCTGGGTGTCTCCCTGCCTCCTACCCTTGACTGCTTCAAACATGGCTGCCTGCGGCCACACTTTACATGGAATCCAATGAGACTTCGGCTTGCTGACAGAATTAGGAAACTAGGCTTGTTTTCTCTTTATAGCAATTAAAAAAAAAAAACAAAAGAAAATGTAAAAAATATTACCTCTTTGTTTTCTAAGTGACATACAATGTTATCTAAATAAATATTTGAATGGAATTTTGGAATGGGGATTTCTGACGCTCATTCTCTGAAAACAACTAAAACCACCACATGCCTCCCTTGTGTTTTGCACAATTTCCTTTGTTGACAATATAGGGATTCAAGTGGAAGAAAACACACCCCAAGGATCTCAGTGACTTCCTCTCTTCACACAGCTCACTAGGTGCCCGCGTGATGTGAAGTTGTACTTGGCCTCAGCTACCTGAGAAGATGTAAACTTGTATTTCCAGTGCTAGATAAGTTGCCTTATTCCTTTGTTATCTGAGATTTAGAAGCTGGAAGGAAACCTTAAAGCTTCTTGGCTCTGATGATTTCAGCTGCCGTGATGCTAATGATTCACGTATTGAACAAGTAAAATGCCCCGGAAACCTGCTAAAGGAGGAATTTCAAGGCACATTCATTCTGTCGACAAATGTGCCCTTGTGAGAGGTTTTAGGGGGCACAATTTTATTTGGTCTTGATCCTGAGAGTAGCACACATACCTCTCTATTTCTGAATATTTTTTTCTCCTTGAAAAAGTCGTAAAAAGTAGAAACAGGCAATTCACAGAGGAAGAAAGGCAAATGGCCAAGAAAACTATGAAAAGATGTTCAGTCGAATAGAAGCAAATTGAAGCAGTGAGATTTTTTTCCCTCCAGCCATACAAGAAAATATTATATAAAGGCTGATAACTCCCAGAGTTGCTGAGAAAATGAACATTTTATATCCCAACTTCTAGGTACACGGGCAATGGGCATCCGTGTTTCAACTGCTCAGTTTGGCTCGGAAACTATAGCTGTGGGCATTCATTTTAAAGACCTGACTGGCTCCCTTTGTGGGGGTGAAGACTGAGGTCATTTACTGAGATGGCTCGGGAAAGAGACTAGAAACAACCTAATGTCCATCAGCAGGGAGGGGTCGGGCAAATGACAGGGAGGGCTCTCTGGGGGGTGGGGGCAGGCACCAAGAATGAGGGGCAGAACTCCGTATGCAAATGTGGCAATGTGTCCTTATGCTGCCAAGCAAAAACAGTTACAAAACTGTGCTTCTCTGTGATTCCACTTCTGTCAAGTGATCTGTACGTGCAGTTAGATGAGTAACCTGGCCAGGCATGGAATGACAAATACCGCCTAATTCCACTTCTACGAAGCATCTGGAGGAGTCAATTTCATAGAGACAGAGGTAGAATGGTGGTTTCCAGGGGCTGAGGGGGAGCGGGAAGGAGAGTTTTTGTTTCATGGGTGCAGGTTTTCAGTTTGGGCTGAAGGAAAAAAGTACTGGAGGTGGACAGAGGTCACGACTGCACAACGATGTGAATGTACCTAATGCCGCTGATGCTTTCAAATGGCTAAGATGGTAAATTTTATATTATGTATATTTTACCACAATAAAAAAATTTTAAAACCACTTATTTATTTATCTTAGAGAGAGAGAGAGAGCACGTGTGTGAGTGGAGGAGGGACAGAGGAAGAGGGAGGAGGAAGAGAGAAGTGGACTCCCCACAGAGCAGTGGAGCCTCACCTGGGACTTGATCCCAGGACCCTGACATCATGACCTGAGCTGAAATCAAGATTTGGTCGCTTAACTGACTGAGTTGCCCTAATTTTTTTTTTTTTTTTTTTTTTTGGTAGCTGAAAGAGTACTTGCCAAAATAACAGTGTTGTTGTCTGTGTGGTTAGTTTTTATTTGTTTTCTTTACAACAAGCCTGTATTACTTCTATATTCTGTGAGCCTCTCCTGGGCAACTAGTGAGCTGTGAATTCATTGAATAGCTGTATTTTTTGTTTATATTTTTAAAATGTTGTTATGTGGACTTGGAGCCTGCCCCCACACCTTCCCTCAGGTGTTTCTGTTGGTCAAACTTACCCTAAAATGCAAATATCTAATTCTTGCTCCCCTTTACCATTCCACACCTTCCCCAAACTTCTACATGAAAGTGGCTGAGGGGACAGACTTGGGCATGGGTCCTGACACATGGCCCAGGAGAACTTCAGTCTCAGTCCCTGGAGATGAGCTTTACCCACGTGGGCGTCACCATCTGTCCTAGCCACCGGGGGAATTTGCTGGGAAGGGAGAGGAGGACATTTGGGGAGCAGTTCATAGAACTCCCAGCAACCAGCTTGGCACTGGCAGAACCAATGGGTGGTCCCAAGGACGAGCTGCCATACTCTTCCCCCTGCCCTGCCCCCACTCCTTGTCCCCACTTCCGGCCCCTGCTTTCTCTGCTCTGGAACCAGCACGTGAGAGAGGGTGACTGGTTGACCTTGGTCGTGTGCATATCAGTGCTTGCAGCGAGCACGATTGAACGTGTTGATCAATAGGCCTCTGGACTTCTTGCAATGGCAAGGGCCACAGCAGCCTCAAAAGAAAACCGAGGCATGGAGCCCTCTTCTCACTGTGTCTTCAAGTGGCCCTTTTGTCTATGTGCTCACACATCTCTGTCCAAATTTCTTCTTCCTGTAAGGACACAAATCAGATGGGATTAGAGCTCATGACAGTGGTTTCAGGGTAACTTAATTTAAACCTCTTTAAAGACCCTGTGTCCAAATATAGTCACATTCTGAGGTATTGGGATTTAGGGCTTCAACAGACACATTTGGGGAGGACACAATTCATCCCACAGCAGTCCTCAAGCAGAGTTCTGGACCTCTCCTCCATTGCTGTGGAGGAGAGGACTTGCCTAGAACATTGCCTGGTGTGTGATGAGGGTGATTCAAAGGTATTTGAAGAATAAAGGAAAGGAAGGAAGGAAGGAAGGAAGGAAGGAAGGAAGGAAGGAAGAGAAAGAAAAAGAAAGAAAGAAAGA
>LNAC01000324.1:2456856-2474303 GCA_002007465.1 Ailurus styani | reverse complement strand
GTACCCCTGCGAGGGCGGCAGCGGCCTGTGCTATGCGCCCGGGGACCGCTGCAACAACCGGAAGAGCTGCCCGGACGGCGCCGACGAGAAGAACTGCTTCTCCTGCCAGCCCGGCACCTTCCACTGCGGCACCAACCTGTGCATTTTCGAGACGTGGCGCTGTGACGGCCAGGAGGACTGCCAGGACGGCAGCGACGAGCACGGCTGCCTGGCCGCCGTGCCCCGCAAGGTCATCACGGCGGCGCTCATCGGCAGCCTGGTGTGCGGCCTGCTGCTGGTCATCGCGCTGGGCTGCGCCTTCAAGCTCTACTCGCTGCGCGCGCAGGAGTACAGGTGGGCGGGCTTCTCCGGGGCATTGCGGGGGGGGTTGGGGGGCTGCAGGGTGGGGGCTGCAGGGTGCCTGCGGGAGGCGGGCGGGTGCGGTCCCAGCCAGCCCCGCCATGCCGCCCTCCCGCCCGCTGCCTTCAGGGCCTTCGAGACCCAGATGACGCGCCTGGAGGCTGAGTTTGTGCGGCGGGAGGCTCCCCCATCCTACGGGCAGCTCATCGCCCAGGGCCTCATTCCGCCCGTGGAGGACTTCCCCGTCTACAGCGCGTCCCAGGTGAGCGCAAGAGGGTGAGGGCCCCAGGACCCAGGTCCCTCTCCCTTGGACCCCGGAGAGCGGCCCCACGGGGAGACAGCGCCTGGCCCCAGGGTCGAGGGAGGTGGGAGGAGTAGGCCACGGCCAGGTTGGGGGGAACGAGTTGGTCTCCCGGGGTTGCGCTGACCTCTGCCTCCTCGGCCCCCACCCGGCCCTCCAGGCGTCGGTGCTACAGAACCTTCGCACAGCCATGCGGCGACAGATGCGACGGCACGCCTCCCGCCGAGGGCCCTCCCGCCGCCGCCTCGGCCGCCTTTGGAACCGGCTCTTTCACCGGCCACGGGCGCCTCGGGGACAGATCCCGCTGCTGACAGCCGCGCGCACCTCACAGACGGTGCTGGGCGATGGGCTCCTCCAGCCTGCATCAGGGAGCACCCCGGACCCCTCGGCACCCCTCACAGACACAGGCAGCCCCGTGGCGGCTGGGGATGGGCCCCCCAGTGCCCCAGGCCACGGCCCAGAAGTGGGGTCTGCCGCGCCACCCACCTCTGGCCTGCGTGACCCAGAGTGCAGGCTGGTGGACAAGGACAGAAAAGCCGGCAGGGACTCTCTGGTGGACAGCCCGGCCCCTGTGGACATGGCTCGGGACCCCTGCTCGGCCCAGGACCCTCACCCCCCGGCTCCCACTGCCAGCAGCGCCCTAGGCCCCCACCCACCAGAGCCTCTGGGTGTCTGCAGGAGTCCCCCACCGCCCTGCTCCCCAACTCTGGAGGCCAGTGACGATGAGGCCCTGCTGGTCTGCTGACCCGCCGGACTTGCTGGTGACCGCCACAGCCCCGCTTTGTAACCAGGGAATACACAGTCGTTTCTACCCTGCCTCCGCGTCCTTCTTTCCTGCAGAGAGGCTTCCTGGAAGCCCAGCCGCCGGCTCGCTGCAGCGGCACCCCCAGCCCTGGTGGGCGCGGCGGGCGGGGGCTCGGGGCGCTGGAGCAAGGAGGCGGGTAGGGTCAGGAGCCCCGCCGCAGGCCCCCTGGGGTCTCCCTCTCCCTCCCCCGTTCTGAGAATCCATTTCTGGGGAGCAGGAGGGCTAGGGTAGAGCTCTCTGGAGAGTTTTCTGTGGCTTCTCACTTCATTCACCCTCTGGGGCGCCAGAGTTGTGCCAGACCCAACGGGACCGTGGGTGTGACAGAACTAGTCCGGGCAGGGCCCTCGGCCGGTGCTCAGCCCTCCTCCCGTCCCCCCAGCCAGCACCGAGGAGGGGCAAGGAGGCTCTGCCCCCGTCCTCATGCCTGTGTGTCAGCGTGGGCCTGGCCAGGCAGGATCCCTTTGCCCTTTGCCCTGTGGCTGCGGGTTTAATCTTGAGGGCATGAGCGCAGGGCTGGGAGTGTGGGCACAGGGTAGAGGAAGCCACGGTCTCCTGCAGGCCTTGAGCCCCCACCGACCCCGACCCGGGAGAGGCTGCTGGATGCTTTCTCAGGGGACTGTGGCCCAGCACCAGCTGACCGTGGCCGAATCCATCCCATCCCGTCTCACACTGGTTCCCCCCCTAAACCAGGGTGAGGCCTCGGGCTCCCAAGTCCTGATACTCCACAGAGATTTATGAAAAACGAAGACAAAAAGGCAGCTCCCACAGAAAGCGCTCCTGGGTGGCTGAGCCTGGGGCTGGCCCTGTGGGTCTGGGAGAGGTGTCTCCCGATCCCGGCGACCCTTTGGGGCAGGGCTGGCTCTGGAGCCCACGAGGGACAGAAGCAGTATCCGGCTCAAGAGGCGGAGCCCCCAAACGCCAAAGCCCTCCTCCAGAGCCTACTGGGGCACCTCCCACAGCCAGCACCACGCGAGCCCCGCCGAGTGATGCCCACCAGGGACTCACCCGAGACAAGCACACCACCCACCAGCCCTGTTTTATTCATAGACCTTTGCAGGAAAAGCCAGTGGGGCAGTGCTGACCGGGAGCCCAGTCCGCATCCGCAGGGCTCCCTCAGCCTAGGCCTCCAAGAGTCAGATCTCTCGCTCTCTTTTTTTTTTTCCAGGACAAAACAAAACAAAACAAAACCAAAAAAAAAAAAATTATTTTGCAAAAACACCTCCTCAATAAACAACATGTAAACAGAAACAGCTGCTTCGGGCTCCGCGAATGTCTCACTGTGTCTTCAGGGGCTTGTCCGTGGCGGGCAGCGGGGGGGGCTGGCAGGGGCCATTTTCGTCCTCCTCGGGGGCACCCTGGGGGTAGACCACGAAACACAGCTCCTGGCCCCAGCGTGTCATGGACTCTGAGGACAGACGGACAAAGAGATAGACCTTGGGTCTGACCCTGTGGGGCAGGGGTCCTCAGGGAGCTGCTCCCTTCAGGTGGATCCTAGATAGTGGGGCCACCTTTTGGGGAGACATCCGGTTGCGGCTGGATCCTGTTGCCACCGCAGCTATGGGCCCTGCTCCAGGGCCAGCCCCTAAGAGGGTCGAGTCCCCGGACCCCACGGCCATGGGGAGGCTGCCCAGCTCACCTGTGAGTCTGTGCACACACTTTGGTTTGCTTCTCCAGAGCACCCCCAGGAAGAACACAGGCACCCCTGTGAGGATGATGATCACGCCGACCCCACACACCATGGGCTCCGAGATGAAGCTGAAGACCAGCAGGAAGGCCCAGAAAACCAAGTATGCCACGGGGACCAGGAGGTTCACCTGGGGGAGAGCCAGCGGGAGTGCCCATGGGGGTCTGAGGGGCTTCCCACCCGCTTCTGGGAGCTGGGGCGTGAGGCCGCCCCCTCTAGCCCAACATGCTAGAAGCCAGCTCAGGGGATGGCCTCAAACGGTTGAGGGTTTGTTGAAATTTCCATGGCCCTGAGCTGCACACACCAACGATGTGTCCCTGGCTGTTTGCATTTGGCCGGATCTCTCTCTCTCTCTCTCTCTCTCTCTCTCTCTCTCTCTCTCTCTCTCTCTCTTTTTCTGGGGTGTCACCTTTTTTAGGCACTGAGCCCTCATCCAGCTCCAGGATTTATACACGCACACAGAATATTTGCACTTAGCTTGGGTTAGGCTCTCGCGTCCTTGTGCGTGCTCCTGGGATTCCGTGTGACCCGGAGCAAACACCTGAGCCCGACTTTCCTGTCTGTAAGCTGGGAGTGTCCCCAGCACCGCCTTGTGGGGCTGTTGGGGGTGCCGAATACGTCAGTGCACACACAGCCCCCAGCAGGGCCGGCATGTGGCCAAAACTCTTGAATCCCAGTCGCTGTCATCACCTGCTCCCCGGGTGCCCAAATGACTGAAGGGGGCGCTCCGACCGTGTGGGTCAGCCTGGCGCCGCCCCCGGGCCTCACCTTGATGGGCCTGTGCAGTGCGGGCCGCCTCCAGCGCAGCACCAGCAGGCCCAGGATGGTGACGCCATAGCAGAGGTAGTTGATGAAGGATACATAGTTGATGAGCGTGTACGTGTCTCCCACGAGCATGATGATCGCTGTGGCCCCGCACTGGGAGAGGACCGGGCTGAGCGTGGTCTCCCACCAGCCTCCATCAGCCCCGGCCCTCCCCGCTCCCCCTGTGGGCTGCCCCCAGGGCCATTCCCCGTGTGGCTGGGTGGCCCTGGCTTCCCGCCCAGCCAGCCGTGGCCCCACAACTTACACAGACGAGGAGGGCAGGGATGGGGGTGCAGTGTCTGACATGGATCATGGCCAGCAGGCTGGGCAGGTGCCCCTCTCGGGCCCCCGAGAAGCACAGTCTGGGACAGAGATGGGTGGGGGCCGTGAGCCGGGCCGCCGGCGTCCTACCCACCAGATCCCGGACCTCAGCTCCGGACGTGACGTCCCTCTTGAGCTGTCGCCTCTGCTCCGGGCCCAGCAGCCCCGGGGGGCAGTTCTTCCCTGTCTCGCCCCACCTCCCTTTTGCTTTCTGGACCTCAGAGTTGGGGTCTGATTCCTGTAACTGGGGAGTTCGTTGTCCTAGCTTTACGTGGGACCCACCAGGCAGGATTTGACTTCCTCCGGCCCCTGGCACAGATCGCATGCACCTGCTTTGCCTCCCCTTGACCAAGCCCCTCCCCAGTCCAGTCACCTGGAGGAGGTGAACAGGTAGCCATTGATCCCTCCAAAAGTGGAAAGTGCCACGGAGACGGGCATGACCCAAGAAAAGTAGCCCAGCAGCTTCTCCCCGAAGGTCTGAGTGGGCACAGAAGAGAGGGGACATGTGAGGCAGGGCGGGGCGGGCAGGAGCCAGGCACAAGCAGGACCCCACTCACCACGGCCACCGCGTTAGAGGCCAGCAGCTCCTGGGGGGACATGGCAGTGAAGTAGGCGATGTTGGTGAAGGTGTATACAAAGGTCACCAGCGGGATGGAGATGACAATGGCACGAGGTAGGTTCCTGGGGCGGTGGTGCATTGTGTCAGTGTCCGTCCTGGGGGGGGGGGAGGGGCTGGGAGGCGGGGCCCAGGGGACCCAGCAAGGGAGCAGATGGAGTCCTATCTCCTGGGTCCAGGTCTGTTGGCGGCCTTGGGACAGACAAGGGGCAGCACGGCTGGCCCCCCGCCGCCCCCAGCTCTAGCCTGGGCACAGGCAGGCGGGAGGAGGGGCAGCTGGAGGAAGAGCCACGTCAAATCCCTAGGGGCACATCTAACATCAGTAACACGAAAAGAAAAGTGCATACAGCCAAACCCAGCCTTGAAAATCCTTGCAAAGAGCCCCTGGAGCGCATAGACCTGGGGTCCCCCTGGAACGCCCTATCAGCCCCAGCCCCAGCTGCCAACGGTTTAGTGTTGGGACCCCTGGCTAAGCATCAGATGGAGAGCCATCGGCTTCATCCATAGGGCATGTCGCGTGTACACGTAAAAAATGTGGCCAAATGCAAACAGCTGGATCCATTGACCGCAAGGGGCCACGACCCGCCCACAGCCCCGCAGGGAGCACCGGTGTCCCAGCAGCAGCACGGTCGGGCGGGTGACCAGACGGGGCCCTGGGAGGCAGCGGGCCTGTGCAGGGAGGCTGCCTCTGTCCTCGCTGCACCCCTCCCCTTCCCAAGGCCCGGCCAGGATCCCACTCACTTTCGAGGGTCGACCAGCTCCTCGGTGACATAGTTGAGGAAGTTCCAGCCGCTGAACGCAAAGGAGCCCTGGAGAAAGGCCAGGGCCAGGTGACCCACGGAGGGCGTCATCCAGAAGTCAAAGGCATTGCTGGGCCTCAGCTCCTCGAAGTGTCCTGGGGGTCCAGAGGTCAGGGGTCAGTGTTGTCGCCACAGCCCTGTGCACGGCCCCACCCCGGCCCTACCTTGGAAGATCTGGACGAAGCCCACGCCGATGATGAGGGACAGGGCCAGCAGCTTCCCGCCGGTGAAGACATCCTGGATGCGCGTGGCCCAGCGCACGCTGGAGCTGTTCACCCACGTCAGCAGCACTGGGGAGGAAAGGAGGGAGGGCGGGTGGGCCGCGGCCAAGTCCAGCCCAGACTGCAGGAGAGCGGCAGCCCCCGCCCCCCCGCAGCCCACACCCCTGAGGCTGAGCTCACAGGGGGCCGGCAGCCGGAGGGACCCCCGTCCTGCACACACACAGCCCTCCCCCTCGGGGGGCAGTCAGCAGGGCAGGGGCCCATGGTGGGCACTCACTCAGGCAGGCCATGGAGAGTGCGCGGGAGGCGGCGGCAGGGGGGATGCAGTTGGGGAACACGGGCTGCAGCACGTAGTTGGAGAAGGTCATGGAGATGACCGCCAGGCTGGTTGGGTACATGATGAGGACCGCGCTCCAGAGCAGCAGGAAGCTGGAACGAGGGAAGGCCCCACTGGCAGAGGCAGCCCGCGGCCTCCCGGGCCGGCCCAGGTGTGGGCGTGGGGCTGCTCCTGGGGCCGTGGCGCCCGGGGCTGGAGAGGCGGCGCGAAGCACCAGGAAGGCAGGGCCGGTTCTGTTGGGGCATCTGTTCCAAGAACGGACTTTTGCGACCGAGATGGCATTCGGCACGGTTAGACAGCTCCAGGCTGCCCTTGGGCAGGTGTCAAAAGGGACTGGGAAGCAGCCACCTCTCTAACAGCTGTGGCGCTCTGGCCATGGGCTGTTTCCGGAGCTGGGGCGGCCTGTCCCGGGGCCTTGGGTTATGCTCCAGCCGGAGCTCTCAGCAGAGTCTACGGCTGCAGGTCGCTGGCTCTGAGCCGTGGCCCCTGGGGGACAACACCTCGCGAGGAGCCCTGGCCGGGGTTAGGGAGCGACTTATGTCCCTTCTGCCCGAATTCGCCACTGCGGGGTGTCGACACGGGAGCAGGGGCTCTGCTCAATGTCGTGAAGCCCTGCCTCTTCCCAGGGGCTCTGCCTGCCCCCTCGGGAGGGCCTGTCTGCTCCTGGACCTTGAGGCTGGGGACTGGCGCATCCAGGGACGCCAGTGACCTCGGGACCACCATGCTCGGTAGACTCATCTTGGTCCTCTCCTTTACTCCGTGGCCTACCCCTCGCTGCCTTCTGCCAACCTTAGAAGTTAGGTACCCCTGGGGTCAGGCCTTGGGCCCTTCCCTCCCTCTCATTTTCTTCTCGAGTATTCTCTTAACCACGCAGCACAATTTTTCTGCTTTCTCAGGTCCCAGTCCCCTCTGAGGACCCTCTCCCCAGAGCATCCATGGACACACCCTGAGGGCCCCACCTACCGCTACCCCTTTAAGGCCCCACGCCACATCCTCCAGAACGAAATTTTGGATGCTCTAGCCTGGTCTTGTCCTCTGAGCTCCAGATACCCTCCTGCCCAGACTGGACTTGACCATCTCCCCAGATATGCCACAGACCCCACCAGCATGGGAACCCTACCCCAAATCCTCCCTCCCATGGAATCCGTCCAATGGGAAAGTGGCTGTCACCTCCTCTACCCCCACCCTGGCTACCACGGCTTCTGGATGATTCTGGAATCTTCCTATACCTTTATTCAGGCCTTCAGCAGGGCTCAGAGGGATGACTGCAATAACTCTGATCCCCCATCGTGCCCCCGGGCAGCCCCAGCGCCTCCAAACCCTGGCACTTTCCATGGATCTGATCTGCCCCTGGCCACACCAGATGGATCGGGCTCGCCCTCCAAGCCTTGGTGCGAATGTGGTTTTTCCTGATGTCTTCCCTAGGTGGTGGCACCCCATTCTTTTGGCCGCTGGGCCACTGCCTCTCACGCGCACCCCCAAAGCAAGGATTGTCTAGGTCTTCACCAAGTACAGAGGCGTTGTCTCCCTTCCGCACTGTGAACGATTTGAGAACAGGGATGGATTTTTTTTATCTCTGGTCATCAGCACACAGTAGGTGGTCAGCTAATGTTGATCGGTGAATAAAAGAATGCGGGGGGGCTATTTAAAGGGGCCCTCTTAGAGAGCACTGGTAGGAATTTCATGCACCCCCCTCCCCCATATACACACGTGTGTGCACTAAATTCAAGGCTGCCCTTCCCTTGTTGTGAGCATCACCCAGGTGGGGAGTAGGCTTCAAGAAATATTTAGACGGAAACACAGAGAGGTCAAGGGGCCAGCTGGAGTGTCCAGCCCATCCTGGCCTTGGAATGCTACCCAACAGCCCCACCCTCTTTTCCTCCATCCGCCCCATGACCTCCCTGAGACGTGAGAAAAAGAAGAAATTGAAGTCCGGGGCCCAAGAGACCCTCCATTCCAGACTGTCATCCCCTCCCCCACTGACCCTGCTGGTGCCCCACACTCACCCAGCCAGGCCCCCGAAGATCTCAGTGACATAGGCATAGTCCCCACCAGACTTGGGGATGGCGACTCCCAGCTCCGCGTAGCAGAGGGAGCCCAGGGCAGTGACGCCTCCACCCAGGACCCAGACGAAGAGGGCCAGACCCACAGAGCCCGAGTGCTCCAGGACCCCCTTGGGGGAGATGAAGATGCCCGAGCCGATGATGTTTCCTGGGGTGGGGAGAGATGGGGAGGCATCAGGTCTGGGGGTCCCCTTAGGCAGCCTAGCCTTCTCCTCAGGCTCCCAGATGCTACAATGAGGAAGGGAACCCTGGCATCCTCCCTGGAGGAGGAGGACAGGGGAGGTGGGCCTGCGGATGCCACTAGGGGCCTCAGACCCTGCAAATCCCACTCGGGGCTCATTATCTCCCCTTCCCCAGGCCCCAGCATAGGGAGTGTCACCTCGTCCATCCAGTTCAGGACATGAGTCCTGTTCTTGTTCCTCTGTCCCCTGCTTGCTCCCACCAGGCAGGCAAGCACGAGGGAAGAGGCTCAGCTGCTCAGGAACCTGCTGGCCGGGCTCCTCCCTGACCTGGGACCCAGACTCCAGACACAGACTCTGAAGTGACCTTGTTTCCTGGCACCGCTGAAATATTTCTGGTCCTGGGCAAGGGCTGGTGGGGTGAGGGAGAGGAACAGGTGTGTTTACAGGGCTGGGCGAAGTCAGCAGCCATCACAGAAGGAACCGGGTGGGCGATGGCCGGCTGGCAGAGACGGGGCCAGCCCGGGTCTGGAAAAGACCGCCTCTCTCCTTGAGACAGCCTGATGGATGCAAAGAGGAGTCACTGCTCTAATCCCAGGACCACAGTGGGAAACCCCAGCTGGGGCTCAGGTCACCTCTCCAGATCTACCTGTACAAGAGGTTTTAGTGTGGCTTCAGCAAGATACCATATGGGAAGCCCTCTGCTCATTCACGGCTGGGTCCAGACGTACTTGGCATCCTTGCGTGACTCTGGACATGTCTGCAGCTGTCCCTGCTCTCACTCACCTCCATTCCCCCAGCACGTAGTAGGTGCTCAGCACACATCCGTTGAGTAAACTAAATGGGTGCATAGATGGCCCGATGCCCAAAGTGGCACCGATGTCCTGACCTGAAAGACCTGATTTCCCCATCTGTGAAATGGGGGCAGCCGTCTCTGCTGTGCTCTCCTAGAGAGGCACTGCAAGGAGGAGGGTGGGGGGCGGTCAGCGTCTGAGGCTCAGACGTGAAGGGAGTCTGCCAAGGTCACACCAAAGACCTGCCCTGCCCTTGGGCTGAGTCTTGTGGAGCGTGACAAGTTAGGGGGTGCTCCGTTGACCCACAGCGTCTGGGGATGCTCAGTCCGAATTCTCAGAGGGCCAGACTGTGGTCTGCAGAGCAGGGTCTCAGGGTGAGCAAGACTCTGAGTGCCCACTGAGCAGTGAGCTCCCTGGCAGTTAGGGCAAAAAGAGCAATGTTCCGAGGGACCTGGGTCTCATCCTCTCTGTGCACACAAATGGGGTAGCATCGTTGGTGGTTTGCACGAGGACCTGCCCAAGAGGAAATGATCCCAGAATGCCCAGACCCCATGAATAAAAAAGCAACACTGCTAGGAGCTGGTGCTCTGTCCCTTGACAGGAGGACCCCACCTGGTGGGGCCGGTGGGAGAGGGTACACCGACGGAGGCAGAGCCGACCTGCTCCACCTGCCAGGCCCACAGGCAGGTCTGGCCAAGGACACGGCTGCGGCTGCCCATCTGCATGCATCCCTTGTCCACGGTGCTACCCCCCACCCCACCCCCGGCCGACACAGATTTCCAGTCTGGACGGCCACAGTGCCCCACTTGGTTTTCCAGTCACATCCCAGGAGCCCTAAATACATCCAGATAAGGACCAAAGAATTCCTGTTCCCCAACCCCCAGAGGGAAGCTGAGCCCTCAGCTTGCTTCCAGGGGGAGAGGGGCCACCTCCCCCATCCACCCCTGGGGGCCTGGGGCCTGGCTCCCCTTTCTAAAGGGTCTTTGAGTTCGCTCTATCCAGCAGCAGAGCCTCTGTTCTCAGGGCTCGGTGGAGTGGGATTTGCCAAATGCCAGTGAGGTTGGAAGCCAGCGGGGGCTGGGTGGCCTTGGAAGGAGCTGGGTGCATTCAGGCTGGGGGCATCCAGGGACCCGAGCAACCCCGCCCATGGGGACCCCGGCACTCTCTATGGTTCAGCATGGCGGGGCCTCATGGGCATAGCCCTTGGGGCAGCCACACCCAGCATCTTGTCCTCCCAGGTTGGGGTCTGAAAGGGACGAGTCACTAGCCTGTGCCCAGGGATGGAGACTCCAGTGCTGGCCCTGGGGGATGGGCCAGAGGATCATGACGGTGTGGACACAGGGCCTCGGCCTACAGCACAGGTCTTCTCCCCACGCAGCTGAAAGGAACACGTGTGCCAGCCGGAGTCTCTGAGGTCCCCGCGGGCCTCTCCTTCTGGGCCTGAACAATCTCGAGCATCCGCCCCAGGTGCGTGCCCGAAGGTGGCAGAAGACCCCACTGAGGTCCACTGGCCGCTCTGGGGACCACGTGGGCTGAGTGAGGCTCTGCAAGGAGCCACGGGGGCTCCGGGCTTGGGTGAGTGGCAGAGGGCAGGAGGGGGACGCTGGGAACAGGGGTGGGGGCCTCCCGTGTCTGAATGCTTACGGGAGGTCTGGAGGGGGGACCACGGAGCTATGAGTACGGCGGGGGGCGGGGGGGGGGCTGTCCGGCCCTCCCGGGGGNTCAGCCCTCATGTTCGGGTGCAGCAGAGTCAGCCCTGCTGGATTCAGGACACAGCAGTGGACAAGCCCAGCCCTTGGAGGCACCTGCTCTGGAGGAAGAGGAGGAGGGGCAGGAGCTAGCGAACACGGGGTGGGCTGCGAGATACTACTGAGCGCCCGGTCAGGTGTCTGAGGACAGCGGGCTGGACAAATGCAGGGCCTCTGTGGTCCCATCCACCCAGTGCCGTGGCTGCTCTATGGTACTTGCGGGTACGGAGGCCTTGGAGGCAGGGCCAGAGCTCAGGCACAGGTACGTGAGGAGGTGCGCCCCCACCAGGAGGCCCCCCTTCCAGTCCCTTCCCGCCCCTCTCCCCTCAGCCCACACTGGGTGGTTTTTATCACATTAAGATGTTTGGCCTGATGGGGCTTTACTCGGCTGTGCAGAGGAGCGAAGAAAGGGCCATTGTTCTCCTGGCTGTCGCGGTGTGCGCTGACCTATTTCTGGGAGGCAGTGGCTGACCGTGGAGGTCGCAAGGGTGGATAGTGGAGGTCACGGTGGTAGAAGGAGCCAACTGCCCTGGGTGTGGGCTGGGCAAAGTGCAGCCTGATTTGGGGGTGGGCAGGGTGGTCCTGGCAGGCTGGGTTGCTGGCACGACCCCTCATCGCGAGAAACACTTTGGGGAGTCAGCTGTGTGACCTCAGGCCAGGGCTGCCCTTCCGGGCCTCAGTTTCCCCTTTCGCGAAGTAGGGCCACTGAGCTAGAGGGCAGCAGAGGGCTGGTTCAATCCTGACTTTGGCGGAGGCCCTGCTGGGCAGGGCAGACATGTTCTGTGCATCTGCCCAAGGCCTAAGGAAACACAGTCTGCTCATGGTCCCCTGTCCGCCATGGTGGCAGGTCTCTCCTCAGCTCACTGGATTCCCAGAACCTGCACCACCTCCAGGAAGCCCTCCCTGACCTCCCACCTGGACCCACTCCCATGGTACCTAGAGGATGGCGAGGAAGGGATTCTTTATTTGCCACCTTGCATGGGTGCCCTGGCCTGCTGCAATGAGGAGCCTGAGCCCCCCAAAGGACAGAGAGTCTGCAGGGCCTAAGTCGTCTACATATGCCTTGCCTAGCTGTGCCTCTTTTAGCTAGCAGGCCCACAATGGAGATTCTTCCTGTCACACTGGCCTGCTGGCCCGAGACGGAACCGCTCTGGGGCTCTCGGGTCTGATCAGGGGCTGGCCATCGGCCAGGCCTCCTTCTTCTGCTTTGGGCAAAGAGTCCTAGCACCTCCCCATTAGGGTATGACCCATGAGGCCTCTGGGAAAGAGCTCCAAATTCCCATGAGTAGGTCCCCGAGGCCACAGACCGTGGGGCTAGTTGAGAATCCCCAGATCTGGGTTCGAATCCCAGATGCCTCGTGGTGGGGGCGGGGTGCTGTGGACAAGATACTTCACCTCCTGGAGCCTTCTTATCTGTGAAGTGGGGAGAAGAGGCAGTGACAGTTCATCAGAGGCCCCAGGAAGTACTGATGACTCTCACTATTGTCCTCTAGCTTGGAGATACCCCAGGCCACCCAATCTGGCCTTTGCAGACCAGACTCCCCCAAGGGACCTCAACATGCTGGGGTCAGCGGCCAGAACTCCGCTTTGGGGGCCCTGCTGTCCCCGGGGTGAAGCCCATGCCTCCAAACACACGTGTGTCCTTAATGAGCATGTGTCGGGCATCCCTCCGAGGAGACGGAAGTGCCCCGTGAGGGCGTTGGCAGAACTCCAGGGAGGTGAGTGGGGATGCCTCCAGGACGTGTCCGAAATTGCCAATTGGCCCGCGGGCACCTCCGGCCTAACCCACTTTCCTTTCAAGAGAGGGATGAGCAGAAGTGTGGAGCTCTCTCTGCCGGGCTCAGTCCAGCCCAGCCCGCCAAACAAATTTTGCCTGTGCCCAGTCTCCAGGCTGAGTCAAGGTCATCGATAAGCTCCCAACCATCGACCCCCAGACTTCACCTTGCCTGGCTCATCAGCGGCATCTGGCAGGCGAAGCCCTTCCTCCACATTCAGCCTCCTGCCCTTCTCCCACCCTGCTGGCTGCGCCTTCTGGGTGCCTCGGCTGCTCCTTCTCCTTCCTGACTTCCAGAGCTGAGTGCCCGTGGCATGGTCCTGGGGCCTCTGCCCCTTTCCTTCCACATACCCTTTCTTGGAGGCCTCATCCAGGCCCCCAGCTTCTGTTGGCAACGCCCAAATTTACATGTCTAGCAGGGACGCCTTCCCTAAACTAAACTTGAATATCCAACCAATTACTCAACAAATAGGCATCTCAAAGTTCACATGTTCAAAATGAGATCCCTGACTTTCATCCCCTTGCCCCCCAGACCTACTCCTCTCAGTCTTTCTGGATCAATAAAGAGCAAACTGGGCTTCCAGAGGCTCAGGCCCAAACCTGGGGTCACCCCTGACTCCCCTCTTTCTCCCACACCTCCCACTCAGTTCATCACAAATTCTTTGGCTCCATCTTCCAAACCCATCTGGAACTGAACCTCCCCTCAGCACCTCATCAACACCACCTGCTCTCAACCATCATCATCTCTTACGCAACTGACTCAAGTACCCTCTTGACCAGGCTTCCTGCTTCTACCCTTGCTGCCCATGCTTCTTCTCCATAGTGGGCCCCATCCCACCCCATCCCCTGTCCCACCTCGCCTCATGCCATCCTGTCTGATCCTGTCCAATCCCATCCCTCCTTTGCTCAAAGCCCTCTCCCATTTTGCAAAGAGAAAAAGACAAATTTCTCACTGCAGTCGGCAAGGCCCACACCAAATGGGCCCCGTCCCGCTCCTGACTCATCTCCTACCTACCATCCTCCCCACCCCCGTCTTAATTTTTTCACCTTAGCACTTATCATCAGCTGTTGGTTCATCATTTAGCTGTTCATCATTTGCTCTTTGACTCGCATGATGGAGCATCAGCTCCAAGAGGACAGGGCTTCTGTCTGTCTTCTTCCCTGCTGTGTCTCTAGCACCCAGAGTGGTGCCAGGCACGGTTCTGTACCTAACTGTTGAATTGATGAATGAGTGTGTCCAGTGCTGGCAGGCCCCCACCCTTGTAGCCAGAGCAGCCTTGGCCCCAACACCAAGGGCCTCTGCCTCTGGGTTGGCTGAGCCTCCGTCTGTTTCCTCATCTGTAAGTCAGAGCTGGGAGACACAGACAGGGTCTTCTCAGGATCCCTATGAGGAGGGGCCGAGCTTGTGGACAGAGCCGTTGTCTGAGCAGCCCAGCCACCTCTGGCCCTGGAGACAACAGAGAGGGGCCTGCCCATCCTCGGAGGAGCAGGGATTGGCTCCTAAGGAGATGGGGTTCACGAAGCAGGCCTCTGAGTCCCTGAACATACTTGAGCCTGACACATGAAGACCAGCATCGGCGGGATCCCCGACTAGAAGGGACAGAGTGGAGGGTGGGACAGCCTGGTCAGCAGATCCAGTGTGATTCCCACTCTGCTGGACCTCGGCACACCCATTCCTCGGGTGTGGACTGGGAGAGGGAGCTGGCTGGGGGCCCTGAGTCAGGACGAGAGATTCTGTACGTGCAGCCCTAGGTGGCAATGGGGAGTCAGGGGAGATTCCCTTGTCCCTTTGTTTGCTCATCCGTCCATGGGAGAGTGGGGAGCTCAGTCAATCCCAACCTTCCTCCACTGAGGGCTTTGTATCTGGCCCCAATTTTGCCCAACACCAGAACAGCATGAGGAAGGGCATTGAATTGGAAGATTGGTCCAAATCTGGTCCCAAATCCCAAGTCTACTGCTTGCAAAAGGGTCATTTAACTTCCAACCTCGGTTTCTATGTCTGTAGAATGGGTATAAACACTCTCACCTTGCAAGGTGGGCATGAGAATCAGATGAGATAAAGGGAGAACGTGATTTCATAATGTAATAAGAAGTGTTTTTCAGAAGCAGTATTAGATGCAGCAGTGTCTTTTACGGAGCCCTGCCCAGCTGGCTCCCTTCCCCCCAGGCCGGCCTGTTCCCCTGCGGGTGTGCTGGCTGGCGCTGGCAGGTGCTATCCTAAACACACTTCAGATGGAGTCTTCCTCCAGCCCAAAGCCCTTCCAAATCGTTCCATTCCAGAAAGCCCCACTCCTTGGCCTAGGACAGGGCAGAGGGTACAAGGAAAGAGGATTCTAGGGTCTTCTGGGAGGGGCTATTTGAAGGTTTGGAGATAGTAAGTGTAGGAGCGGGTAACAAAGGAACAGTGGGAGGGGAGGGAGGCGGGGTCTCCCGGTGGGAAGGGCAGTGCAGACCCTGACTCAGCCCACAGAGGCTTCCTCCCACATCTCCTGTCCCCTCTGGTCCACATCCATTCTCCCTTTGTCCATTTCCTGCCAGCTGGAATCCTTCAACGCTCCCTAAGCAGGGTCATCGGACCACCCCTGAGTGCCCCGTGCTGGGGTCAGGTCTTTTGGGTTCCCTTCCTGAGTCTGCCACCTTTGGCCAAGCCACCTCTTAACCCTGCTCAGACTCCAAGATCTGGAGGCGAAGGGAGCAGCGGACCTGGAGCAGCAGGGTTGGGCTGAAGAGTGGGGGTGCAGCAAGGGCCGAGCTGGGATACCCGGGTCTGTCCCGCGGACTGCACGGCATGGTGGAGCTAGCCTCCTCCGCTCCCGCCACCACCTCCAGGGCTCTCCTTCCAGGAGAGAGGAACCAGCAGTTTCCACCTGACCTGAAGCTGATGGGATGGATGTGGGAGGAGGCAGAGCAGGAATACAGCTCAGGGATGGCCACTTAGCTGAGGCAGCCCCGGAGGAGCTGAGTCTCTCCCTGCACCTTGCTGGCGCTGCCGCTGACTCTAGGCCGGTCTCTCGACTCCATGGTCCTTGCATCATGTGTGGGCCTCCCCTTGCTGGGAGCACGGATCCTGGAGAGGGTGTGGGCCAGGGCAAGACTCTAACCAGTATCCTGGCCAAATCCCTGGACCCAGCCCTTCCTCCCAGTGGATAATGGAGCAGGGATGTCCTAGGCCAGGAAGGTCACAGGAGCCGCTCCTGGAAGACTCCATTCCAGGGGCAAGTGGCTGAGAAGGGGGAGCTACCTGCACAGGGGATGCGTTCTAGGGCAACTTCAAGTGTGAGCGTGGGCATGACCCAGAGCCATGGAGCTCCCAGTGTGGGGGCAGAAGAGGAGGGGGGGAAGACCCCAGTGTGCCCCCCTGAGCCTCCACCTCTCTCCCTGTCCAGGGGTCTGAGGATGGGGGGGCAGTGGGTGCACAAGGAGATCCCACTGGCTGGGGAGGGGAAGACCTGACTGGCAATAGAACAAAGCAGTCCAGACCCCTGGCATTCATCCACCCAGTCTGTGTCTCCTGGGACACAGGCGATGGAACAGACCATTCCCAGGAAGGTCTCTGAGGCCCTCAGTGTGGACACTGGTCTGGGTTACCTAGTTCCTGTGGAGTCAGCCTTCATGACTTGCGCCTTGTCCCCTGAGTCCTGTGCCTACTCAGAAGTCCCCATATGGGAGCAAGACCCACGCACCCATTCTCAGGTGGGGAAGAGGGGGCCAGAGGATGTGAGTCCCTGTTGGGATCCCAGCCCAGGAAGCAGGTGACTTTTTCTGCAGGGTTGGTATGCCTACCCCATGGCTGGCTTCCCCAGTCACTGACGGCTCTACGCTCTCCCCAGGGTCCTGCCACCAAACTCTGCTGTAATTATATACTCCGAGCCGATTTCCCTCCCGGGGCTGGCTCTACCTGTCCAGTGTACTCAGCGGGTCTCCTGCTTTAGAAGAATAAATCACCCACGTTGCCTGGCACCTGGGCCCTACGCATAGTAGAGACTGGAACCACAGCCCAGAGCCTGGAGCCTTAAGGTGGTTCGGCCTCTCCAGTTCCCACACTTACAGGGCTCCCGCACTCAAGGCAGGATTAGCCTCACCTCCCTTTCACAGATGAGAAAACCGAGAGCAATTTGCCTTGCTGAAACCCACAGCCAAGTGAAGGTAGCAGGAGAATTCCAGCGGTGGATGGGCCCCACACCTCCCTCAGGTGCAGAACTTCGTGGGGCCTGGGGAGGTGGGAACAAGAAGCCCTACTGCCACTGTGTGAGGGGACACCCTCAGGCGCTCTGGGCATCCCCTCACGCGTCCCACAGTCGCAGATCGCAGGAGCCTGGAGCGGGGTCCCCCTTGTTTTGGGCAGCAGTGCACCCCGAGCCTTTGGCCCTGCCATCCCAGGCGCCCGCCCGCCGCGGCCCCTCTCACCGATGATGATGGTGCAGGCGCTCACCAGCCCGATCTCCTTCTTGAGCGCCACCCGCTCCGAGGCGCCGGGGCCGGGGCCGGGGGAGGGCGAGGGCGCAGGGCCGGGGTTCCCGCGCCCGCTCGGCTGCTGCGTGTGGCCGGCCATGTCGCTGAACCGCCGCGTCCCCGCTCCCTGCGCTGCCCAGTCCGTCCGACCGGCCGCGGGTCCGTCGGTCAGTCCGTCTGCCGGTGCGCTCGCCGCCTTCGCAGCCGGG